>CM060342.1:30688798-30693798 GCA_030674155.1 Stramonita haemastoma
TTGTTTAAACTACACACACACACACACACACACACACACACACACACACACACACACCACACACACACACACACAACACACACACACACACACACACACACACGCACAAAGAGAGAGAGAGAGAGAGAGAGAGAGAGAGGAGAGAGAGAGAGAGAGAGAGAGAGAGAGAGAGAGAGAGAGAGAGAGAGAGAGTAACTTGTTTCGATCGGGCAGTATTAATTTACGGGTTTAGCCGTTAAGCGCGAGTGTGTATTTTATGGTCATGTCTTTACTAATCCGACGCCATCGCTCATTCTCAACACCGCGGAAAGGTGCAAGCGTGCCCGTGACCGCAGCCTATAGGCCTACTGTTTGCCAAACCCCAACTTGTCTTCCACAACGACATTGATCAATAGCCTAACAGCGGCTGCCGCGTCCAGCCGTCAGCAGGGCGTGGGCACGAAAGCCTATCGAATTCTCGTGGATTTGACAGCCCAGGCTATGTTGCAATCGCCCGACGTCCGATCGCGGCGGTTTGGAAGTTTAATGTGCAATGAATTATGTCGTTTACCTAACCCTGATGCTGTTTCATAACAACAACAAAAAACAACCCCACTCATCCCCACTCTCTCCCATTCTCATAAGGTTCGGTCACTCCTACATGGAAACGCCCACCCTTTGAAGAGGAAGGGAGGGAGGGGCAGGCAGCATGAGAGAAAGTAGTGGCGATAAGCCAACAACAATCAGTATCATATACACTTTAACAATTGTCAGTAATGAAGTTTACTGCCCAAAAATTGTAGTATCGCCGTGGTATGCATTTTTATTTGACCACCACCACCCTCCCCACAAAACGACGACCTGACAACCGGAAATGAACTCTCGTTTGCTGAAAGCCGGAAGTCAAAACATTTTCATGGATTCTGATGAATCCGTTCTGACTCACAGACACAACGATGCTGAAATAGTGACAATTACGACAACAGCGCTACACAATGGCAGATAAAACTTTACAGGAAGAGTTCCCCATTCATTGGGTGACCTGGCACAATGATTATAAGGAACTGGATCGGCTTCTTGGTCTGAAAAAGGTGAGGTCAAAAGGGATGCACTTTGGCAATTTCATTGCTCGATCAGTCGATGTTGATTTTCGGCTTCGTTTTTGACAATGAATTGAATACGATCACGTAAAAGTTTGGCTGATTTGGGTGCAGTTGAAAACTGAAATAAGTTTTTATTATACAGTTCATTCTGTATTTAGATAACCACAATATATGTTCGGGGAAAATCTTGATCGAATTTGATGATCGTGTGAATTTTGTAGTACTTACTCTGGACAACAGTGTCAACAGTATTCCTGTCCGACATTTGCCTTGTGACATTGACATTTTCTCTCTCTCTCTCTCTCTCTCTCTCTCTCTCTCTCTCTCTCTCTCTCTCTCTCTCTCTCTCTCTCACCCACGCATTCTGTCCGCCCTTCCCTCCCTCCTTCCTCCGACCCCCTTATCTACTTATACTTCTTCCTCTTCTTCATAAATCTTCCTTGTTTTCTTTTCTCTGCCGTAAGCAGCACAGCGTACCCTTTTCAGATCATTGAATTAAAGCAGGTCGTGTGCATACATGTGTGAAAAGCATTTACAAAGAGTAAGAAGAGAAAGAAGGAAGAGGGAGAATCAGTTAAATTCAACTTACTTGGTTGTGCAGAACTTTATTTTAAACTAAGACTAAGAGCATTTTAACTTTTATGTATAGCATAGGGATTGGTTGTATGTTTGTTTACAATTTAAAGAAAAAGAGCTTGTTCAAGGTCATGTTCTCTAGTGTGACAGGACAGTAATATTTTGTCAAGTTTCAGCTATGTGTAATACACACTGTTATCAATATCAATTATCATTTTCATTGAGTTCGTAAAAATTAGTAGAAGGACTATAAAGTTATTACTAATAGTAATATTACTATGCGATAGTAGTGTATATATGTTATAGTTCTGATTTCATTTTAAGATAAAATCACCTGCAACCAAGCTTAGTGATTTATCACTAATTTTAATGAGTGTTTCTTTGAATACAAATTACAATTGCTTGTCTTGATTACAGTAAAAGCTGAATATTTCATGTCATTTAGTTATTTACTAGCTTATTTTACCCTGTCAGTATGTGCAGAGAAAGTAATAACAAAATGATGAAAATCTGTGCATGCTGTTAATGCCATAATAGCTGTAGGTTACATTTTTTTTATGCAGTTGTAAACCTAACATCCTGTAGTTTAAATCAGCAAGATGTGCAGTCGCTTCAACAAACTTGTTCACAAATATATTTAAAATTTAAGAGTGCATATGATTAAACAGCTGTTTGTTAAGAAATTTTTAAAGCTAAACTAGATTTAGACTTGACATGAAACTCATCCAGTCATTGAGCATAGTGCTCAGAGATAATTTTGTTTGTTGTCATTTCATATTGAACCCCCACCTGTTGTACAACTGTGCTGTCAGTGTCACCAGCTGTATAAACCTGTACACTGTAGTGTAGGATAAACTGCAGTGTGATTTATTGGTTTTTCTAATTTGTTCCTCATCTGGCGTTTGTTTTGAAAAAAATTCTTACCACTACCGCGATCTGTGTGTGAAGTTTGATTTTAAAACTAGTACCACAGTAGAATATCAAGTAATATACACTACAGTGACTTGAGTGAGTATGAGATTTAAGAAGTAAGATGATACTTTAGAAAATGATTTGGTAGTGCATGTATTTTTTATGTAAACTTTATTGGCAACACCCTTTTCAAGGTTCCCAAGCTTTGCTTGATGGTGAAAACTTTGCTATAGCCACACATGGCATTGGGTCCAGTGGGTAGAGAGGCCTGGTCTTGAATCCCCCCCCCCCCCCCCCCCTTAAAAAATAACAAAAACCCACAATCCCCCTTGGGCATGCTGGGGACCGCAGATCCCGCTTCGTCCCCCCCACTCCTCCGTTAATTCTCCACACCACCTATTTGCCTTTCCTATAACTTATTCTGCTTAAGAATTCCTTTTCTCCATCCACCCTTGATTTTTCTGCCTTTTCATATTTGATCTGCCTACTGAGTTATTCCTTTTCTCCCTATCACCACCGCCTTGTATATTTTCTGCCTTTTTCCTATCACTCTTTGATTCTGCCTTACTGAGTTATTCCTTTTCTCCCTATCACCACCGCCTTGTATATTTTCTGCCTTTTTCCTATCACTCTTTGATTCTGCCTTACTGAGTTATTCCTTTTCTTCCTGTCACCACCGCCTTGTATATTTTCTGCCTTTTTCCTATCACTCTTTGATTCTGCCTTATGAGTTATTCCTTTTCTTCCTGTCACCACCGCCTTGTATATTTTCTGCCTTTTTCCTATCACTCTTTGATTCTGCCTTACTGAGTTATTCCTTTTCTTCCTGTCACCACCGCCTTGTATATTTTCTGCCTTTTTCCTATCACTCTTTGATTCTGCCTTACTGAGTTATTCCTTTTCTTCTGTCACCACGCCTTGTATATTTTCTGCCTTTTCCTATCACTCTTGATTCTGCCTTACTGAGTTATTCCTTTCTTCTGTCACCTCCATCTTATATCTTCTGCCTTCTTGGTCCATTCTATTGCCTTTTTTTCCAGAAAGACTTAAGTTAAAAGATAACAATTCTCTCTTAAGTCGGATGCACTGGGCCTGACTTGTCAGGCTCTTAACGGCAGGATGATGCATTTTTGTTTATAAATATAACGCACAACAATAGTTGCTGTCTGAGTGCTCGATGAAGAAGAAAAAAAGAAAAAAAAGAAAAACCAACCCATATATAAAAACCAAAATTCAGTGACAGAAGCAAGAACAAAGAAGCTAATAAATGGTTGAGTTTAAACAAATATATTAGTATTAAAATAATAAAAACTCAAACAAAGAAACACAAAACCACCCACTCCCTCCATACTGTAATTTTAACTTAGGGAGTGGAGGGATATTGAACACTTCCTTGTTCAAATTTAAAATGTAAACAAGACATGCAACTGGGTGAAAAAGCACTAATTAGTAATTAACAAGGCACGCACAGCGGCACAGCAAATGGCAAAAGTCACACTGACAGCAATATTTAGTTTTATACTATTTAATTTTATGATAGATGCTATAGTATAGGAGTGTAACCAAGTGTTTACAACCCATAGGCCCATGAAGTGGTGGGTTTGAATCTTGGCAGCGTCTGTTAAATGAACTGGGATGGGGATTTTTAAGATCTCCTAGGTCAATTTCAAGTGCAGACCTGCCAGTGCCTTAATTGCCTCCATGTATATAATATACATTAATATATAATCTTACATACAAAAAAATATAAATACATGCAGAAGATCAAGTATGCATGTTCAACTGAAAGATCACATTATTCATGTCAGCGTTAAGGAAACGCCAACATATTTAGCATAAATCCCTGAAGTCAGATTGCACTTGCAGCTGCCTTCATGGAGGGCAAAAATGGTTGATCCTTCTTTGCTGTCACCTTTGTCATTTGCTGTGTATACCTGTGCTGTCAGGGTCAGGATGTCAGAGCACTTGCTTTCCCCAAGTTACGGTTAAGCATCATCGAGCGTGGTTACCAGTTGGATGGGTGACCGTTTGTGCACCTTGGATTCAGTACAGTTCTCTCAGTTCACCCAGCTGCAAACAAGTACCTGCCCTATTTAGGGTCAGGGAAGGTAAAGTAGCAAGGGAGAGGAGATGGCGCTGCCCTCAATATGCTGGCCCCTACAGAAGCTGTGAGGTCTGTGATGCCTCGCTCCCCTACGACCACATAGCCACATAGGTTAAAAATGGGACACCTTTACCTTTACTTACCTTGTTACCTGTGCTGTGGCAGTATGACATGGAGCTGAAGGACCCTCGAGGGCGGACACCGTTGCACCTGGCGGTCACCCTGGGTCACCTGGAGAGCACACGGGTCCTGCTACGACATGGTGCCGATGCTGGGGCAGAAAACATCGGCTGGTGGTCAGGTTAGTGGGGTATTTATTCGTTTCT
>CM060342.1:30698798-30733798 GCA_030674155.1 Stramonita haemastoma
ACTCCCGAGCAAAAGGAAAAAATATGGGGGGAGGGGGGTAATGGTAACACAGGCAAAACACAAAAGAAAGGAATTCATAATAATTAAATCCCATGCAGATTCATAGTGAACAGTACAGACTGTTAGTTTATTGAGTCAGTTCACGCTGTTTGATAACCCAAAGGAAAACGACAATGAGCACAAACTGTTCATTGAATCTGTTCACACTGTTTGATAAGCCCAGCTGAAACCAGAATAGATTTAAACTGTTAGTTTATTGGGTCGGATCAGTCTTGTCCTATTTTGCAAGGAAGTGGTGCTTCATGCTGACCTGGGTGTGTGCTGACCTGGTTTTGTGTGGTGCCTGTATCTGTGGTAAGGTAAAGGTGTCCCATAACCTGTGTGATCATAGTGGAGTGAGGCATCAGAGACCTCAGCTTCTCTAGGGGCCAGCATATTGAGGGCGGCGCCCATCTCCTCTCCCTCTCCGCTTTACCTTCCCTGACCTTAAAGAGGGCAGGTACCCATTTACAGCTGGGTGAACTGGGGGACTGTACTGAAGCCAAGGTGCACAAACGGTCACCATCCACTTGGTAACCACGCTTGATGCTGCTTAATCTTGGCTTGGGGAAAGCGAGTGCTCTGACCACTGAGCTATCCCGTCTGTGGTACTGCCTTTAGTTCATGAATGAGTGCTCTCCCTGTCTGTCTTTTGTTTGTGAATGAGTGCTCTCCCTGTCTTGTCTTTTGTTCATGAATAATTTATCTCCCTTTAGTCTGGGTCATTTATGTTTTGTATTGTTTTGTTTCCGACAGGTTCTTCTGTACGTATTGACACAACCCTGTTGGGGTTCGACAATATGTCTTGGCAGAGGGGGAGTCGCAGTTATGTCTTCAAAAGTTCTTGTAAGTTTTTCCTGCCTTCTGTCTTCATGTCTGTCTTTTGTGTGTGAATGAGTGCTCTCCCTTGTGTGTCTTATGTTCATGATTTCTCTCCTTGTGTGTCTTTTGTTCGTGAGTGCTGTCCCTGTGTGTCTTTTTGTTCATGAGTGAGTGTTCTCCCCTGTGTGTCTTTGTTCATGAGTGGTGTTTCTTAGTGTCTTTGTTCATGAATGAGTGCTCTCCCTTGTGTCTTTGATCATGAGTGATGTCCCTGTGTATCTTTGTTCATGAATGAGTGCTCTCCCCTGTGTGTGTTTTTTTAAAAAAATTTATAGTACTCTGTCTTTTATTCATCAGTGCTCACATATCATCTCTTATACCATTACATATATAAAATATATAAATATATAAATATATATATATATATAATAGCCGCCGCTGTGGCCTAGTGGTTAGGGCGTTGTACTCGTAATCTAAAGGTTGCGGGTTCGATCCCAGCTATTCCGCAATGGCGTTGTGCCCTTGGAAAAGGCACTTTACGGCTATTTTCTCACCCCACCCAGGTGTAAAAGGGGTACCAACCTTGTGTTGGGGGTTAACCCTGCGATAGACTGGCGTCCTATCCAGGGGGGAGTCTATGACTCTCAGTCGCTTAACGCCACAGAAACCGGGATAAGCACCGGCCTGATGAGCCTTATGGCTCGGGACAGACTTTAACTAACTTAACTATAATATATATATATATATCTTGTCATCATTGCTGGCATCCAATCCTCCACAGCTCCCAACTCGGCCGTGATGATGGAGATCGACCACGACAACAAGGGAGTGTACTCGGAGATGATCCGTTCCTTGCCGGGCTCGGCCGACTCCACGCTCATGATGCCCTCGGAGGAGGCTGTGGCCGCCAGACTTACCTCCCCTGTGGTCACCACCTACATCGACACCAACAGAATCTCCTTTGAAAGGTGGGTAGGTGGGTGGGTGAGTGGGTCTGTCTGCCTGTGGTGTTGGAGATCTTTTGGGGGTGGGGGGGGGGGTGGGGGAGAAATTGTGGGTGTGATGAAGGTGGATTTGAGATATATGCTTGTGATGGGTGTGGGGGGAGGTGAGGGTGGTTTTTTTTACTTGCACACACACACACTCACAACACACACTCACATGCACACATGCGCGCGCACACGCACGCACGCACGCACGCACGCACGCACTCACACTCACTCACTCACTCACTCACTCACTCACTCACTCACTCACTCACTCACCACTCACACACACACACACACACACACACACACACACACACACACACACACACACACACACACACACTCACACCACACACACACACACACACACACACACACACACACAAACACGCATGCACGCACACGCTCGATCGCTCGCTCACTCACTCACTCACTCACTCACTCACTCACTCACTCACTGACACACGCACGCACGCACGCACACCTTTACCACCACTACTGAAACATACACAGTTCATGATGATTTGTTGTGCAGGAGTAAGTCTGGTATTTGGGGGTGGCGAAGCGACAAAGCCGAGGCTGTCAATGGATACGACTGCAAAGTGAGTACAGTGCTGTGTGAACAGTCTTTTATCATCATGTGTCACTGGGGGTGTGTTTCGGGGGGGGGGGGGGGGGGGGGGGGGGGGGGGGGGTAGGTGTGTGTGTGTGTTTGTTGTGTGTGTGTGTGTGTGAAGTCAATGGATACAATTGCAAAGTGAATGCAGTGTGAACATTCATGTGTCACTCTGTGTGTGTGTGTGTATGTGTGTGTGTGTATTTGTGTGTGTGTTTGTGTGTGTATGTGAAGCCAAGTCTTTTTTTTTCTAAGATGGTACATTGAATAAGTAGTGCATTTGTTTTTTTTTTCATGAAGCCATGTGTGTGTTTGTGTCTGTCTGTCTGTCTGTGTCTGTGTCTGTGTTAATGTGTGTGTGTGTGTGTGTGTGTTAATGTGTGTCTGTGTGTGTGTGTTTGTATATAGCATGTGTGTGTGTGCATGCGTGCGTGTGTAAACTCTAAATCCCTCAAAATTTCACCAGAAACTCCCTCCCACCCCTCAAAAATCTTTACACCCCCCCCCATCCCCCCCCACATCAACCCCCCCAACACCCCCCCCAACACCTCAAAAACCACCTGTGTGTATCCTTAACCCTATGGGCCAGGTGTTCACAGCCAAAACGTGGAGCTGGTGACCAAGGTCTCGCACGGAGCACCTGACAGCAGGACAAGGACGGTCGAAGAAAACAGCAAGACCCCTGGAAACCTTGGGGGCACGAGGAGCGGCGTCCAAGCTGCCTGGGGCCAGGCATCAACGGGGTGTGTGGTAGGGGGAGGGAGGGTGGGGTGGGAGGGTTGGGGGGTGGGGGGGTTGGGAGGTGGGGGGTGGGAAGAGGGGGGTGGGAGGAGTGGGTGGTAGGGAGGGTTGTGGGGGTGGGGAGGGGGGAGGGGAGGGGAGGGGGGAGGGAGAGGAAAGAGGGAGGGGGAGGGGAGAGGAGGAGAGAGAGAGAGAGAGAGAGAGAGAGAGAGAGAGAGAGAGAGAGAGAGAGAAAAAAACCCACTGAACACTGAAAAGTTTTATTGTACTTCGGCCTTGGGCCACTATACAAAACATGTTTGGAGCAGGGGGAAAGTACACATCATAGCAGAGAACCTCTTTAGCCATTTCACAATATCCAATTCTACAAGTAAACAGAATCACACTCAACATCTTCCAGTTATCATCATCCTCATGGTCATCTTCAGCATCTACATAAAGGTTGCCATCAGCATCTCATTATCTTCAACAGCAGCTGTAGCAAGTATGTCAATATCACTATCATTGCTGACATCATCTACACAGAGGAGAGAGAGAGAGAGAGAGGAGGAGAGAGAGAGAGAGAGAGAGAGAGAGAGAGAGAGAGAGAGAGAATCTGTTGTTTGGTTGTGGTTGCATAGATTTTGTGAGTTGGTAACGATGGAGGGAGAGAGAGAATCTATTGTTTTGAGTGGCTGGTTGTGTGTTTGCAGTGATGAAGAGAGAAAGAGAGAATCTTGTTATTTGGTAGTGGTTTGTTGCGTGGATTGTATATGTGTCAAAATGTTGAAAACTATGAATTGCAGTGTTTTCATAATTGTGTGGGTTTGTTTTTTGTTTTTGTTTTTTTTAGAAAACATTTATCAACAAAGACTCTGAACTTCTCTTGGGTGGGTAGGGATGCGTGTGTGTGTGTGTGTGTGTGTGTGTGTGTGTGTGTGTGTGTGTGTGTGTGTGTGTGTGAGCATCTCTGTGTATGTATTCATTCATATATATTGGTCATACGAGCCTATGTACTGGCTGGAATATACACATGTATGTCTTATACGTCTGTTTCTATTTGCTCTTTCCCCCCAACTCCCCTCTTTCTCCATTTTGTTTTATCCGCTTTAATCAAGTCACTTGCGACATTGACATTCACATCATATTGCATCGTATGAAAAAAAACAACCCACATATAAACATTTTTTTTGGTGAATGATTCACACAGAGAGACAAACACCTTGACCTTCTCTCTCTCTCTCTCTGTACCAACCTCACCAGACGACCAGTGCCGTGTCCTACAACCCGAGCTCCATCACGCCCCAAGAGTACTTCAACTCCCTGGTGGACCTGGGCGAGCGCGACATCGGGCGGCCCATCGAGCAGACGACCAAGGTGCAGAAGTTCAAGGCGGCCCTGTGGCTGTGCGAGGACTTCCCGCTGTCCCTGCAGGAGCAGGTGCTGCCCATCATCGACCTCATGGCCACCAGCAACGCCCACTTCGCCAAACTCCGCGACTTCATCACCCTCCAGCTCCCCGCGGGTTTCCCCGTCAAGATCGGTGGAGTTTGTGGTGGGTTTTTGTTGGTGGTTGGTGGGGTTGGTTTGGTTGTGGTGTGGTGGGTTTGGTTGGGGTGGTGTGGTGGTGGTGGTTGGGTGGTGTGGTTGGTTGGGTTGGGGTGGTTGGTGGGTGGGGGTGGGTTGGGGGTGGGGGGTTGGGGGGGGGGTGGTGGTGTGGTTGGGGGGGGGGGGGTTGGTGGGGAGGGGATGGGGGTGGTTGGTGGTGGGGAGGGGGGGGTGGTTGGAGGGAGGGGTGGTGGGGTGGGGTTGGGGGGGGGGTGGTTGGGGGGGTAGGAGGGGTTGTTTTTTGTTTGGACGAGTGTGTGTGTATGTGTGAGTGAGTCGGTGTGTGTGTGTGTGTGTGGGGGGGGGGGGGGGGGGGTTGAATAGGAGGGGCTGTTGTTTTTGTGTGGATGAGAGTGTGTATTTTTGTTTGTGTGTGTGTGTCTGTATTTGTGTGTATGTGAGAGAGAGTGTGTGTGTGTGTGTGTGTTTGGAGGTGAGGGGAGGGTGGGTAGGAGGGGTTGTTGAGTTTTGTTTTGGAGAAGTGTTTGTGTTTGCGTGTGTGTGTGTGTGCATGTGCGTGCGGGTGTGGGTGTGGTTTTGTATGTGTGGGTGTGTTTTGTTTCGCTCTGTCTCTCTCTGTTTGCCTGTTCTGTCTGTCTGTCTGTCTGTTCTGTCTGTCTGTCTGTCTGTCTGTCTGTCTGTCTGTCTGTCTGTCTCTCTCTCTCTCTCTCTCTCTTCTCTCTTCTCTCTCTCTCTCTCTCTCTCTCTCTTCTCTCTCTCCTTGTCTGCTGCCCCCCTCTTTCTCTGTCTCTGTCTCTGTCTCTGTCTGTCTGTCTTCTTCTCTCTCTCTCTCTCTCTCTCTCTCTCTCTCTCTCTCTCTCTCTCTCTCTCTCTCTCTCTCTCCTTCAAATAATATGTCCGAGATGATATCTTTAGCAATATATGTAACACAGGCTCTAGAAAAACGCAAGCAGACTATGAACCAAACAGATTCTATAAGTAATAACTAAAAATATTTGTTGATGTTTGTCTGGATTTCGAGTTATTATGCATGTCTTCTTTTCTGTCCATCCATTATTAACATGACATTTATAATTAGCCCCCTTTGACTGATGGGCTTGTAGCTTTTGTCAAAAAAATTCGTTCATTCATTCATTCTCTCCCTCTCCCTCTCTCTCTCACAGTACTGCGATTGTCTGCTTTCTTTTCTTAGATAAAAATCATTCAGGATTGCACATCGTCATATACCCTCCACTTTCTTTTTTTCTTTCCAGAGATTCCTCTTTTCCACGTGTTGAACGCTCGAGTGACTTTCGGCAATATATTTGGGTCGGTGTCACCGGCCGATCATGTGACGATGATGCGAGAGCCGTCGTTAGCGTGTGTGGTGGATGAGCAATGTTTCGAGGCGCCGCCCAGCTATCATGTCACTGGTGAGAAAGAAACAGAGAGAGAGGGGGGGGGGGGGGGGGGGGGCTGGGGGTTGTTGGCAGTAATGTGCTAAGACAGATGTTGTGAGGAATGGATGTCAGGAACTCTTCTGCTGAGAAAGTCTGTAAAGCACAAGGGTGAATGTCTGAATTTGCGAGACTCGCTTGGCAAGGATACGGCAAGGGGGCATTAGTATAACATGTATAAGTGGATGTAAAAATCGACGTAACAGTGGATGATGTATCAGTGGATGATGTAACAGTGGATGATGTAAAAAATGGACGTAACTGTTGAGGATGTAACCGTGGCTGTTGTGTGCATGCAGGTGACACCCACCACGAACGACTGCGTGATGAGGACGACGAGTTACTGCAGTTTGCCATTCAGCAAAGTCTGGTGCAGTCTGGATCAGAGGAGGATCAGGTAATGTGGGGGGGGGGGGGTGTCCAGGGGGGGCGAGTGAGGTGTGTGTGTGCGTGTGTGTGTGTTTGTGCATGTGTGTGCGCGTGCGTGTGTGTTTGTGTACATTCAATTTTCTAAAACTTTAAATTGTTATTGATTGCTTGTGTGTTGTATAGGTCGAATGCAAGCGCTTTGATTTGTTTTTTTACAAGATATAGTGCTATATAAATTCCATGTATTATTATTATTATTTGTTAGATGAGTGTGTGTGTTTGAGGGCGGATGGATTGGTGTGTTGCGGTGTGTGTGTGTGGGTATGAGTTGCCTGGTGTGGGTGGGTTGGAAGTGTATGGGTGGGTGGAGGGGGGGGTGTGTGTGTGTGTGTGGTGTGCTGATTTAAAACAGCTGGTGTGTTTTTTTCTGGATTCGTTCATCTGTAAGTGACTTTCTGGGAAACTAAACTGAACCAACCCAGCTTGGGTGGGTGGGTGTGTGAGTGGGTATTTGCATGACGTAGGTGGGTTGGAAGTGTATGGGTGGGTGGAGGGGTGTGTGTGTGTTGTGTGTGTTGTGCTGACTTAAAACAGCTGTTGTTGTTGTTTTCTGGATTCTTCCGTCTGTAGGTGACTTTCTGGGAAGCGCTAAACCGTACCAACCCAGCACCGACCAATGGCTCTGAGGACACTGACCGTCAGATGCAGCGGTAGGTAGCCTGTAGTTATTAGTTGTTTCTTTCTTGTATTAATGTTTTGGGTTTTTTTTTTGGGGGGGGGGGGGTTGTTGTTTTTTCTGAGGGGGGGTGGGAGGTGGTGGGGTTTGGTCGTTTTCTGAACTCAATTTCTGTCTCGCATGTCCACGCTGTCGTTTTAGCTGTTATTCGTTTTGAGTTTTTTTCTGTTTCTCTTTTGTATCTCCTCTCTTGATTTTATGTTTCTTGTCTCTTGGCTCTCTGTCTGTCTGTCTGTCTGTCTGTCTGTCTGTCTGTCTGTCTGTCTGTCTGTCTGTCTCTCACTCTCACTCTCACTCTCACTCTCTCTCTCTCTCTCTCTCTCTCTCTCTCTCTCTATTCTTTCTCTCTCCCTCCCTCTCTCTCACACCCACCCCCACCCACCCACTCACCCACACCATACTCACACCCACCTTTTCCATCCCAGAGCCATCGCGGCCAGCCTGGAAATGGGCTCCCCAGGCACCACCAACCCTCCTCCTCCACCAGGGGGCTCCAGCAGTGCCGGTGACCTCTCCCGAGGTCAAGGCCGCTGCCCTCCATCCCCCCCCTCCGCCGCAGCCCTGGACGAGGACGAGGCGCAGCTGCAACTGGCGCTGCAGCTATCGCAGCAAGACGCCGAGGCTGCAGCCGAACAGCAGCGCAAAGAGGAGGAGGAGTTGGAACGCATCCTCAAGCTCTCCCTCATGGAGAAATGATGGAGGCTTTGCTCTGGGGGCTTGGGTTGGGTTTGGGCTGATTTTTTTTTTTTTTTTTTGGGGGGGGGGGGGGGGGGGGTTGTGTGTTTGTGGGGGGAGGTGTAGGGTGACTTCTCTTTTGCAGCAAAAAAAGGTGAAAATTTTCAACAAAAAAAAAAGAAGAAAAAAAAGGAAGGAATTAGGATTGAAATTTTTTTGTGGACTTTTGAAAGCGAAAAACAAAAAAAGGACAAAAAAAAGAAAAGTGGATGAGTGTGTGTGTGTGTGTTGGTGAGTGTGGAGTTGATGTAGTTGGTGATAAAGATGTTGAAGAGAAAGCTTGAATTTTTTTTTTTGTTGGGGGGGGGGGGGGTTGAGAAAAAAAAGAGGCAAGAATGTGAGAGGGGAAACTGTATGTCACTTCTTTTTTTTTTTTTTTTTTTTTGTTGTTGTTGTTGTTTTAAACAAAATGTGTATTAATTTATTGTGGTATATAGATATATATTATAGGATTTATGTTATCCATTTGCATGTTGTGTTTCGAAGCTCTTAAGTAATTTTTTTTTCTCTCTCCCCCCCCCCCCCCCCCCCCTGCCTGTTTTTGAGTGGAATCCGCTTGTGATGAATCTGGCTTGAATTTGTTTGTGTTTGTATTGCTTTTGTACAAGGTTGGTGCAGTATTGTCTGCCGCAGTTTTATCTGTGAGGGATGAAAACATACATGAAACGTTATATAGCTATACTTTTTTTTATACGTAACAGCTTAAGTGTTGAAAAAGGTACAGCCCACAGCACACAAATCCAACATCACTCAGTCATGGGTCTAGGGCCCAGTGTGCCCTTTTCCTTTTTTTTTTTTTTACCAAGTCCAAGCGCGGTCAGTTCCTGTTATAATTAGCACCTGCTGGCCCCAGCTGGATTGGGAAAGGATGGATTGGATAGCAGCTGAAAGGGGGGGGGGGGACTGATAAACGTTGAGCTGTTCAAATATATGAAGAACTGGAAACATCACCCCTCTTTAAAAAAAGCAAAAAATTAAAACACTGTGGGACCACAGTTATTTTTGTGGTTTGTTGGTAGAGCGATGTCTGTTCCTCCCCCTCCCCTCCAGTTAAAAGCTAACCTGTGGCAAAGCAGAATTTAGTTTAGGCTTTTTAGTTTTAACCTGGTTTTGAATGTAGTCTGGACAACTTTGGCTGGTTGGCTGGCTGGCTGGCTGACTGACTTTTGTTTTAGGCCAGGATTTTTTGGCAGGAAGCCTATTTAAGCTTATGCATGCATGAGTGGGTGAGCACGCGCTCACTTATACATGCATGCACACACACACTCACACATTTGTTTTCTTCATGTGTTGCCAGTTTCTGAAATTTTTGTATTGTTTTTTTGCTTTTTAAAAAAAATAATTAAATACTTTCAGCTTTCATGTTTTTAAACACCATTGAGTTATTGATTAAGGAGTTTGATACTTTGTTCAGTAAAAGCTATTATGTTTCCATCAGAAACATTAGAAAAATTAGCATGCAAGATGAACAATCCAATCTCATCTACTAAAGGCTGTTAAGAGTTCTGTCCCTTCCCTCATTGTTCATGCATTTTTGAAAGATTGGAGGAGAAAAAAACAAGTTCAACTGATTGAGATTATACGTGTGAAACATTTCACATAAACATGTTCAGTCTCTCACAAATGTTGCTCAGAATTGAACGGTAATGCGTTAATTAACAGCTGAATTTCTTGCGAGCAATATCTTTGAATGAATGATTGATTGATTGGTTTGCCCAGGTTTGTTATAAGCAGATTTTACCTTAATTTTGTCGTGTTTTTTGTGTTAACTTTGTAAGTGGATTATTATTTTTTGTGGGAATCAGAAATGCTTCATAGTATAGGCCTCTGTTAAAAGTTCTTTTCCTTTTATTTTTTGTTTGTGTTTTTTTCTTTGGTTGGGTGTGTGTGTGTGTACGTGTAGGGGAACACAGACTTGGACTGTTTTATCTGTGTGGGGTTTTTTTTTTTGGTCTGGTTTGTTTTTCTATAAATGAAGTGAGAGAAATGAGGAGTAGGGGAGCATTAAAAACTAAGTGTTTTATTTCTTTTTGATCTCATCTTCTTCTTCCTCCTCCTCCTCTCACGCTTTCGTCTACTGTTGGGGTATGGTCACACCAAACCTGAATGAATACAGCGACCGTTGTGAAATTATGTCAATAGGGTCAAAAAATAGTATCTTTTATGGTTCTGACCGACCTCTTGATTTGTACATGAGTCATGGTACAAAAACTGGATTTAATCAGAGTTAGAAATTTTGACAAGGTGACAGCCCCGATATGGCCTGTGTGGTCGGTGGGGCTCTAAACCACATGATTGGATTGGATTGGACGGTAGAAAGAAACGGATCTAAGTTACTGCGGGGTCGAGATTACCTCTCTTGTTCTCTGATTCAGTGAAAGCATGAAGAGAGTTCATCAGAAATGACCTATGAAGTAAAAACTGGTTAGATGATTCCGTTCGCTGATCGCTAATGGACAGTCCTCAGACATTGAACACAAATCTCAGTTGTTTTTGGCGCAAGTGGAAGTTTTCGTTCAACATTGTGAACTCTACCAAAAAAAAAAAACAACCAGGGATGCATCCCCACTGGCATCAGACCAGCCCCAGATCACCACACCCACAGCCCAGAGGTGAGTGTGCAGGAACAGAGGCATCAGAAAAAAGATATGTCCATCTTTTTTTTCTGGTTCAGTTCCCTGCTAGACTTCTGAGGTTCACCAATGGTGAGATTTTTTACATATGCAGCCATTCTCCCCTCCCCCACCATTTAGGTAGCTACTGTCTGACTTCAGGATGGTGTCTGAACACGATGCCTGTGCGCATATGTTGGGGGGTTTTTTTGGTCATCCATTCCTACTGGCACGCAACGGCTTACTCTTCTGAAAGGTGGAACAGGTTTTTAACGTGTTTGCAAGATGTTCTGCATGCGTTCACACGCACAGGGTCTCGGTTTATAGTCTTGCCTGAAGGACTTTGACATTCAGTTTGATTTTCTCATCAAACAAGGAGAACAAGGCATAGAATCGTACTCTAAACACCTCATGATTTACTTGTTGGGCAGGTGAACATCTTAACCGTCCTACCACCTTCTCTCCTTACCTGTTTGTTCATCTGAAACCAATTTGTCACACTTATCTGAAAGTAGATGTCCAGTCTTCTGATATAATTTTTGTTGATCCATCGTTTCATATTTTGTCTTAGGGGGGGAAGGGAGGGGTAAGAAAGGCCTTCCATCTCAGAACATACAATGTTGCAGGACTTCTCATGGTAGACCTACGGTGCGTGCTGGTCGTGTTTATAGGACGATGGCTGTGTAACTTATCTAGATGCTTGCGCTTTAGCCCAGAAACACTCTTGTTGCTCGCTGTGCTGTTTTGCAAGTTGAATGAGGGATTGTAGTAGATGTTTGATGTCGGGGGGAAAAACTTTTGATGCATAAGTATTGCTCAAATCAGGCGCTTTCTTGTCATCTTCTGTGAGTTGACAGGCTTGAGTCTTTGTTTTTTTTATATAGTTGGATAAGAGTGAATAAGGTATTGGAAGTGTTTTTGTGTTGTTGTTTGTTTGTTTACAGTTGTTCGGTTCTCCTATCAGGCTCTGAGGTGTTTTTGAGGGTTGCTGCAAAATGTGGATTTTTGGTGTGGAAATGACAGATTTATATTCTTGAGTGCATTTTGTTTGTGATAAACCAGGATTTTGGTGGGTTTTGGTTGAGATTGTATTTATTTTCAGTCTTGTACCAGGTGAAATTATCATTTGCTGTCACTGCATATTTCCAAAACTCTGTGTGTGTGTGTCTGTGTGTGTGTGTGTTGTCTGTCTGTCTGTTGTCTGTTGTCTGTCTGTCTGTCTGTCTGTCTGTCTGTCTGTCTGTCTGTTGTGTGTCTGTGTGTGGTGTGTGTTTCTGTCTGTCTGTCTGTCTCTGTCAGTCTGTCTGTATGTGTGTTTTTGATTCATCATGCTAGTCATTATCTGGACTATGTATAATCTTGTAAATAACCATTTGCTTGTAAGCAGTGCTGTTTACCATCACTGTCCAGTAGCTTTATTCTTTCATGAGTTGGCTTTTCTTGTAGAAAAGGGAAAGTATATTCCTCTTTTTTTTCAATTATTTCATGTCTTTGTGTACCAGTTGAGGAAAAGAGGGCTGTTTGACCCGATACTAAGGTTCTGTGTTGCAGACTCTCATTGCAGTGTAGGTACTCTGTGTGTTCTGGGTATGTTCTTTATGTTTCTGTAACCTACCTAATGCTGACATGAAGGACGGGAATTTTTCACCTGCATATTTGATCTTCTGCATAAAGGGAATTAAGGCACTAGCAGGTCTGCACTTGAAGTTGACCTGGGAGATGTTAAAAATCCTCACCCACAATTCACCAGATGCAGGCAAGGTTCAAACCCAGGACTTCATGGACCCAAGGGATTGAAGTTGAACGGTCCTAACCACTCAGCTATAGCGTCTGTATTTGATGTGCTTTTGCAGAGGTTTTATCAGTCTTGTAATGTTTCTTTCATAGTCTGTGCCTAGGTGTTTCTTTAGTCTGTATGTATGTGTTCCTTTTCAGCCTGTGGGTGTTTTTTTTTTCAATTTTGTTGGGAAGCTGATCTCTTTGCTTTTTCCTCTTTCTGTTCAACTTGACCATGGTCCAGCTTACAAGGGCTAGTCTGGTCTTCACTTTCAGCTGCAGAGCAGCTTTTTTGGTTTGTGTGGAGCCAAGATGTTTGTCAGCGTGGCTAGAGGTCAGTCATGAAAGCTGAGCTGGGCCTAGGAACTTCTTTCTGGCTGTTGAAGAGAGACCTGGCTGTTGGTCACGTCTACATCCAGTCTTTGCAATATTACCTGCAGGGATCTTGAGGGAGGAACACGGGCAGCGGATGAAGGTTTGGATGCTGATTCTTATCAGACTGGACCGGCCTCGATATGGTAACTGTTGCTGCAAAAGGCTGAGACTGACCCTGTCCCTAATTTGTGACCGTCTTGGTCAGAGGGCTGCTGATGTTGGGTGATTGGTTTGAGCTGTAGGGTTTCTTTATTCTCTAGGCACAGCCACAAACCCCATCGGTGTAAAAGTGGGTAAACTTGTGTTGGGCTTAATCCTGCGATATGACTGCGTCCTACCATGGGGATTATGACTTCAGTCGCTTAACGCCAGAACGGTAGCACCGGCTTGCTGATGAGCTTATTGGCTCGTGACAGACTTTAACTTAACTTAACAGCACACAAATCCAGCATAAGTCCAGGGCCCAGTGCTAAAATTAGCCCGCCCCATCCTTTTAACAAGTCCATGTGATTGTGTGGTCAGTTCCTGCTGTAATTAGCACCAGCTACGTTGAATTGGGATGGACTGGATAGCAGCTGGAAGTGGAGTGGAAAACTGACAGCTGTGTAGGTCTTTCTTTGGTTTTGTATCCATGGAGGTTTGTTTAAGCTTGCAGGTTTTTTTCTATTGGTCAGCATGTCTTCTTTCAGTCTGTAGGTGTTTTTTTGGTTTTGTATGGAGCTTTAGGTTGTAGGTTTGGTTTTTTTTTTTTCTTTTGGTTAGCATGTCTTCTTTCAGTTTGTAGACGTTTCTTTTTAGTTTGTAGGCATGTTTTTTATTCTGTAGCTGTTCCTGCGTTGTGTTGTTGCTAGTGTTCTTACAGTTTTCACCGTCCTCGGCTTGTGCGACACTTCTAACAAACGTGTTTGGTGTTAAATAATGCCTTTGGTAGTGTTGGTAGTAGCTTATGTTCTCTCTCTCCCTCGTTGTCATTGTTGCGCTTATAAAGTTATAAACATCATCTGAGAAGCATGGAAACTGGAACATATATCTGTATCTGTATCTCTGTCTTTATGTGTGTGTGTGTGTGTGTGTGTGCTCTTCTCTCTCTCTCTCTCTCTCTCTCTCTCTCTCTCTCTCTCTCTCTCTCTCTCTCTCTCTCTCTCTCTCTCTCTCTCTCTCTCTCTCTCTCTCTCTCTTATTGTGTGTGTGTGTATGTGTGCGTGTGTGTGTGTGTGTGTGTGTGTGTGTGTGTGTGTGTGTGTGTGTGTGTGTGTGTTGAATTATGTTTTAAAGAAAGAAACCCATCTCGATTTTTTCTTTTCTTTTCCTGATAGTGTTTGAAGACTGTTAATGCAGAGAGATACTGAGAAATGTTCAAAGAGAGGAGAGAGAGAATGAGTGTGTAGACTGCGTGTTTGTTTTGTATTTTGACGAGTTTGATAAACTCACTAGCAGGGATAAGTGTGCATTTTGCAAACAGTTATCATGATGTGATTTTTGACTTCATTTGATTTCATTTTCTGTCTGTCTTTTTCTCTGTCTCCCTCTGTATCTCTGTCTCTGTATCTCTCTCTTCTCTGTCTCTCTGTCTCTGTCTGTCTGTGTCTGTCTGTCTTCTCTCTTCTTCTTCTCTCTCTCTCTCTCTCTCTTCTCTCTCTCTCTCTCTCTCTCTCTCTCTCTCTCTCCTCTCTCTCTCTCTCTCTCTCTCTCTTCTTCTCTCTCTCTCACAGCAGATGTAGCAGATTTTTGTTTTTAATTTCTCAGTTGTTGTTTTTGTGTTTTTTTTAGGGGGGGGGGGGGGATGAGAAAAGATAACAAGTGTGGTCTTTGTGTGTGTTTATGTACACTTTCAACTGTTTTATTAGCACTGAATGTTGTGGTGTACAAAATCTATGTTGTTGGGGTTTTTTAACACTTTTTTTGTGTGTGTGGGGTTTTTTTTTTTTAGCAAAATGTTTTTTTTTTTAAATTACTAAATAAAAAAAAGAAAAAGAAATTTCAGTTGTAATAGTCAAGTTGTCTATGTCTGCCACCAGCAGTGGTTAGAGATTGTGCAAAGTTACCAATTGTTAAATTTTTAGAATGTTAGTGTCGATTTGTCTTGTTTTTTTTTTGAATAAATTTTTCTTCTTTTTTTTCATTGTTACTGATAAATTAACATGTAAACATATCACTGATATCTTATTGCTCTGTATCTGTCTCTGTCTGTCACTGTGTCTCTCTTCTCTCTTCTCTCTTCTCTCTCTCACGTCTCTGTCTCTCATCTCTCAACTTGGCACTCAACTGGAATGCATGATGGAAATATCACCCATATCATGTTAGAATGACGACTGTCTGGATTTGTAAAAGTATGAAAGAGTCATTTTGGTTTAGTTTGATTTGGGTTTTTTCTCCATTGCTTGTGTAGTTAAAAGGGTGAGTGGGTAGGTATGTCGGAAGAAGACATGTTTACTTACGTGCGTGTTAGTGAAGAGAGAGAGAGAGAGAGATGAGGATGTGAGGATGATGTGAGTGTGAAGAGTTGAGGTCGGTGAGGGGGAGAGGGAGGAGTGTGTAATTTCATTGTGGTTGGTTTTTGTGGTGAAGGTTTGGTTTGTTTTTGAGGGGCAGAGATGTTTGACCCTCAGCAATAGGTTGGCTCTTTATTTTGCCTAAAGCCTGCTCTTGATTTTTTTTGGAGGCAGAGGTACAACAGCCCCGCCTCCCCCCCCCCCCTCTCTCTCTCTCTCTCTCTCTCTCTCTCTCTCTCTCTCTCTCTCTCTCTTATCCCCTCCCTCTGTCTCTCTCTCTATCATTTGTTGACTCGCTTTTTTTTTTTTTTCTTTTTTTTTTTTTGGATCAAAGTGGGGCTGGGGGGGGGGGGGGGGGGGGAATGGAAGATATAGCAGGAGTCCATCATGCACTAACTAGTATCAAAAGCAGCATGCGATTCATTGTGTGACAGAGGGTCACATTGTGTAGACTTAGGCTCCTAGTTTATCAATCAGACTATATCCTCACCCCATCCCTACACCCCCCTACCTGTCACACTATCCTTCACCTCCCTCCTCCCATCTCTAAATACATCCCCCCCCCCTCTCAATCCCCCAAATCCCAACATCTTTGTTTTCCCGAGTGGAGTTTAAAAGCTGTAAAAACATGGCATAGAAAAGATGAAGAGATTTAGCCGAACAGGCGGGTTTTTTGGTGTTTGTTTTTTTTTTAAATTGAGACCATATACATGAAGATGAAGAGATTTATCTAAACAGCTTTTTTTTTTTTTTTTTTTTTAAATAAATTCAGACCATATAGATAATGTTCAAACAGGCCCCAGAAAGGTGAACATTTATTTTGGTTTGTTTTTGTTTTGTGTTTTTAACTTTCGAAGAATTGTGTGTTGCTTGAAAGACATGGCTGAGAAGCGAAGTATAGTGTGTGGGTGGAATTTAGATACTGCATAATCATCATTCTTCATGTGTGCTGTGTTCATTCAGGGGGTGAGTGTTTTAAATTAACAGAGTTTGAATCGGTATGATGAGGAAGAACCCGCATGATCAGTAGATGTGTGTGCATGCATGTGTGTTTTTGCACCACTGTTAAAAATGATATGTTATCGTGTATGTTTTAAATGATAGCTGGATTATTTAGTGGATTGATGAAAATGTTAAACATGAATGTCTATCATACGGTTTTTAAAAAAAAAAATGTATTCTGTTTTGAATGTGTAATTTTCCAATTCAGTTTCACAATTATATTCTTTTTCTTTTCTTTTGGGATGTGCATTTTCCCCCAATCAGTTTCATGTATTCTTTTCTTGACTGTGTATTTTTCTCTATGTGTACGTTTTTCTTTATCATTTAACTGTGTACCGTTCTTAATTGATTTCATGTATGAATTTTGTTGTTTTTTTTTAAAGTGTGTAACTTCTCAGTCAAGTTACATATGTAAACCTCACACGTTTTTTTCTCATGGTGAAGAAAGTTGTCTTGACTTTGCATGTCAACCGTGCCAAGTGATTGCGTTTTGGATTGTTCAGCGGAGGAGGAATTTTTTCTTTCTTTTTTTTTTTTTTTCTCCATCATGCATTCATTATTCTTGTCCACGATTTTGCCCGTGAACTTTCAGTTTGCCTAGAGATATTTCTTTGGGTATGGGATGGATGTGATCCAAGCTGGTATTATTCTTTGCAACGGTCTGCAGATTCTCTGAAGATGATCCTGGTAAATTTGCATTTTTCCTATAATTTATTACATGCCACAGGAGTCACCTCCAGGACAAAAGTTTCGGAGTTGTGCACGCGCGCGCGCGCGTGATATGAGGAACGATTGATTTTGAGTTGGTGGTTGATGTTTGGGTTTGTTTGAATTGTGAGCACAGGGGGTAGGAGGGGGGTGGGGTGGGGGGGTGGTGTTATTGTTTCCAGCCTGTGTTATTTCTGTCATTCCTCCTGCCTATGACAAGAATCCCATCATTTTTTTTTTTTTTTCGGCCTGTGGCAGTTTGGTTTGTAGGTGTAGTAGATGGCTAGTCCTTTGACTGACTGTCATGATAAGAAAAAGGTGTGCAGAATTCCGTCTTTTTGCAGTTCTTTTTTTTTTTAGGGGGGGGGGTTGTGTGTGTCCTTTTCTCTCTTGTCTTCTTCTTGGTTTACCCTCTCCCTCCGATTTCTCCCAACATATATAATCAGCTATAATATGTTACCTGAATTTTTTTTTTTGGCTTCAGAAGCATGTTTGTCAAATGGCCTGTGTAGTTTTTAAAAAGTCACTTTATGTTGAGAGTAAGTAAAGAACAGAAAATGGATTGTGTTGTTCATAAGGGGTGGGTCACCTCTGTCTTTGTGTGAGAGGCACTGAGAATTGAAGAAATCTGAATTTAGAAAAAATAATTCCTTTTAAAACACTGGATAAAGAGTTCTTTTCACATAATTATCTTTGTGTTTTCATGTTTTTAAACAGTTTTTTTATGGTACTAATTCAGACCAATAATTCATGAGAATTTTAAAAAGCCCTCCTAGAATTGTGATATTTTTTGTCAGAGATGATCCAAGATTCATATTGGACATCAAAGTAGCACAGATATCTGGGAACAGCGCTGTGTAAGACACTCGAGAAAGAATTCTGTTTGCATAACTATCTGTAAACTTCTGTTTGCTTACAACACCGACCAGAAGCATTTCCACAGTTTTAGTTTTATTTTGTGCTGCCATACACACTTCTGTCCATTCCTGTCTTTGCATTGCCAGCTAGGGTTGTTTAACCCTTTTGCATTCAGTGTCTCTGAACACAAACTGCACCTAGATTTCGCATTCCATCACGAAATCAGGTCAGGCACACATGCTCCCTCACCTTTTCCTCCTTCTAAGTACATACCAGCAGCTATAATTACTTCCAAACTCTCAGCAGGTTTCTACCTCTAGCCTGATAGAGCTTTGGCATGTGGTAGCAATTAGTGATGGTCACAGCTGATGGAAATCTGTGTGTGTAAATCCGGCAAATCTGGGTTCAGGATTCAAGGGGGGCAATTATTCAATCCTGGCAAATCCCAGTACGGGACTAAGAGGGTTAAATTAACAGCTGATTTCTGGAGGTGGAGGATTCTCCCATTTTTACAATGAAAGGATTAGCTGGTAGTGTTTCGTTAATAAAGGAAGTGCCACTGAGTTCACTCCTCTGCCACCCTTAATCCTTGCCATTCTGCCCTGCCAAAAAAAAAAAAAAATGAATTGGGATCTTGTCGGCAATCTTTCGTGCCATCCCCCTCTCTCTTTTTTTTTGTTTTTTTTTTTGTTTTTTGGGTCATATACGTCTATAAATCTAGACTTTCTTTTGGTGTGTGTTCTGATTCCTACTATTAGATATCCCAAAAATTTTCCTTTATTTCTTTTAAAGGGATTATTTTCGTTTTTTGTTGTTTTTTTTAATTTAATTGGAGTTGATAACAATAGGTGGAAAAAAAGAGAAAACTGGATATTCATGTCAGGGAAATAATTTCCATACCTTCTTTCTCTCTGTTTTTTCCCTGTTGCTCGACTAGAGTCCCAAGTTTCACCAAATGGTGAGTATTAAACATGTGCGACCATTTATCGACCATCAAGGTAGCTGCATTCCAACTTCAGGGATTAATTTCAAAAGCATGACACCAATGTGCATACGTTTTTAACTTTATTTTCTTCAACCCGTTCTTACCAGCACAAAATGGTCTACTCTTCAGAAGGGTGGAACAGGACTTTTAACATGTGCGCAAGATGTTCTGCATGCATTTTGTACACAGGCTCTCAGTTTATAGTCCCATCCAAAGGATCTTCAGGGGAGTGGAGTCAGTACTGATGTGAACTCCAGAGGAAAATATCTCTGCAAACAGGCACCTTGGTGGTGGATCGAAACCCAGGCAAACAGATCACGAGCTCAAAGCTCCAACCACCGAGCTATCCTCCCTCCCCCCCCCCCTCACCCACCGTACCTTCTCATTTTTTCTTTGTTCTTCGCTTATTTTGGAGTGTGATGCTTTTGTGTGTGCACGTGGTCTTTGAGTTATGAGGTGTACATGTGTGTTTTGAGATGACTGAAGATGAAAATAATGGGTCGGTAACAAACTGTGTTTCGTATCAACAGAAAATTATGGACTTTTTTAAAGTCTGTTTTGAGTAGGAGGAATCAGGTAGTCTTTTAGTTAATCTTTTTCTCTTTTTTTGGCAATCTTTTGGGTTGTTAATTTTCGTGTGTTTGAGAAATATGATACAGATATGCAGCACGTGTGTGTGGTGATAAACAAAACTTTTGGAGTGGAAATTGGTAGATTGTCCTGATAATATTGCTTCTCTTTGCCCTGTTATGCCTGCTTGTATTAAACCAGCTAAATGCCATGTCCTCTTCTCTTAGACTTTTTTTTTTAACTGAAAAAGGGTCTGTGAAACATTGAAAAGAATGCAGCCTACAATTTCATTGACAAGTTGGTCTCAAAACGCTTTTATTATTTCATTGATTCCTCTATACATCAGCTCCATACTGAAGTATACCTAACTCTCACAAAGCGTAACTTTTGAGATAGCGTTTTCAATATGAATTTTGAATTCTAGCCCTGGGTTAAAGATCTGCTTTAAAACTGAACGAGGTGACAGCCCTGATATGGCTTTCGTGGTTGGAAGGGCTATAAACAAGATTATGATTATAAGATCTGCATGAATGAGTTTAGAAGCTGGTAAGAAGAACGGTTGTCATCATAATTCTAACTCTGATACCATGTAATGTGAAAAGACGTTAAATCAATGAAGAACTGTTAATAAGGTTGTTATAGTCAGGGAGTGGGACTATGGATAAGCTTCCCACTGCCTATAAAGTGCTCCCTAAGGCCTGTGTCTCAAACAGCCTCCTACATCGAAAGTCCAGGCCTTTCCTGTGTGGCTTGATAGCCTCTAAGCCTGGCTGAACTGTTTGGACTGATAGGAGAAGGGACCAAGGATGGTCACTGATATGACGTCTTAAAACCAGTTGCTTCAGATAGATGGAACTTGAACCGTCTGCCTGCCATGCACAGTCTGGGAAAAAGAAACTTTCTATTGGCACCACAACCAAAGCTCATTATCTATCTATCTATTTATTGATCAATGGGTGATCCTTTGCTTCACAACTTTTGCAACAGTTTTGTGAAACAAAGCACGAGTAAAGGCAGTGGCATAGCATTTAGAATTTTTATCATTTGGGAGCCAACTTGTCTACACGTACCCTTTCATACTGGAATTCTCTCATGACTTGCTTATTTGATATTAGCCATTGAACAGTATATCTTTGATGAAGCCTTGGATATTTTGGTTCAAAGGCAGAGGGAGGCGAGGCGTTATTGATTTACTGCAGCTTTGCTTATCACCTTAGCAGAAACTAATGTTGGTATTTTCATTGCATCAGAAACTTAGTAATTGTGTTTTTTTAGTTTAAACAAGACAGACCAACACAGCTAGCTCCTGTAGGCCAAGTCTTGGTCAGTTTTCAGCACAGTTGGCTTTAGGATGAATGTCTGTGTTTTGTTTTTAATAATATCAGTCCTCGTCTTCAGTCAGCTTATCTCTTTCATCCTTCATGCCCTTTTTTTAGATATAGTACAGCAGTACTATCAGAAATTCTAGAGAGAGAGAGCTGGATTGCTTGAAAGAAGCTGAGGATTGAAGAAATGTTGCGATTGAAGGCATTCTGCTGCCCATGTTTTGGTTGCATAATCTTCAGTGGTGCCCCCAACGGTCGACATGATTCCAGGATAGATCCACAGATCACAATCGCTGTCCTTCTCTTCATCGTGTAGCTTCTTGTTTCCACACTGGGGAAAGGTGCCCAGGTGACAAATTCCCACTGAGTGAAATTGCTGAACCGTTGGAAGTATATGTGCAGCAATTTCATGTGGGTCTTGGGGAAGGATGGGAAAGTGATTTGGAAGGGGGGAGAGCAGATTTTAACTGCATTTTGGTGTCATTGGACGCAAAATCAAACCTGTTGTTTATGAAATCCATTCGCAAGGAACTGACCCTTGCTTTCCCAGCAACTTTCTGTAAGTGTGTGTTTACAGGTGTGTGTGTGTGTGCTCACATTTGTGTATGTGTGTGTGAGGTGGGATATTTACCTGCTTTTTTTTTTCACAAGCAAAATCTGGAGCTTATGCAATTAGCTTGTCACTTCACTTGCAGACAGCTTGAGATCAAAGCTTATAGTCTAGTTTTCTAAAAGTGTGGATGGTTTCATCTTCGCCATTTTTTTTTTTTTTTGGTTATCAGCTAATATCCATCAAAATCAGAGCTTTTTTTCCCCCACTTTAACCCCCTCTCTATCCATACTTGGCTCCAAAGAGGACATGAGAGGGCTGGCTGTGTCTGTGTTACTGTTAAAGAGTGCACATGTTTCTGTGAGCAAAGGTGTATGTGGACACAGATAGTATAGGACATTGTAAATGTGAATGGCTCTGAAGGTTAGAAAATTTTGCATGGTGCAATTTTTAGATTTTGCTTCCAGTTTCCTAAAAAAAAAAAAAAAAAAACAGAGGAAAGCTTGTTCAGAATTTTTTTTTATAATTATTATTATTCTTCGGCTAAAGCTTTGAGGTCTACCAATGGTGAGATTCTTGCGTATGCGGCCATGTTATTTCCCACCATTTAGATAGCTGCATTCCGATTTGGGGGATGTTAAGAAACTATGATAAAATACATTTCCAGGATTCCTTTTATTTCAGTTTCAAGATTGTGGTGGAGAAGAAGAAGAAGAAAAAAAGAAAGAAAGAAATGGGGTAGATTTGTTGTAGATGGAAAACCAGAAAAAATAGAAAAGAATGTTGCTTGAATAAGTTGAAATGAAGAATGTGTGTGGGCTAGTGTTTTCATTCGATGGAAAATGTCATGCTTTTTGCTTTTTTAAAATTTTTATTCTGTGGATGCTGTGAACATGTATGAGAAAGTGTATCATGATTTTGTATCATTGAAGATGTTTTACGACGTAGAAATATTTATCAAATGCTTGAATTTGATGAGTTAGTCTTGAGCGAAGGAAATGATGATGTTTTCATGTATTTCTTTCCGTTTCTTTTTTTTTTTTTTTTCTTCCCCAAAGATCTGTAGTCTGTGAAATGTTGTTGTTGCCATAAATAACTGAATTTAAGTATTAAATTGGTCTGTGTGTGATTTACTGATTTTGTGTGTGTATGTGTGTGTGTGTTTTGTGTGTTTTGTGTGCGTGTGTGTGTGTGTGTGTGTGTGTCAGGTCAAGTCAAAATTTTATTTTGACTTGTGTGTGTGTTTTGTGTGTGTGTGTGTGTGTGTGTGTGTGTGTGTGTGTGTGTGCGGGTGCGCTGTGTGTGTGTGTGTTTTGTGTGTGTGTGTGTCACATGCAATTCAACACAATCTCTCTGTCTCTCTGTCTCTGTCTCTCTCTCTCTCTCTCTCTCTCTCTCTCTCTCTCTCTCTCTCTCTCTCTCTCTCTCTTCCCACCCCTTCTCTCAGCCTTCCTCAATCATGGCATTGTCTCTCATCACACACATATAATAATATAAACTCCCACAGCAAGGATTGAGATGAATTCATTTTACTTGATTTCTTGCAGTCAAAAAACAAATGATCATTGAATCATTAGCACCAATCAAGAGAAATAAGATGTTGCCCAATCACATACATATATCACATCACATCACATTGAAAAGCTGCTTATTTTCTTATTGGTTGTGATATTAATAATGATAATAATGATTCATCAAAGAATACAGCAAAGATAAGGGGGAAAAAATCACCTGAACATGAATAAAGTAGAATCTATACTCTTTGATAAACCTATTATGCTGTTTAATAACAAAATAGTGATGAGGGAAAAGAAGCATTTTTAAGCTTTTAGTCCAGCTTTTTTTTCTTCTCCAAAGAGCTACACTTGCGCAAAAAAAATAGTGAATACAGTACAACATTGTTTAAAGAAAAAAGTTAAAACCCCATGAAAGCAGGTTTTGAAATGATTAAAAATTTGGCTGGTTGTCTTATTCTATTAATACTGAAAGAAAACTTGTTATGGAGAAAAACAGTACATCAAATAATACCTGTTACAAGCACATCTAGTAATACCTGTTACAAGTATATCACGTACATAACATCACATTTATAGGATGAATGGCAAGTAGTTCATTTGCCATTGTAAAATTTCTCCTCTCCCTTAACAGATAAATATATTATGATTAAAGAAAAAAATAATAATGTGCAAGTTCATGTAGCAGAATTCTGCATCGTTTCTTAATACCGCATAAAAAAATTAGGGGAATTTATTATAAACAGAACTGTAAAACGCTATAATAAACAGATTTAGAAACACAAAAAGAACCAACAAAACATGCCATTTTCACAACAACATATATATTACTCTCGATATCGTAGTAGAATAACAAATATTGCACGAAAACCCGACCATAACAACTTGTAACGTAAGTAGGTAGCCTTTCAGACACAACAGAGTATACACTGTTCATCGAATTTTTTAATGGAGTTTACCTACTTACATCCTTCTGACTCCTAACCTCTGTATTTCCCATGCACATACATGGGGGGGGGGGGTTGAAGTTTTCCCCCTGGACAATTCTCCTGCTGGCCACACACAGCAATGACAGTGGTTATGCTCTCTCCTCCACAGTGACAATTTTCTATCAGCTTTCCTCATCAGAGTTAGACGATTGTATGGTCGTAAAAATCGTGTTTGAAAACTTGTATAGGCCTACATTTTAGTTTGTGCTTTATCCAGTGATAATGTCATACACGTAATGTCGATGTTTTGATATAAAATGTCTAAGGATAACTTCGCTGCAGTCTCGATGTTGTGACATTTATGACTGCATATAAAACACGTCACATTCATAGAGAGAATGTAGTTGCAGTTTTTATGTTCTGACATTTATAATTGCATTTAAAAACAGATCACATTGGTAGAAAAAACTCACCTGCAGCCTTTATGCTGTGTGACATATATATTTAAAACACATAATCTTTACAAGCCAGCAGGGAACTTAACTGCAGTCTCCTTGCTGTGACATGTACAATTTCATTTAAAACATATACATACGGAAAACTCAGCCGCAATTTCTTATGGAGCATCTTCCTATCATGATCGAAATGTTGAAACAGAGACAGATCTCTTCTGTTTTCTCCTCAGCAAATAGAGATAGTCTACAGAACAACTCAGAATGGTGACTAACAAGAATTCCACGACAGCAACAAAAGCGGAAACAGAAGCTAGCATACTCAACGATTGCTGCAGAGAGTCCCTATACACAATCTGCCCTTGTCCTCAAGTAGATAGATCAGATCTACACATCTCTAAAGGAGAATGATCTGGACCACTAGTGCCTTCTGCAAGTCTGTAGGCACCCCCTCACACAATTCATGATTTCAAAAGGCATCAACCACGTCCTCATAAACCGCCTTTACCTTCCACGTTTTCGGGGACCTCAATGCAACCACAGCACACACACACAACTCAAGCATCTACACCCAAGTGAAGTCGCTATCAAGGGTATCAGCAAATCCAAAACAGAAAAATAACCCCTGCTCCAGTAAACTGTGTTGAAAGAAACCAGGAAACCAGAGCAGTTTGTGACAAATGCTCTCATCTCTTCAAAAAAACAGGAGTCCTTTACCACAGGACAAAAAGAGAACGGGACTCTTCCAGCAAAAGGCAGGATGAAAGAAAGAAACCGTCATGATAGTGCAATGAATAAAAATGGGATTTTTTTCTCTTAAATACAACATATAGTTCATGCAACCGTGATTTATAATGGGTTTTTTTTGTTAAAAAACATAGAAACATGCTAGTGTAAAAAATTCTGCATCCAGCTCCATCGTCCACAAAACCACACTCCCGCCTGATCTGATATCCAGCTCAAGGAGTGCCCTCAGCGGTTCACACAGTCATGAATTACAACAGTGAGATACAGCTGATTTAATCCACCAAACCTTGTTTATATAATTATCTCCATCAGAATTCGTCATCAATGAACAAGTACAGCAACCTTTCCTCCTGCAAGGAAAAAAAGCCCCAAACCAGTTGACCTTTTCCAGATGCAAGTTGCCTCAGCAAGTCTCACCAAACGTCTTTGTTTCGGTTTTTCCTTCAATGCCTTGGTCTGTTTTTTGACTTGCTAACCTTAATCCAGTTTGCCAGGATAAAATTATGACGATCCGTCTCAGAGCTGCATGGATGCCGCGCAAAGCCCAGCAAGCATTATAATAATTATATGTGTATTTTATAAGCTTGCACAACAAGCCTCCAAACCACACTACCAGAAAGTCTTTGGTTGTGTTTATATGAAAGCTGACCCGACCACCATCAGGAATCCGATGTCATACTAGCAAACTTCACCACACGACTTGCACCTTTCGAAATCTGCGAAAACTGTCTCTTGCGAAATGTCCCCGAAATTTTCAGGCCTGAAATCAGTTGCTAACATCCAACCCCAAAAAATGCCATGGGATGAAATGACCATCACAACTACGATCACAAACAGTAAAACTAAAATCATTAAAACATCAGAGGACAACAATCTACTCATCCCAGTGGATTATGATATGTGTCTCTCCATTTCTGTGCATCAGTGACAATGCTATGTGGGAACAGACTGACCATTGGAGGTGCAATGGAATGTTTTGCTACACATTCAGCAGCCGCCATTTTCACTTTGCAAAATTGTCAGCCCATATGACAGGGACCTGTTAGATCTATACCTCAACACCCCGGGAGAGCCTCACAGCCTCCTGTCAGGTATACCAGCCATCCATTTCCTCTCTCTATTTTGAAAATTAAAGTTTGGGTCATTTTTTGTGGGATTTGGTCGAAAATCGAAGTATGCAAGTTCGAAACTAAAAACAAAGAAAAGAACGAAACAGTAGATTAGACATAATCCTTTTCACAACTGGATCTAGATCTACAACTTGCAGTGCACAGTTGTGCTGTGTTTAATCCCTAGGCTAGCTAATTGAATTTTAAAAATTATGACAGATCAAAGGACAAAATCAATCAGACATGTACAGAATCAACAGCCTGTAAAAAAAAAATGACAACAACTTCATTTAAAGCAAAGTTCATGGCTAGATTCTAGATCCAAGCATAAAGACGCATGCAAACCAATCCACTTGACCAAGTTTGAAGGGTGCTTTGTCAAAAAAAAAGGCCAAAAATTGTTGACTACAACAAGATTTCTTGCTGATGTAAAAACATGGATAAAAGGATACTTCTGATCCTGTAGGATTTGTTGTGAATGGTTGTACCCTTGGTACAATCTGCACCCTATTCAAACTATTATCTTTATGCTCATTAAACACTTTGCAAATGCATTTTTCAAAACACTAAAAGCTCAATAACACAACAATCAATATCAAGGATGGTGTTTGTTGTTGCTATTTTTTGTATGGCCCACAGTAAGCCTACACAACTGCTTGCATCACTGTGTACATATGTGAAATTAAAAAAAAGCAACAGATGAAAACAAACTGAAAGCAGAACAAAAACTACAAGACATGTCCTGTATACTTTTAACACAATGTGCAGTGAAGCACCAAAAATTGACAGTCATCTGTACTGATTTGTATTTCTAAATACAAAACCAAAAAATAGTGGTATCTTCTGAACCATCGTGATAATTATCACTTGTATCCATATCCTATGGACAAAGAGTGAGAAACAACAGACATCTGTTTTAGCAGTTAGGGAATTAGAACTGCTAAGGACCACACACACCATTAGAACCATTTCATACATAACACCATCTCACATGCCCTGAACACCATTCCACCAAGACTGCGCTATTACCGATCTATTATTCCAGCACAATGCTTCACCATTCACCGACAGTCAACCTCCCTCTAAAGGGAGTTAATTACAAGTTGTTGGGTATGTAGGGTGTTTTAGCTTCCTTTCTCTTTTCCCCTTGCAACCATCGACACTACATCCGGTAAGTTGTGATGTCACTTCCCGAGCTTGGAAGCGATTCCAGGCAGCTTAGCGGAATCCTGAGTAGCTGCAACAAGAAGAGAAACTCTAGGGTTAGGTCACTACCGAGACAGTCATCAGATTAGTGCCTGTGCTTCGATGGAGGGTTAGATGAAACTGACTGCTGAACAACTGAGGCGGTGGGTAGCCTACTGTCTCGTCAACGTGATGATGAGAAACATCTCTCCCAAAAAGTGTTAGTGAATTTGTAACATTGGCTTCTCGTTCCTTCTTGCTTCCCTACTATGCAGCCAAGTTCAGTTTATTCAGTTTCCCGACTTTGCACAAATCTTCTCAGGAATCCAGCAATGCCCAGTGCAATATTTGTCCTAAAAGAAAATCTGGAAAACCGTCCCTAATGTGTTTTTTTCTGATTGACAAGTGTGTGATTTCCATGTATTCCCTTCCTTCTGGAAAATCGCCAGTATGCCCAGATTTTGTCTGACCAACATATCTGCCTGATTCCTACATTTTCTATGTGCCTCCCTCCCCCCCCTCAACTTGCTAACGTTGCATTTGATTCAAAAAGCAGCTTGGTAAATTATCTGATTCATCTTTTAACTTGAAGTTTAATCTGCAGTAATACAACATAATAAGAATATGACATCCTCTTGGTTCTCATCAAAGATGGAGTATGCAAGACGGAATCCCCAACATTCTTTCTAAATATTAAAAATGCATATGTATTACACTGTTTTCTAAAATGACAAAATTGTGTAGAAAAATAGCATACTAGCTATGTATCACTAACGTGAACAATGGACAGAGAGAAAGCTTTAAAAAAAATATGCAGCAGCATAACCATTTTTCCAGGATTTTAACAATGTTCAGTTCTGTTAAAGAATTTGACAGTTTTCCCCATCTCCAATCTTTAGGGCTGAAAATAGCAAATGCAGTTAGTAAAAAAAGAAACATAGCTGAATGAATTATACAGTGGATTACACGTCAAAGTTTGCAGTTTGTCTTGAGTATAGAACACAGTCTGTTGATATTGCATTTTTTCATGTACAGTTTTTGTCATGCAAAGAAACTATGGCAACTACATGTGAAAAAAAGAGAATACCGTAGGATCATGAGGTATTAGAAGAAAAGAACAACAAACTTGTCATCTACACTACATGAACAATGCACAAAATGACGATGTTTCAAACAATGTCATTGATTAGTTATTAAACATTCTAAGTGTTACTGAAAACAATTCTTATATGTCCATATTCAAGCAAAATGCATAGATATTTATATATATCAATACTCAGTTGCATTGTTTACTGTTCAGACCCAGCAAATAGGTAGCAGTACCAATCAACCACCCAACCTCCTCCCACTCCCAAACCCAAACCCTCTTACCGATCTTTGAAAAAGAATCATTATGTATGTTCACATAACTTTTTGCAAGTCCAAATACAGGTAATGAAATTCACTTCCAAGGTGTATTTCTTGAAACAAATGATAAAGCTTCAAGGCAGACAAAATAATAATTATTCCTTCCTCAGCTTCAAAAACTATTTTCTATTCGTCATCTCTCTGCCTAAACATTTAAGCAAATTTTACATATGATAACATTCACTTGATTATGCAACATATATATATCACTGCCTTTCGAGCATGTTGCTTTGATATGTATAAATATAATGGTGTTTGAGCATAGTTCGTATCATTTAAAAAAAAAAATTTTAAAGCTGAATTTTAAATGTTTCCCATCACAAAAAACAAATAGTCTTACATATCTAAAGCCTAGTATACCTATTACTTTAAGAAATGATTAAGGAATAACTAGACACTCATATATTTCCAATCAAAAATCACAGTCACTTACTGACCAGTTCCTTTTACAAGTTGAAGCTTTAAATATTTCACTTTAAAACATCACAAAGTTGATTAAAAACTGAAAGCATAGGTGAACTAATTAAGTGCAAATAATGATAATTTGTAAAAACATTTCCATTGAGACAGTCCACAACAAATCAGTCTGAAGTCTCTCCCAATTATTAGCCATATAAAACGGTTAGTGTGTCAAACATATAAAGACATGACAATATCAAGACACAACTGGACAAGATATTAGAATGTTTCAGCTGCAAACAAATATACCCGAAATAAAAAATTTAAAGTACATCAAATGCGTGGATATTCTTGGTCCTAAGTTTGGTCCTACCAAACTGTAGACATGATGGAGAACACACACACACACACACACACACACACACACACACACACACACACACACACACACACACACACACACACACACACACACAGAGACAGAGAAAGAAGAGACAGATAAATAGAAAGAAAGACAGAAGAAGAAGAAGGATTAGGCTAGCTATATTTATGCCGATGCAACAAATCTTAACCCCCCAAAAATCCTGATTTTAATGCTGGACAATCAGTCATACATTTAAAACAAAAAGTGACACCACTTTAACACAGCAACATTCTACACAGAGCCATGTTTAGTGCTCCCCCCTCCCCCCCCCCCCCCCCCTCACATTATAGACAACTCTCCAAATGCACCAAGCCATCAAAGTTGCAAACATTGTTCTGTCAAGTACTACAAAACAATTAAGGCCAGAGAATCTGCAACTTTCCAAATGCACAAAGCCATCAACTGGGAAAAAACTGTTTAGAACGAAAAAAACTACAAAAAATTTTAGATCAAAGTATATCAAACTTTCCAAAACACAAAACCACACTCCAATTAAATTTTTCTAGAAAATATCACAAAAAAACTAGGCTTTCACACTGCAAAAATCTATGAAAAAGTCACAGCTTACTGATGTCACACACAACCAGATGAGGGACTGTACAAGGGTTAGAGGGCTACTACAAACTAACTGATTTTCTGTAAGACAGGCAGTAAGAAGCAACTCTGTGCATTGTACTGAAAGAAGATCAGCTGGCACAAAGTACCTCAGCGACCTTTCATGAAGATATTATTCAAAATAACAGGAAAACCTAGTAGCCTGGATCCTGTTTGTTTTCTATCTACTCATCATTTTTTCCTGTCCTCATAAAACTATGCAAACAGCCTCCATAACCATTGCAGTATTTGTGACAATGGATAAAACGGCTATATTATCAATTGTTTGTTTTGTTTTGTTTAAACTTAAAAGTGAGGACAAAGGTATAATTTGATTTGTACAGCTTAAAAACGTGCAAAAAGCTATAAAAAGTTTATGAATTTATGAACTGCTTTAGAAAAAACAACAACTGGAAGTCAGATATGGAATTTTCTGTTGTTGTTTAAGTTGAGATATGTTGCTAATGTCTTTGGACGTAATGCTATCATCTTCTCTGCGTATTGTAAACGTTACAATTCAACACAAATGCTTACAAAGGCTGATGATTACTCTAAAAATTCATACAATTCATGATTTCTTGACATAAGATCAAATTACCTTTTCTGGGGTTTACAACTACAGAAAACATTAAACAAAAAAGATACCTGCTTTTACACTTCTAAAATTCTTCAAAAAAGTCCTCACCATCAAAAACATAGTTTAATTATCTACACTGGAAAATTAGGCTCAAGTTTACATGGCTAACCACCCATATTAAAACCACAAATGGTATTTGTATCATCTACTTGTATGATACAAGATTATATCCACTTTCTATACATTCGAAACGAAAACAGCGCCGTTTTTTTTTTTAATGTAATCATCATTAGTAGACGTACAATTTCTCTGTACATACGAAAGTAAAGGAAGACTAGAGTGTTTATGCATTTTGACGTGTGTCATCATCAAAGCCAACACGCTCAACAGTTCTGTTCCAAGTTCAGCACCCTCTAGCAGCAATAGGGAAAAACAGGGAGAATCAGTCCATGGATCATGGCCAGTGGGAAAGGAGGGAGGAGAGAGGAGGTCAAATCTATCACTGACAGTGCCCAGTATTTTGAAAAAAAACACTACATGTCATCCCAGTATCTTTAAAAGACTTCTCTACACTTAACGCAAAAAACTTGTGTTGGATATTATTACAATTCATATATAATTATGGCATTATATAGGTTTTAAAAACTCAGTCAACCATACTTTACGGTTAGGGACAAAGTACTCTAAACATGATGTGTGCCATTTTCACCTGTAGTCCTTTTTTAAAATTTCTTCTTTTTATGCATACCCAAGATTTTGTCCCTTTTTTTTAGCACATGAGGTTGGGTAAACGGAATTCCGGAGTTATGGCTTTAGAAAACTGATTCTGAGCTAAACACGTCAATTGACAAATCTACCAACAAAACCTTACAAGTGGAGGAGAAGTACTGAGGACTACAGGAAATTTTCTATCTACACTCAGAATACAGCTGACAATTGGGATGTGGGACATGGATCAGATGAACGGTAAAAGGGGTACATACACTTTACCCAGGAAAACTGACACACAGAGAAATTACAGCAAGAAGGGGAGGGAGGAGGAGAGGAAGGGGGAATCTGACTAGATCAGGGCAGTAGCCATAGCCGAGCCCAGATAAACGGTAAAAGGGGTACACTTTACCTCTAAGCTGACACACAGGGAAATTACTGGAGAGAGGGGGAAGGAGGGAGGAATCTGACTAGATCACGGGAATAGGACTAGCCGAGCCTACTACTGCACACAGAAAGACCAACAACCAGGCAATACTAGCAGCACTCTACTACCAGACTCTACAATACAGCTAGCCTACCTCACTCCAAGACCCAAACAATGCCGAGCATAGAATAGGTGATGGGGAGGTGGGTATAGGTAGAGTATACTAAAAAAAAAAAAAAAAAAAAATTTTAAAGGGAGGTTGGAGGGAGAGAGAGAGAGAAGAGAAAGGTCTCTATGTGGGTGGTGGGGAAGGGGTGGTGGTACTGGCGAGGACGGGCTGCTGGAGAGGGAGGTGGAGGGGGAGGTCTACAGAGCTGTAGTGGTTCTCCTCTATGCTGCTGCTGTAGGTCAACACCGGCCCATACCCTTCAGGCGCCGACACCACCGTGGTGGTGGTAGTGGCCGTGGGGTTGTAGGTGGTGGGGCGCACCGACACCTCCACCGGCTGCCGCAGCATGCGCTCACGCCGACGCCGCGTGCGGCGCGCGCTGAGGGAGGAAGGGTCGCTGTCCTCGGGGACGGCGTCGTCCAGGGACTGGGTGACCTGCAGGCCTCGCGAGCGCGTGTTGCTGGCCTTCTCCTCCGTGAGCACCAGCTCTGTACCTGTGGCCACAGACTGCCTGTGCTCTCTCCCCCCACCACACCTCCACCTCCCTTCCTCCTCCTCCTCACCTTCCTCCGCGCCGCGCTGCATGGGCAGGGTCTGGATGTAGCGCGACACCAGGTGACCTTGACCCGGCGCGTTCGGATCCGTCTGCGTCATGGCGGTGCGGATGCTGGGCTTCCTGGCGGCGACCCCTGCAGGAGGGACATCTGCGTCTTGAGGCCTCCTCCTCCTCGCTTGGCAGGATGGGGGGCGTCCATGTCCTCCAGGGCGCCCAGCTCCATGCTGCCCGGCTCGAAGGTGACCTGCTTGTGCACGGACTTGGGGAGGTCGGTGAGGGTGACTTCGGCCAGCCCGCTCAGCTTGTCCTGCACCTGCTTCTTCAGGAGGAGGAGCTCGATGTCCTTGCCCTTCAGCACCAGCTCGGTCAGGCTGCACGTGCTCTTGAGCGAGTCCAGGTTGGTCTGCATCTCCGCCTTGCGGTTGACGTACTCCATGACCTCCGTGCCGTACAGCGCGTGCAGCTCGTCCACCAGCTGCTTCTCCCGGCTGCGGATGTCGGCGATGAACTGGATGGCCACGTCGTGGATGCGCTGCTCCGCGTTCTTGATGATGCTCTCGCACTTGGCCAGGACCTCCAGCTGCCGGTCGTAGACGTCGATCTTGTTCTTGCAGGCTGTCAGCAAGTTCTGGATGTCTTCTTTGTACTTGGACACCGCTTCCGAAAACTGCGTGATCTCGTGGTCTTTGTGCTCGTTGAAGGTGCACAAGACGCAGATGCAGGTTTCGCAAGGCTCGCAGAAGAAGCGAACAACTTCGTCCTGGTGTTCCTTGCACTCGATGTCCTTCTCGATCTCGCAGTCGAAGAGGCTGTGGTCTTTGTGACTTTGGTGTCGCGATGCAGGTCCACGCAGGTTTTGCACAAGAGCTTGTTGCAGTCCAGACATTTAGAAGTGGCTTCGCGGTGTTTGCGGTTCACCAGCTTGCAGATGTCGCAGAAAGGGAACTTGGACGGCCTCTGGCGAGCCACCACCTCCCCTAGAGACGAGACCAGGAAGTTATCCGGCAACTTCTTCACGCCGCCGAGAGGCAGCTGCGTGCGCTTGCGGCAGAGCGGGCAGGTGAACTCTCTGTAATCGCTGTACTTCTTGTAGCTGCATTCGGACATGACGTGGTTGTCGATGCAGCTTTCGCAGAAGGTGTGCAGGCAGTCCAGGCTCTTGGGCGACTTGAAGGCCTCCAGGCAGATCTTGCAGGTGAGGAACTCCTCGTGGATCTCCTGCGCCAGCTTGTTGCCGGCCACCATGGTCGACATGTTGTTGTTGTTGTGGTGGTGGTTGTTGCTGTTGTTGTTGTTGATAGTGTTGTTGCCCAGGTCAATGGCCTGTGTGAAGTAACGTTCGCGCTCTTGGCGCCGACGGTACCTGCAAAGAGAGAGAGAAAAAAAGAAAATAATTATAACATAGACATAGGCTTTAACAACAAAGAAAGAAACAAACCAAAAAAAGAAACAAAGAAACAAAAGACAGTTAGGGAGAAGAACAAAGAAACTAGTCACATGACGGAGTGTTTAAGAACAGAAAACAAAGACACTAGTCACAAATCGTAAACTTTAAGAACAGAAAACAAAGACACTGAAGAACAACAAGAAACTAGTCACAAAATGTAAGACTTTAACGACAGAACAGAAACAAAGAAACTGTAGGGAAGAAGAACAAAGACACTAGTTACAAATCGTCGTCTTTAAGAATAGAAAACAAGACAAGAGAAGAAGACTTAGACACTAGTCACAAACGTAGACTTTGATAATAGAAAACAAGACACTTAGAGAGTAGAACAAGAACTAGTCACAAATCGTAGTCTTTAAGAACAGAAAACAAAGACACTTAGAGAGGTAGAACAAAGAAACTAGTCACAAATCGTAGTCTTTAAGAACAGAAAACAAAGACACTTAGAGAGTAGAACAAAGACACTAGTCACAAATCGTAGTCTTTAAGAACAGAAAACAAAGACACTTAGAGAGTAGAACAAAGAAACTGTTACAAGTCGTAGTCTTTACGATAGAAAACAAAAACTGTTACAAGTCTAGTCTTTACGAATAGAAAACAAAGACACTAGTTACAAGAACAAAGACACTAGTTACAAGTCGTAGTCTTTAAGAACAGAAAACAAAGACGATGAAGGGAGAACAACAAAGAAACTAGTTACAAGTCGTAGTCTTTAAGAACAGAAAACAAAGACACTTAGAGAGTAGAACAAAGAAACTAGTCACAAATCGTAGACTTTAACAACAAAAAACAAAGACATGAGGGAGAACAACAAAGGAACTAGTACAAAATGTAGACTTTAACAACAGAATAGAAACAAAGAAACTATGAAAAAAAAACAACTAGTGACAAAACGTAGACTTTAACAACACGATAAGAAACCAAGACACTTTAGGAAGAAAAACAAAGACACTAGTGACAACACGTAGACTTGAAAATAAGAAAAGAAACAAAGATACTATATTGAGAAAAAAACGAAGACACACAAAATACCCTGGTCACAACTACAGACTTAAAAACAAAACAACAACAA
>CM060342.1:30736298-30751298 GCA_030674155.1 Stramonita haemastoma
GGTTGGGGGGGGGGGGGGGATAGAGTATGTGTGCCAAGGTTAAGTTCAAGTAAAACACGCAAACGGCATCAAGGACCAGAGATACTATCTCAGACTGCGGAAAAACTAGGCTGTTTGTACACACACACACACACACACACACAGCACGCGCGCGCGCGCCGCGCACGCACACGCACGCACTCACACACACACACACACACACACACACACACACACACCACACACACACATTCTTACGTGGAAAAAAACATATCTCCATCTTACACACACACAAAGACACCAAACAGTAACATTCAGTTTCTATAAAAGAAAGAGCTCTCACAGCACATCCTCACCTTGGAAACATGTATATTTTTCGACACCAGCCCTCTACCCTCCACCCACCCCCACCCCCCAACCCGCACCCATCACCACCACCACCACCACCACCAACGCTACTGCATCTTCCCCACCCCCTCCCCCATTCCTACCCTGCTTACCTCATCTTCCGTTTCCAGCCAAGAAGAGGTACAGGTTGATTGATGACGAAGAAGACTTGCTTCCTCACAATGTGCTTGCTTTCTTTCTTTCTTTCTTTCTTTCTTTCTTTCTTTCTTTCTTTCTTGTTTTTCTTTTCTTTTCTTTCTTTCTTTCTTCCGTTCTTTCTTTTCTTTCCTTCCTTCTTTCTTTGTTTTCTTTCTTTCTGTCTTTCTTTCCTTCTTCTTTTCTTTCTTTCTTTCTTTCTTTCTTTCTTCCGATCTTTCTTTTCTTTCTTCCTTCCGATCTTTCTTCCTTTCTTTCTTTCTCTCTTGTCTTTATTTCTTTCTTTCTTTTCTTTTCTTTCTTTTTTCTTCCTTCTTTCCTTTCTTTCTTTCCTTTCTGTCTTTCCGTCTTTCTTTCTCTTCCTTCCTTCCTTCTTTCTGTCTTTCTTTCTTTCCTTTTCTTTCTTTCTTTCTGTCTTTCCTTTTCTTTCTTTCTTTTTTTTGTTTTGTTTCTTTTTCTTCATTGTTGTGTTTTTGAAAGAGAAGAAGGTGGAGGTGGTGGTGGTGGTGGGGAGAGGGGGAGGAAAGAGACTACAGTGTTGAGGCAGAGAAGTGATGTGTGCGCGCGCGCGCGCGCGCGCGCGCGCGCGCGTGTGTGTGTGTGTGTGTGTGTGTGTGTGTGTGTGTGTGTGTGTGTGTGTGTGTGTGTGTGTGTGTGTGTGTAGGAAAGTCACAGTCTTGTTTCCAGATGGTACATTGAGTACGCAATGTATTTGCTTTTTTTCCCCCGTCAAGCCATCTGTGTGTAGTATGTATGTATGTATGTATGTATGTATGTATGTATGTATGTATGTATGTATGTATGTAGTATGTATGTATGTATGTATGTGCGTGCGTGCGTGCGTGCGTGCGTGCGTGCGTGCGTCGTGTGTGTAGAGGGGAGAGGGGGGGGGGTGCAGACCGGTGTCAAGGTAAATTCAGGCCCCCCTATCATGACGGTGGAAACAAAGATAATAATGATATCATCACTGTTTCCCAAGAAAACACACTCAAGTTATAGCACACACGGTGCTTTTTGTGCTAGCTGGTTTACACGTGCTAACTCCCTCCCTCCCCTGCTGCACTCTCCATCCCACCCCACTCCCTCCCTAGCCCTCAATAAATAAATAATTGTGAAAAATAAGAATGTGTGTATGCAGGTTCCGTAAGCACAGACCTGCAGCACACTAGCGTATTTATAACACATGTGTACATTTGCATTCAAAGACATACCAACATTCAGCCTCTCCCCCTACCCCCCCCCCCCCCCCCCACTCTCTCTCTCTCTCTCTCTCTCTCTCTCTCCTCTCTCTCTCTCTCTCTCTCTCTCTCTCTCTCCCTGTTTCTCTATCTCTATCTCTCTCAGTGTCTGTCTCTGTTTGTCTCTATCTCTGTCACTCACACACACACATACATTATATCTATATATCTATATTATATATGTTGTATATATATATCTATAATATATCTATCTATATATATATATATATATATATATATATATATATATATAATATATATATATATATATATATATATATATATATATATATATATATGTAAAGTTGACTTGATAAAAAGCCACAGTTCAGCTGGGCACCGCTCTCTCCAGGCACACGGTTGAGGTAAAATATATATATATAATACACAGTACAAGTATGTTTGGGAGAAAAAGAATGGACAGGTAGGGCTACATATTATCTTCCAGTTCCAGGGACAGGTAGACCTGTCTTCTAAGGGGCAGGTATTTTCCAGGGGAAAAACAGAGAGAAAAGGAAGGGAAGTGAGGATGCGGCAGGCTAGAACAGACAAGGCAGACGATAACCATCACTCTTGGGAACACTCTCACACACTTCACACACAGGAGGGGAAAAAAGCCCAAACTTACTGCACTTCAAGTGGATGACTGAGGCGTCTGCCTGCTATAGCCCTACCCACTCCGGTTTTCCAAATTAGATTTTCAAAGAGAAGAGAACTCTCAACCACTGTAAAAACCCAAGCAGACGACTGATGTAGACAATACACAAAAGAGTCGAAAAATTTCCCCACAACAACAGCACAAGGATAATATACGCACAGCAGCTGTACTGCTGCTAAGATCGGTGTCAAACTGGACGAATACAGTTCCTGCCAGTTCGAGGTTTGCCTGCTAGCCTACCTACGACCTTTGATGAAGGAAAAGGTGGGCTGCCATATTGATATGATACTCCGAACACGTACACACTATAGGCCTATGGAAGGGTGGGGGTGGGAGGGGAATGATGAGGGGGGAGGGAACGTTCAGATAGGAATGCCCTACACATGCGTGACGTAGCCCCCCCCCCCCCCAAACACACACATACCCTACCCCTGTAGGCCCAGCGTGATAGGTAAGGGATGTCCTTGCGGAAAGAAGTAAAGTGCATGGAAGGGAATACTGCCTTAGATTGCGAGGGCAGGCAGGAAAACAGCGCGGCAGGTGTTGCTATGGTCAGGTGTGGTTGTGTTTATGTATATGTCGGCTGAGGTATTTCCTATGACCTCAAAGCTCTGATGATACAGGTACATAAATGATAGACTTACCTCCACAGGTGATCAGCCTCGTAAACATTTTCTGAAGAGCCCCCCCCCCCCCCTCTCTCTCTCTTCTCTTTTCACACCACACACCTCCCTCACATCTCTCACACACACACACACACACACACACTACACACACACACACACACACACCCACACACACCACCACACACTACACCACACACACACACACACACACACACACACACCACACACACAACACACACACACACCACACACACACACACACACCACAACCCCCATCAAATAAGCTGTAGGCTGGCAATGTTTCAGCACCTATAAATCTGTGTGGCCAACAGTTTCTCATTCACCAAAGGATTAGGCTTTATCGCGGTTAACTAGACAAGACTCCAACACCAAAAATAAAAAGGGGGGAGTGGGGAATTGTTAGAATTAATTTCATTTTTAACGTTCATAGATGCTAAGAACATTTTGAGTAGCAAAGATGCTGATGCTGATGCTGTTGATATCATAAGAAGATAGAGGTAAGGGTGTCCCATAACTCATGTGGTCGTAGGGGAGTGAGGCATCAGAAACCTCAGGGGCCAGCATCTTGAGGGCGATGCCCATCTCCTCTCCCTGGCTGCTTTACCTTCCCTGACCCTAAAGAGGGCAGGTAACCATTTACAGATGGGTGAACTAGGGGACTGTACTGAAGTCAAGGCGTGCAAACGGTCACCCATCCAATTGGTAATCACGCTCGACGCTGCTTGACCTTGGTTGGGGAAAAGCGAGTGCTCTGACCACTCAGCTATCCTTAGTATTAGTGTTTATTTCCCCACTTCCTCCTCCTCCTCCTCCTCCTCGCCCACCATGTCTCTTACCTCAAGACTGATTTTTTCGCTCCCCTCCTCTTCCCTACTCATCTTTCTTCTTCCTTCTCCTCCTTATATTTTCCTTTTTTTCATTCTTTGTCTTCTTTCACAGTAGGTAACCTTTTAAAAACAGTTTTTTCACAGTCAAGGCAAACATTGATCAATCCACATAAAGTCGTTTTTGCCACATAATATCAGAAGAGAATGAGATTCATGTCAATAGAAACGTTTTTAGTAGTGTCCTCCTCTTTCTCTTCTTGCTTCTACTGATGTTACTGCTGCTGCTGTTGCTACTACTGCTGCTGCTGCTGTTGCTACTACTGCTACTACTACTGCTGCTGCTGCTGTTGCTGCTGCTGCTGCTGCTGTTGCTACTACTACTGCTACTACTGCTATACTACTGCTGCTGCTGCTGCTGCTGCTGCTACTGCTACTACTGCTACTACTATGCTGCTACTGCTGCTGCTGCTGCTGCTGCTGCTACTGCTACTACTACTGCTGCTGCTGCTGTTGCTGCTGCTGCTGCTGCTGTTGCTACTGTTGTATATACTTGATGCTACTATTGCTATCATTATTGTATAAAAAAAAATTTTTTTAATCCAACAACAACAAAACAACCCGCTTCAGTTTTCAAAATGAAAGTAGGTTTGAATTTCTATTAATTTTGTATTGCAGCTTTTTGCCTTTGGCTGATTTTTTTAAAATTTTGTTTCGTTACGATCAGATTTTGCTGTAGATGTTGTTTTTGTTTGTTATTTTATTTTCTGAATTTGTTTTTTGTTCTTTGTTTTGTTTGTTTGATTGCCAGTGTGTGTTTGTTTTGTTTTGTTATTAGTTTTTTGTTTGTTGTTGTTGTTGATTTTTTTTTTTTTGGGGGGGGGGGGGGGGGGGGGGGCATGCAAGTTTCGATTTTCAGTGTTTGTCTTAATGGTCTTTTTCACGTTTTTGACTTAGTTTTGGTTCGGTTGGGGTTTGTGTGGGTTTTTTTTTTTCTTTTTCAGTATTCTCGGCTTTTTGCCTAGGCAGTGTACACAGCAACGGTTTGAATTTGAGACTCTCAGTATCTACCTGGCCCTGGCAGTGAACAGGAGGTGTGTGGGGGTTTCTTTCCCACAGGTATCTCTAAACCACAATATCATAACAGACGTGCGTGCATCCTGCCGTCTGGTTTTGACATCTCTTTTGGACAGTTTCGAAGATACAGCACGAAGTGCTGTGTCTTAAAGTGGTCGTTGTCCTTACGTGGACTGGCTCTGCGGAGGTAACAACTTCTCCCTAGGTCTGAAAATTTCCTGCAGTTGGACATTGACCTTCTCCTTTCCTTCACCAGGTGGGTTGCCAATGCACAGACTGCACATCGCAAGATAAACGATTTCAAACCTGACAATTTCTAGATCTATTGTCTTTGTGCGCGTGCGATTCAGATAAAGTAACAGACTTTCCCCAGGAAAGTTAAGGAGTATGCTTCCCTGTTTTATGTTCGCAGTCTCCTGGACTGCCAATGCACAGACTGCAAATCGAAAGACAAACGAATTTAAATCTGACATTTCGTTTCGTCTTTGTGAGTGTTCAAATCAGTTTATAACAATAAAGTTTCCCTTGGAAAGTTATGGAGTACTGGTTTTACGTATGCAGTCTCGACAGAGTTTTTTTTGGATAATTTATGTGACGGTAAACTTTTGACTGCCATTAATTAATTTTCGACCGTGTTTTGTATGTGTGCAGATGGACAACGATGTTCTGAGCAGTTTGTTGTTTTTTTTTACCCAAAAAAAATTCCTGCTTCGTTTAGAGAAGGTCGTGTGTGTGTATGTGTGCGAGTGTCTCCGTGAGAGAGAGAGAGAGAGAGAGAGAGAGAGAGAGGAGAGAGAGAGAGAGAGAGAGAGAGAGAGAGAGAAGAGAGAGAGGAGAGAGAGAGAGAGAGAGAGGAGGGAGGGAGAGGAGAGAGAGAGAGAGAGAGGATTGAGAGAGAGAGAGAGAGAGAGAGTGGTGTGTGTGTGTGTGTGTGTGTGTGTGTGTGTGTGTGTGTGTGTGTGTGTGTGTGTGTCCATGTGTCTGTGTGTAATGTGTTAAAAGCTATTTCATCTTAATATCATAACACTCTTTTACCGACATTGTTTGTTTCATGTTCTGTAAATTTTGATTTTGATATGTCACTCACACTCTCTCCCCTAAGATAAAGTATTCTTTGAGTCTTGAGATTCTTCCAAATTTGAAGGCATTAAATCCAGATAAGGACAAAAAAAAACAACAACAGTTAACGACACCAGGTAGGAATCTGCTAGAACGAAAACTAAGCTCAGCGGGGGTGTGGCTACTACCATTCTCTGACCCAGCAATGACCTGTGGCCATAATAAGGATAGGACTGCACCACAGCAGATTGGGAAGGTTGCGCCAAAAAGAGGGAGAGAGAAAAAAAAAATTCTGTGGCCGCACTCCACATCTATTGTGGATGTGGGATTCCCATGGCTGCGTCTATCATCTACGCTATCCTCCGCTCCCTCCTCACTTTCCACTATTTACATCCATTTGCTTGAGAGAGAGAGAGAGGAGAAGAGAGAGGAGAGGAGAGAGAGAGGAGAGAGAGAGAGAGGAGAGAGAGAGAGAGAGAGAGAGAGAAGACGAGAAGACAGACAGAAGAGAGACGCAGAAGAGACAGACAGACAGACAGACAGAGACGAGACAGACAGACAGAGACAGACAGACAGACAGACAGAAAAAGACAGAAGCAGATACAGACAGACAAGACAAACACAGAAAAAAACAAACACACAAGACAGCCAAAACAAAATCACAAGACAAACTCACAAAACAGACAAGACACACAGACAAGACAAAACAAACACACAAGGCAGACAAAACAAACACACAAGACAAGCACACAAGACATACAAAAAAAACACAAGACAAACAACAACAGACAAACAACACACAAGACAGACAAAACAAAACAAACAGACAAAACAAACTCACAAGACGACAAAACAAACACAGACAAAACAAACTCACAAGACAGACAAACAAACACAGACAAAACAAATCACAAGACAGCAACAACCAAACAAAACCACAAGACAGACAAAACAAACACAGAAAAACAAACACACAAGAACAGACCCGAACAAAGCTGACCAGTGTGTTAAGTTTTGTTTTGTTGATTTATAATCTGGACAGGATGACAAAGGCCTTGGTTTTTTTGTTTTGTTGTTGTTGTTGTTGTTGCTTCCTCTTCTTTTCTTCTTCGTTTTCTTCTTCTTCTTCTTCTTTGCATTCTTCTTCTTCTTCTTTGCATTCTTCTTCTTCTTCTTTGCATCTCTTCTTGCATTCTTCTTCGCATTCTTCTTCTTTTTGCGTTGTTGTTTGTTGTTGTTGTTGTTGTTGTTGTTGTTGTTGTTGTTGTTCTTCTTCTTCTTCTTCTTCTTCTTCTTCTTCTTCTTCTTCTTCTTCTTCTTCTTCTTCTTCTTCCAATTCTTCTTCTTCTTCTTCGCAATTCTACTCTTTTGCTTCTTCTTGCAATTCTTCTCTCTTCTGTGCAATTCTTCTTCTTTGCAATTCTTCTTCTTCTTTGCTTCTTCTTCTTCTTCCTTCTTCTTCTTCTTCTTCTTCTTCTTCTTTTCCTTCTTCTTCTTTGCATTTTCTTCTTTGCATTCTTCTTCTTTGCATTCTTTTTCTTTGCATTCTTCTTCTTTGCATTCTTTTATTGCTCTTCTTCTACAGCACAGATTACATCTACTTGCGGAACCTGAGGGAAAGGTATCATTTTCGTAGATACATGTAGGGAGGTATCATTTTTGGTGAGAGTAAGGTGTCTGTGGAATATATGGGTGGGAATATGTGAGTGTTTGTGTGTGCTGGGTGCTCTCTCTCTCTCTCTCTCTCTCTCTCTCTCCTCTCTCTCTCTCTCTCTCTCTCTCTCTCTCTCTCTCTCTCTCTCTCTCTCTCTCTCTCTCTTTACAGTCTCTGTTTTTTCAGTCCCAACCAAGGCTACACACTGGCCTGACCTACCTGTACTGACCACTGTACAGTAAACCATTAAGATACAGAGTGTTGACAAAGTTCATAGGCCTTACCTATCTGTACTGACCACTGTATGATAAACCATTAAGATACAGACTATTGACTAAGTTCATAGGCCTTACCTACCTGTACTGACCACTGTATGATAAACTATTAAGATACAGAGTGTTGACAAAGTGCATAGGCCTTACCTACCTGTACTGACCACTGTACAGTAAACCATTAAGAGAGAGACTGTTGACTAAGTTCATAGGCCTTACCTACCTGTACTGACCACGGTAGAGGAGTGAGGCGTCAGAGACCTCAGCTTCTCCAGGGGTCAGCATATTGAGGGCGGCACCCATCTCCTCTCCCTCGCTGCTTTACCTTCCCGGACCCTGAAGAGGGCAGGTACCCATTTACAGCTGCGTATACTGGGGGAACTGTACTGAAGCCAAGGCACGAAAACGCTCACCCATCCAACTGGGTAACCACGCTCGATGCTGCTTAACCTTAGCTTGGGGGAAAGCGAGTGCTCTGACCACTGAGCTATCCCGTCCCCGAACGCATACAGGCCACAGAATGCGTTGGTGGATATACCAAGCGCCCACGCACCAGACAGAATAGACTTTTAAGTATAGGCCCTAGCAGACAAAGTAGGCAGCCAAAACACCACAGCGTTGTTCATTAAGCAATAACAACCCCACTACGGTAGGCCCCCCGGAACGTAGTACTAATAAAGCCTACTTAGTGGTCATCTATCTGTCCAGACCGCAATAATAGGATAATGAACTGACCAGACCACTGAAGGTCCAGACAGACCCAGGCAGTCCACTTACCCACCAACTGGTGAGGTGGTGGTGCCAGACTATCTGACTTAATGACCACAACCTGCTTCGGCCTAACTAGGCCTAAAGGTGCTATAGCCGAGGTCCGGGCCAACAGTGCTTGTTGTTGGTAATGAACAACAGTATCGTGTTTGGTTGCTTTGTTGCTAGGTAAACAACCTCTTGTCCTCTGTGTGTGTGTGTGGGGGGGGGGGGGTGGGGGGGGGGGGTGTGAGGGGTGTGGGGGGGGTGTGTGTTGTGTGTGTGTGTGTGTGTGGGGGAGGGTGGGTGTTGTGTGGTGGTGGTGTGTGTGTGTGTGTTGTGTGTTGTGTGTGTGTGTGTTGTGTGTGTGTGTGTTGTGTGTTGTTGTTGTGCTGTGTGTCTGTGTGTCTGTCTGTGTGTCTGTGTGTCTGTTCTGTGTGTCTGTTGTCTGTCTGTCTGTCTGTCTGTCTGTCTGTCTGTCTGTCTGTCTGTCTCTTCTCTCCTCTCTCTCTCTCTCTCTCTCTCTCTCTCTCTCTCTCTCTCTCTCTCTCTCTCTCTCTCTCTCTTAGAATATGGTTTGAACTGTTGCTGTTGATGATGGTTTGTGGGGTTAGGGGTTGCTATTACCCTTTTTTGGTATTTTTTTTCTTAGCTATATTCACCTGATCAGGGCAAGGGCCGGATGAAAAAAGTATGTAATACTTACTCCGTAACCCTTAAAAAGTAAAGATTATTCATTCATTAATTCATTCTCTTTCGTAAGGGCCAGATGAAGAAATGCTTATCTGTAACCCCTGAAAAATTACGATTTTTCAAAGAAACATTACCCTCGCTGTCTGTGTCTGTCTGTCTGTGTCTCTCTGTTGTCTGTCTCTGTCTCTGTCTCTCTCTCACACACATACACACACATTAAATTTTACATTTACAAAACTGCATACACACGGGGACTGGATGTAAAAAAGCACAAGAGTGCTTATCCCATTATCCTCGATATAGAAGACGAAGAAAAAAAAAAAGAAAGAACACACACCACACACACACACACACACACACACACACACACACACACACACACACACACACACACACAAACACCCCCACCCCCCAAAAAAAACCGCTTCCATCATTTGACCGCCTTATGACAGACACTGAGGATGTACAACATCAACGCAAGAAAATGTTATACACTTGAATTCAGTTGGAACAATAACCTACGACACGGGATAACCAACAGGAAAGGTGTGGAGAGTTGAGCAAGCTAGCAGCCTACCTTTTCTTGGCCAGTCTGTCCAGAATATCTCCATCGTCCTTTGAAGGCATTGTCAACGGCTGCACTGTACTGCTGTACTTACAGCTAAACTTGAGAAAGATGAATGGGATCTGACCACAAAATAACTAGCTATACAGAATTCTAAACCTCTCTCAAGCTCACGGTACACTGTCAGAAATTTGGAAGAGAAAACTGTGATGGTGTAGCCCACAAGCATATCATGTAGGCCTAGGCCTTTTTTTCTTTTTTTTTCTTGTCTTTTTTTTTTTGTAAGTGTGGCTTCACCACCTATCACACAGGCTTTTTTGTTTTGGTTTTAAGTGTAGCTTTATAACCTGTCTAAAGACTGATAAAAGCTATCTGAGTTTTAGGTTTGCCAGATCTTCTCGAACCAGTGATGTGCTTCTAATTAGAAGGAAACTTCTGCAGCCACTCTTGTCATACTTTTTTTTTCCCCTTTCTCTTCCTTTCTTTTCTTTTTCTGAACTTTTTTTTTACATTTAACTTTCACAATCTTTTTCTTATTATTTATTTAGGAAAGGAATTGTTTGCGTTTAGCAAACTTCCAATCTTAACTCTGAAGCTGAAATTTGAATTACAGGCAAACGTGTGGTTAGGGTTACGTCTTTCAATGAGCCTACCTCAAGACTTAAAAAACCCTCAAACACTTGCGAAATCTAAAGAAAATACTCAATACAGTCTCCTGCAAGACAAAAAATAAAGCCTGTGCTGGCTTTAATCACGTTCCATAATCACCTATGAAACATCACCACAAATCAATTAAATTATTAGAGGAAAAAAGTAGTGGAAGGAAAACAAGTGCTGGTAACCACAAATCAAAATAAACGCAGTTTTGCTAGAAACACTGCCTTTAAATAAACGTTTCAAAACAAAATCCTGTTTTTCACACAACCACATGAGATGCAAAACCTGCAGGGTTTGTTTGTTGTTTTTTGTTGATTTTTTTTATCCCCAAACATAAAATTACCCTAACATCTTCTCACTGTCTTCCCTCACACTTCTCAGGTCTTTGTCCACAGCTGCAAATAACACCAAAAAAGCAAAGAATCCAGAACGACCAAACAACTACCGTTTTCAGGAGGGAGAGAGGGGGAACTTCTATTTTCAAATCAACTGGAACCTGGGAAACCCAAAGGTAAAAAACCGTTAGTGATTCAAAGTAGGGGATGGATGACGAATCAGAGGCACGCATGGTGGATGTTTCACCAATCAGTGGCTGGTACCGCCGCCTCACGCACGCGTTGTACTGGGGTGGTTTGGGGCTGCAAGCGTATGTATGTAGGCCTATCCATGTATGTTTGTAGTCGAGTTTATCACGTGCAGCGATTTGAATTTGAAAAGAGTTGGGTGGGTGGGCGGTTTCTTATACCTACTTCTGAGACTGGGGAGCTTGGACAGGTTGGAGGGGAGTAGGGTGGAGGAGGGGGGAGGGAGAAGTAGCAGACTTTTTTGAGTTTTAGAGAGAGAGGGGGAAAGGGGTAGAGAGAGAGAGAGAGAGAGAGAGAGAGAGAGAGAGAGAGAGAGAGAGAGAGAGAGAGAGAGAGAGAGAGAGAGAGAGAGAGAGAGAGAGAGAGAGAAAATTCGAAACTTCATCTAGTAAGGCCAATGTTCCATTTGAAGGGGTGTATAGCCAATACAGATGAAATGAAACTTTAAAAAAAAAAACCCACCATAACATATAAATTAACATAATCATTACCAGTCAGTACACACACACACACACCACACACACACACACATACATATATATATATATATATATATATATATATATATATATATATTATAAACCCATCTCATTAATGCAATATCTACTTTAATACAGCAATCTTACGTACATAAACACCATTAGTAACGCTAAACTTCAAAACAGAGCTACCTCTCTATTTTGAAAGCTTCTTTCAAATGCTGCCAGAGATAGACAGAGACAGAGATACAGAGATACAGACAGACAGACAGACAGACAGACAGACAGAGATTTGTATGCTACCGGAAGCTTGATAAGAATCAGACCCAGTCACAAGACAAAACAGCCCAGTTTGATAATCATGAATGGGTGTGTTGTGAGTTCAGGGATTTCCAGTTCTAGGTGTGTGTGTGTGTGTGTGTGTGTGTGTGTGTGTGTGTGTGTGTTCGTGTGTGTGTATGTGCATGTGTGTGTGTGTGTGTGTGTGTGTGCGTGCGTGCGTGCGTGCGTGCGCGCGAGCGTGCGTGCGTGCGTGCGTGCGTGTGTGTGTGTGTGTGTGTGTGTGAAAGCCCTTTCTTTTTCCTTTGCCCATCTTTCACTTCTAATGTGGCTGGTAGGTTGCTTGCTTGGTTTTTTCGTTTGTTTTAGTAGTAGTAGTAGCAGTAGTAGTAGTAGTAGTAGTAGTAGTAGTAGTAGTAGTAGTAGTAGTAGTAGTGGTAGTAGTAGTAGTAGTAGTAGTAGTAGTAGTAGTAGTAGTAGTAGTAGTAGTAGTTAGTAGTAGTAGTAGTAGTAGTAACTATTATTTTTCATCTTCTGTCCGTTTCATCAGCACGAAGCACCGTTACTTAGATAAGACTTAAAACCATGGAATCTCTCATGTCAATGAACTCTTAAAGACAACTGGCAGCTACCAAGTAATTTCAATATTTCACACTCGTTTTACTGACAGGCTCACAGCATCCCTGACTGGAAACGAATATCACTGTTTCAACGATGTGCGACTGGATGTCTGTTATGAGTCTCTTTCCTATTAGATGGAAGTCGCTCTCAAAATGATGATAAACTATCGTAGATAATGTTCCTTCTTTTTCTTTATCTTTTGACTCAACTTTGAAATTCAGTTAATTAATTTAACAAGCTTGATGCCACCTCTCTTTCCTGCACATTACCCCTTTCCTAATCTAAACGCCCTCCTCTCACCTACGTATCTCTCTTTTTTTTTCTTCATTACTGTACACGTAAGAGCAATTACTGTCTTTAGGGACTTGCAGTTTGGTCGGTATTAGGGTTTTAAAAAAAGAAAAAAAAGGTAAAGGTGTTCCCTCTTCATAAGGTGTTCTGACACTGTTCGACGTAGCAACGCAGTTCGTCGTAACTTACATCAAACTGTGTCGACGTGCGTTGATGCACTTTGTCACAGCTTTTCAGCACCAAAAACATGCAATGGCGAAAGTTCTTTGTATAAAAAAGAAATGATAATAAAGAAACCTCAAAACATCCAGTTCAAATCAAATTCCCTTCCGACCTGACAAAATCACGTCATTCTTTAAAAAAAAAATAAGCCGTGATGGAATATGATTCCCTAGATGAAAGTCGGAAACTGACAGCTTTCAGAGCTAGGCCTAGCCTACCCACTGGAGTCTAGGCCCTACACGAAGTTAGCAAACCATCAAATACATTCAAATATAACACCAGTCGTCACCCTCAGTCTGGCTTCAGTCTAGATCTATAATGCTGAAGATGACGTCTTGTGACCAACTTAAGTGGGACAGGGTGACCTCATTTTTCTGCCTACGTGACCCACTACCCCCTGGTACCGACTGACATAGATTCAGGCCTGTATGACATCTTTCAAGATGGCAGCAGTGTGCTGGATCTGTCACAGACTCCATACTCAAAGACTCTGACAGACAGACAGACAGACAGGCAGACAGGCAGACAGACAGACAGGCTGGCAGGCAGGCAGAGAGACTTCAGGCTTCTCTGACCTGTCTGATATTCAGAGTTTCTGGTGCACTGTTAATACTCAAGAGTAAGGGAAGGAATCTATGTCATGATTCTGTGCTGTGTTGGGTAAAGTGTGGTTTGTTTCTGTGCGTGTTTTATTATTTTATTTATTTATTCATCTATTTGTTTATTTATTCATTCTTTTACATGGAGGATAATGGAATGAGCACTCATTTGTTTTTTTTTTTGTTTTTTTTTAAACATCCAGTCCCTGTGTGTATGTATGCAGTTTTGTAAACAATCCATCTGAACCGCAGGGTTGAGAAGGACCATTGTGTCAGCTAGAGGGCTCTGTGAAGTGGGAACAGACGACAATATTTACAAAACTGCATACACACGGGACCGGATGAAAAAAAGCACATGATTGCTTATTCTGTTATCATCGATATAAAAGAATATATATTAAAAAAAAAATTAATTAAAAAAGTGTTGATCTGTGAGATCAACTAGACAGACAACAAAGGAATGATCACAAAACTGTCCAACAACATGGTAATCACATAAGATCGGGGAATAACCCTTGCCTGGGTGAGGTAAACGACACAAACAAAAAAAACCCAGCACTTGTAGGTAAATAGTTCAGAATAGTGTTACATCATTCTCATTAGGCTACAATGTCCATGCTGACATAGGGTCTGGAAGAGAGAGAGAGAGAGAGAGAGAGAGAGAGAGAGAGAGAGAGAGAGAGAGAGAGAGAGAGAGAGAGAGAGAGAGAGAGAGAGAGACAGAGACAGAGACAGAGAGAGAGAGAGACAGAGAGAGAGAGAGAGGAGCACAGAGAGAGAGAGAGAGAGAGAGAGAGAGAGAGAGAGAGAGAGAGAGAGAGAGAGAGAGAGAGAGAGAGAGAGAGAGACGCACATGGAGAGAGGGAGGGAGGGAGGGAGGGACGCACAGGGAGAGAGAGGGGGGGAGGAGGATAAGGACAGAGGAGGGGCATGGGTATACTTAACTCTCTTGGCAAAACTGGATGTTGGCTGGGTGAGGATGAGAGAGGTGGAGGGAGAGATCAGGGGAGAGGGGAGGAGAGAAGGAAGGGGGTGGGTGACCCTACCATACCACTGTAGCAACTGGTACTGTTTAGTGCGAAGGGTATCGACACCGTGAAGAAGTGTCCTTGTTTATCTGATGACATCATCTGAATTATTACGTCAAGAACATTTTTGGTGTTGTTGTTTGTCAAAAGACATCTGGGAGCTGTAAATGGTACCTGTCCTCTTTAGGGTCAGGGAAGGTTAGGTTAAGCAGCGAGGGAGAGGAGATGGGCGCCGCCCTCAATATGCTTGGCCCCTAGAGAAGCTGAGGTCTCTGATGCCTCGT
>CM060342.1:30753798-30761298 GCA_030674155.1 Stramonita haemastoma
GTTGTGTCAAGTGCTCAGATAGAGTCGGAATGCGAGCAAACCCCATTCTGGATTGCTGATACCCCCCGCCCATCCGCCCCCCCCCCCCCCCCCCACACACACCCCTCCCCTCCCCCCCTCCCCTCCCGCTGCTTCGGATAGACCTCTAAGGTTGATCAATGGTGAAACTTTGGCTACACACCATCGTTAGAAAAACGCACTTTTCCTTCTGTTTTTCTATATAACTCTTAATATCATACCGCAAGTACTAAGGCATGCTACTATCTATCTTCTGTTCTGTCTGTCTGTCTGTCTGTCTGTCTGTCTTCTGTCTGTCAGTCTGTCTGTCTATCTATCTATCTGTCTATCTCTCTATCTGTCTGTCAATCTATCTATCTATCTCATCTATCTATCTGTCTGTCTGTCCTGTCTGTCTGTCTGTCTGTCTGTCTGTCTGTCTATCTATCTATCTATCTATCTCTCTGTCTATCTATCTATCTATCTATCTATCTATCTATCTATCTCTCTATCTATCTATCTATTTAGCTATCTATCCCTTTGTCTGGCAACCGTGGGGGCACCCCTGAAGACTTGACAACCAGTTCCCTCCATTCCTCTCTCTGTTCTGCCTTTCTCAGGGTTTTGTTGAGTTCTAGGCCTGTCCATTCTGCTGATGTTATCCTCCCATCTCTTCCTTGGTCTGCCTCTTTTTCTTCCTCCGTGGACAGTGCCATGCAGTATTGTTTTTGCAAGTCCTTTTGATCTTGTGATATGCCCGTACCATTCAAGTTTATTATTCTTTATGATTGATAGAAGGTTTTCGTAGGGACCAATGGTTTGCTGGATTCTGTTATGCACGTCTTTGTTGCTTATGATTGTGGTCTCTGTAGTAGATGCCGAGGAGTCATGGAAGCATCTCATCTCTACCGCCTAAGGCATCCACAGAGAAAAAATCCACTTTTTGTGAAAGACTAGCCTCTGACTCAGAACTCATGTGATTTTGCACAAATTTGGTAGGTTTGAATTTTTTTTTTTTTTAATAATTTTTTCAGCAAACAATTTACCCTCTCAGTTCTTTCACGTCTGCTGCTAGCTTCCTAACTGCAATATGCATGCGTGGGGCCAAGGCTGTAAGAACTGCAGGCAATTCTCATTTTGATGGTAATTTTCTCGTAACTTTCTCGTGACTAGACTACCTGGTTTTTGCTCTGTGTCCTCAACCCCAGAAACAAGTGCACAGTGCAAACATTTTTTTTTTTGTACTTCAAAAAAAAAAAAAAAAAAAAATCGGAGAAAATCAACAAAATTTTTTCCACTGGCACTACATAGAAAATACTACATGACCCTCAGGAGTGTACAGGAGTGTAGCCTGTTTTGCGCACGCGACCGTGTTTTTTTTTTTTTAATTTTTTTTTATATTAACCCTCCATTGAGATCAGGTAGGCCTAGCCGTATTCCTACTTCGCGGAGATGGTCGATTGTTTTACAAGGTTCTGCCAGATTCTTGTCTAGATATTGTTTTGGAACTGTTGCTACCCCTTTTTTTTTTCTTCTTAAAACAAGTGTTATTAGTTCAGAAACAACACAGCACCAATACTTGAAATGAGTACAACAAAAGCAATGCTGATAATTATGAGTACTCTACCCTCCCCCTCCCCCTCCCCACGTCTTCTCTTCGCACTTCTTTTCTCTCCTTCCTCTACTGCACCTACCCCCTCTCCCCTTTTCCCCATTTTGTTGGAATCTTCTGTTTTGACGTTTTCTCTCTCTCTCTCTCCCAAAATAAACGCTGTATATCTTATTTATGGGAGAGAAAAAACAACATCCACCAAGCACGTAAACGTTCGATTTCAAATTCTCTCTCTCTCTCTCTCTCTCTCTCTCTCTCTCTCTCTCTCTCTCTCTCTCTCTCTCTCTCTCTCTCTCTCTCTCCTCTCTCACTCTCCCACACACACACACACACACACACACACACACACACACACAACACACACACACACACACACACACACACAAACACACAACACACACACACACACACACACACCACACACACACTGGATGTAAAAAGCATACGATTGCTTATTCCATTATCCTCGGGGACGGATAGCCTAGTGGTCAGAACATTGCGCTGGCAATTTGACGACCCGGGTTCGAGTCCGGTCGAGGAGATTTTTCTCCTGGAGTTAACATCAGTGCTGACTCCACTCTCCCCAAAAGTCCTTCGGATGAGACTTTAAACCGAGACCCCGTGTGCCAACGCACGCAGAACATCTTGCTCACACGTTAAATCCTGTTCCGCTTTTCGTAAGAGCAGGCCATCGTGTGCCAGTGGGAACAGATGACAATATTTACAAAACTGCATACACACGGGGACCAGATGAAAAAAAGCACATGATTGCTTATTCTGTTATCCTCGATATAAAAGAATAAAATAAAAATAAATAAAAAATAAATAAATCCTCGTTATAAAAGAATAAATAGATAAATAAATAAACAAATATAAATACATCGATAAACACCATGTGCTAAACTACTACAAAACTTATAGATCTAGTGTCATATTGTTTTGTAGGTGGTTTTGTTTTTTATTTTTTTTTTATGGATGACTTGGTGAAAAAAGCAGTTGCTCTGCTTATTCAATGTACCATCTGAAAATAAAACTTTGAATTTGACTTTGACTTAGTCTTTGTCTTTGACTTTCACACACACACACACACACACACACACACACACACACACACACACACACACACACACACACACAACACTTACTTACTTACTTACTTACTTACTTACTTACTTACTTACTTACTTACTTACCTACTTACACCGAACATCACAAGCCAAAAATAACCAAAACTAAAAAACAGAACACACAACGTGGACCCCCCCCCCCCCCCCCCCCACACAACACACACAACAACCAAAAAAAAAAACCCCACAAAAATACAACAAACCAAAACATCCCAAACCTTCAACTAAAAACTATCAAACACAAAACAACAACAACCACAACAAGAACAACAACAACAACAACAGGTTGAGGGCTCTATTTTGAGCCGTGAGCGAGAGTGAAAATGGAAAAGTATTTTTGGCAGAGCACCCAGGAGATGGCTGTATCGGGCATGGTATTATATTTGTGGCAACGGCTTGTTTTGACGGGGAGCAAGTGTTTTAGTTGTACACAAAGGCAACAGATGACGGGGACATGGTAGCTCAGTGGTCAGAACACTCGCTTTCCCCCAGCTAAGTTTAAGCAGCATCGAGCGTGGTTACCAGTTGGATGGGTGACCTCGCGCGTCTCATCTTGGCTTCAGTACAGTCCCCCAGTTCACCCAGCTGTAAATGGGTACCTGCCCTCCTTAGGGTCAGGGAAGGTAAAGCAGCGAGGGAAAGGAGATGGGCACCGCCCTCAATATGCTGGCCCCTAGAGAAGCTGAGGTCTCTGATGCCTCGCTCCCTTACGACCACATAGGTTATCGGACACCTTTACCTTTACCTTTTTACCTTTACCAAAAGAAGATTGCTGGAAAGCTAATGTCGGGATGGGGTGTGGATAGAAGAAATAGATTGATGGAGAAGTAGAGGTGAGGGTGAAGTAAAGGTGGGGGGTGGGGGGGGTGGGGGAGGGTGAGGGGAGGGGGGAGTATGTGTATCTTTGGGGGTGGGGGGTGGGGAGGGATAGTGTGTGTGTGTGTGTGTGTGTGTGTGTGTGTGCTGTGTCTGTGTCTGTGTCTGTGTCTGTGTTGTGCATACATGCACTTGCAGGCAAGCATGTAAGCAAGTGTGCACACGCGCGCGCGCACACACACACACACACACGCGCGCGCGCGCGCGCGCGCGCGCGGGCGCGCACAGAGAGAGAGAGAGAGACAATGACAATGACAGAGAGAGAGAGAGAGAGAGAGAGAGAGAGAGAGAGAGAGAGAGAGAGAGAGAGAGAGAGAGAATATACGTGTGTTAAAGTGTAAAGATGCAGTAGCAGTGAGGCGACTTGTATAGACAGATCGTTTTCTGCATTATTTTCCAATCTTGAGTATCAGAATGAGCAGTCTTTTAAGATTGTTAATTAGTGAATTCCTTCGAGCGTGGGCGTGCCTCCGTGTGTGTGTGTGTGTGTGTGTGTGTGTGTGTGTGTGTGTGTGTGTGTGTGTGTGTGTGTGTGTGTGTGTTGCGTGCGTGCGGCGCACGCGCGTGTGTGTGACAGTGTGTGGGTGTTCTATTCTCTGTGTGTGTGTGTGTGTGTGTGTGTGTGTGTGTGTGTGTGTGTGTGTGTGTGTGTGTGTGTGTGTGTGGTGTGTGTGTGGCGTGTGTTTGGCCTGTGCGGTCGCGGGCTCTAAGCAACATCATTGGATTGGTGTGCGTGTGTGTGTATGTGATTATGTCACAGAAAATGTAAACAGTGTCGTAAATAAATAAATAAATTCCGATTGCTCTCATCACAAGAAACCACCCACAGCCTTCTCCAGCGTAGTGACTCACAGCTGCAAATGCGCATGAACGAACGCATTATTTGACAAATATATACACACACACACACACACACACACACACACACACACACACACACACACACACACACCACGCACGCTCACACGTACGTACGTACGTACGTACGTACGTACAGACACACTGTACGCGCACCGCGCGTGCACACACACACACACACACACACACACGCATGCATGCGCGCGCACGTGCACACACACGCAAACACATGCATACACACACACACTGTGCTCTCTGTCTCTGTCTGTCTGTGTGTGTGTCTGCTTCTCTTTGTTTCTGTCCGTCTGTCTGTCTGTCTGTATATACGTAGGCTATGTCTCTCTGTCTCTGTCTCTCTCTCCCTCTCTCTCCCTCCCCCTCTCTCTCACACATACACGCAAATGCACACACACACACACACACACACACACACACACACACACACACCACACACACACACATACACACACACAAGCACACACACACGCACGCACGCACGCACGCACGCACACACACACACACGCACGCACGCACGCACGCACACACACACACGCACATACACTAATGCATGCATGTATCCATAAACTCTGTTTGCTGCTGTAGATAAGTTAGGCAGACAAAAATACAGAGCACAGACAAAGATCTGCTTTATGTATTCATTCCCAAAATACATTGCTCAAAGTGACAGGAAAGCACACGGGAAAGCGAAAGACAAACTAACAGACAGGTGGACAGACAGAAAGAGAGACAGCCAACAAGACAGGTATACATACAAAAACATAGGAGACAGGCAGACAGACGGACAAACACACAGACAGACCACGGAACAGACAAGAGACAGAGGACCACACCAGAAAAGCACAGAGAGAGAGAGAGAGAGGGGGGGGGGGGGGGGGGGGGGGGGGGAGGGAGATAGACAGACAGGCATACAAGCAGGCAGACAGGCAGACAGGCAGGCAGACATACACGCAGGCACGCAGGCAGGCAGGCAGGCAGGCAGGCAGAGACAAACAAAGACGATGACCTGCAGACATACAGAAACAAAGACAAGACAGGCAGGCATACAGACAGACAGACAGACAGACAGACAGACAGAAAGCAGGCAGGCAGGCAGGCAGGCAGGCAGGCAGGCACAGACAGACAGACAAGACAGGCAGGCACACACACACACATACACACACACACACACACACACACACACACAACACACACACACACACACACACACACACACACACACACACACACACACACACACACACACAGAGGCAGGCAGGCAGGCAGGCAGGCAGATAGCAAAACTGACAGACAGGCAGGCAGGCAGACAGAGAGTAGCACACACAGTCACATAAACAAGGACCAAAAAAATGCAGTTTGTGGAAAATGGGGTTGGCAAAGGCGACGAACAGTCGGGTGAGAAGGAAAAACAAGAGAATCACACGCGCGCGCGCGCGCGCGCCGCCCGCACACCACACAACACACACACACACCACACACACACACAAAACACACCACAATACACACACACACACACATACAAACACACACACACACACAAATACACAGAGAGAGAGAGACAGACAGAGACAGACAGACAGTTAGACAGAAAGATAGACAGACAGACAGAGAGTACAACAGACAGGCAGATAGACAAAGTCATTCTACGAACATGAGATTTTAAAAAGCCCATGCGAAGTCAGGTGAGAAATAGAGAAATCACATTCCAACAGATAACCCAGACAGACAGATGAACAGACACACACACACACACACACACACACACACACACCACACACACACACACACACACACACACACACACACACAAAGACGGTTGCAGTCTGCAAAAACAAGATAAATTAGAAGAGGCGACAAGAAATAACATTAAGCTCAATCCTGTTGAAGTCCAGTTAAGTTTGACGTCACCGACGAATGCCCACACCATCTTAAACGAGAAAATACTATACATTTTCGCCACTCCAACTGGAAACTCCCAACAACTTAACATACATAAACTCTGCATTTTAACCTGAGCAGTGGGAAACTTTTTCCTGGTCGGAGAAAACAACTTGTAGAGTTTGTCGATGACGTCATACAGGTCCTGACTTTAGAAGGAAAGAGCATAATATGCTACGAAAACTCAGGCGAGGAGAGGAGAGAAGAATTATGAGTTTGGGCGAAGATGGGATGGAGAAAGATAAGGGCAAAGAGAGAAGAAGTGCTTGAGGAGTGCTTGAGAAGTGTGTGTGTGTGTGCGTGCGTGCGTGCGTGCGTGCGTGCGTGCGTGCATGTGTGTGTGTGTAAACGTGGTATGCTGGAAACTGGCGAAAATTTTTATTTCAGTCTAGAATGCGAATTTGTCCGTTAATTTGACTCCGTCCCCCCCCCCCCCCCCCCCCCCCCCCTAAAATTTTTTTTTTCAAAACCCTTTCTTTCCTCAAAGTCAGTATGGTTTTGGGGTTGTTTTTTTTTAGTTAACTGAAGGCATCTATGCATCATAAAAGAATGCTTCCTTTTACATTTCATTTACATTTTACACTACTTTAAGTCACTGAAATTTCTCCGCGTGAAATTCGGGCTGCTCTTCCCAGGGAGAGCGCGTCGCCACTAAAGCAGCGCCACCTTTTTTTTTCTTTTCCTGTCTGCATCTGCATTTGTTTCCCTATCAGAGTGGCTTTTTTCCTAGCAGAATTTTGCCAAGGACAACTCTCTTGTTGCCGTGGGTTCTTTTACGTGCGCTAAGTTATTTTGTGTAACACAGGGACCTCGGCTTATCGTCTCATCCGAAATCCTAGCACCTAAACCACCACTCATGGTCTAACGGATGGGGGGAAAGTTTTGGGGCCCAAACGGGATTCAAACCACCGCACACTTCCGACCAGGACTTTTCGCTTTTTAGGCAGGCGCGTTACCACTGGACCACCGCTTCACCAGTGTCAAAATGGGTGAGACGGTCTAATGTTGTGTCATTATTTGCTTGATACACTACAGTGTATTTGATTGTTATGCCACAGTAAATTCTTGATTGTT
>CM060342.1:30766298-30768798 GCA_030674155.1 Stramonita haemastoma
TCTTCCAAAAAAGACTTCAAAGATAACAATTCTCTCCTATGCTGAAGTCGAATGCGCAGGGCCTGACTTGTCAGGCGCTTAACGCAGCAGAACGCATTTTTGCTCATGGTAACAGACAACAGCAGTTGCTGTCTGAGCGTTCGACGACAAAGAAAAAATTTTCAGAATCATTGGTGGTATAGAACATTCTTTCCATAGACTGCGTCACGTCAGAGGTATACTGATGTTAGAAACAAACAAACAAACAGACCAACAGACAAACATGTAAACAAACAGACCAATAGACAAACAAACATTGTAAACAAAGTCGTTTACCACCAGGTAGACAGGGTGTCCTCTTCTTCTTTGTTCAGGTCGTCTGTTTTCGTGGAGTCTTCTGAAGCACTTTTGTCGAAAAGCGTCATCATCATTTTTCTGAGTTTTTGTGGAAAGGCAGTTAAAGAGTGATTTAGGTGGCGTCAAAGACGCTAGCTGGGCTTAGTCGTCTGCAACTGCACTGTCCTAAAAAAAAATTGTTTTCAGGGAAAATTGGAAGGAATAAATATAGAATAAATAAATAAACAAACAAAAAAATAGATAAATAAATGAACAAAACATACACGAGAGTTTTGTTACTTGGTAAAGTAAACGACAGTTCGTATTCTTCTTTAAAAAGCTATGTGCATTACGCGGATTGTTATCACTTTGCATAAGACGAAATATCAGCATACTACTGGATCATTACCATACATTTGCTGTCTTACTGTTGAGACTGTCGCAGTTATAGTGGTGTGGGGGTTGTGGTGTGTGAGTGTGTGTGTGCTTGTGTGTGTGTGTGGTGTGTGTGTGGTGTCGATATATGGTTTTCTTGTCGCTAACTGGATATTAATGAAGGCCTTCAGCCTTGAAATCTGGTCTGAACTAATGGAATTCACCGTTTAACTGTTCAGCTCATCGTTTTTATCAACATACATGATCATAAAAAAAACAAATTAATAAAAAGAGAAGAGTCAATTATGGGTTGTATAAACAGCTCTCTATCTGCGTTTTGAGCCTTGCACAGTGAAAAGCTTTGACGATTCATTTTACCTAAAGCGATATGCCAAGACAGTCATTAAAGTGTTTGTTCTTTCGAAAACCTCACTGGAAGTACTTTTAATCGATCCGTCAGATTTGTTATATGTAAGATTTTATACTGAAATATATGGAGGAGGGGGGGGGGTGGGGGGGGGTTAGCAAGTGGTCAGAGTGCCTTTCCAAAGTCAGGGTAAGCTGCCGGGTGGTTACCAGTTGGATGGGTGACCGTTTGCGTGTCTTGGCTTTCAAGTACAGTCCCCCAGTTCACCCAGCTGTAAATGGGTACCTGCCCTCTTTAGGGTCATGGAAGGTAAAGCAGCGAGGGAGAGGAGATGGGCGCCGCCCTCAATATGCTGGCCCCTAGAGAAGCTGAGGTCTCTGACTGCCTGCTCCCCTACGACCACACAGGTTATGGGACACCTTTACCTTTTACAATGAAACATCCTTCGTCATGAGAATGATTATTTTACTGTTCACTATCTGAAATGTTTTAACTGTCGTTCCTTTATTTCCTCTTGCTTTTTGTTGGTTTCTTTGTTTTGTTGTTGCTGTTTTTATCGTTCCTCGGCTAGAGCTACGAGTTTCATCAATGTGTAAGCTGTTGAATGTTGCTGTCCAGCGCAAAACTACTCCACAAGCTAGGATAAAGTGAGTTCCAGTTCTAAAACGATGTATACATCATCATTTAAAATATAGATAAATTAGGAAATTCTTCAGCATCTTAATTCATTTCTAATAAAGTAGTTTTTTTGTGGATAAAACGAGATTTTAATGCTAACTTTGTACACACTCGGCACTGTCAAAGGTAAGTAATTACTGAGCATGGGAAGTAACTAAATCATGACCGAAAAGCGGTGCACGCAATTTATATTAGTCGCCTTGACCCTGTCAGCGCTACATTATCTCCCTTCTTCACAGTGACGTCCCCTCTAGATTTGCATGCAGTCATCGATAATTTTCGTCATTATTTTTAACTTTTTCGTCACTAATACCACAGTAAGAAGGCCTATACCCTAAACAATAAACAGGAAGATATAAAATTATTAAACTGAGAACCAAAATCACCCAAAAAAAGATACAACTTAAGGTTTACGTCACACAAACCGGTACAAATAAATCAACAATCAAAATTCCAAGAGTTGAAAACAAAATAAATGAACGCAAAAAAAAAAATTGAAAAAAAAAAAAACATAAAACAAAAACCAACTAAACACAAAAAAATTATAACAAAATCACCAGCGCACCACACGAAATTCACTGACTTCTTCAAAGCACTCAGATAGACAGACAAGACAGAGACAGACAAGAGATCTCAACAGGAAGAATCATGCCAGCTTTCTCTCTCTCTCTCTACTCCGTCTCCCCCGAGTTAACACCAACTTTAAAGAATGAGTTCAAACGGCACAACTGTCAGAGAACCGCCTCCAACCCGCTTTTTCAAGCT
>CM060342.1:30771298-30781298 GCA_030674155.1 Stramonita haemastoma
GTGTGTGTGTGTGTGTGTGTGTGTGTGTGTGTGTGTGTGTGTGCGTGCGTGCGTGCGTGTGTGCGTGTCTGTGTCTGTGTCTGTTTCTGTGTGTGCGCACGTGCTACATATTTGCATATTACGTGTATTTTCCCCCGTTTTCCGCCATTTCTTCTCCCTGCCTGTGCGCTTTCATCTTTATTTATTATTTTGTTTTATATCAAAGTAATGGAATAAGCACTCATGTGCTTTTTTTACATCCAGTCCCCATATGTATGCAGTTTTGTCAATCTTGTCATCTGTTCCCACCGGCACACAATGGCCTACTCTTACGAAAAGCGAAACAGGATTTAACATGTGCGCAAGATGTTCTGCGTGCGTCTGCACGCGGGACCTCGGTTTATAGTCTCATCTGAAGTACTTGTGGAAAGAGTGGAGTCATGTTGTTAACTCCTGGGGAAAATCCTCTCGAACGGGAGTTGAACCCGGGTCGTCAAATTGCGAGTGCAATGTTCTGACCACTAGGCTATCCCGTGTATGTGTGTGTGTGTGTGTGTGTGTGTGTGTGTGTGTGTGTGTGGTGTGTGTGTGTGTGTGTGTGTGTGTGGTGTGTGTGCACGCGTATGTGTGTGTGGTGTGTGCGCGTGCGTGTGTGTGTACATTCGAATTTGCTAAAATATTAGTTGTTATTGATTGCTTGTATGTTGTATAAGTCGAATGCAAGCGCTTTGGTTTTTTGTGTGTTTTTTTTCTAGATATAGCGCTATATAAATTCAATGTATTATTATTAATATCATTGATATCTCTTCTACTGAAAAGTTGTTTAACTGAAGAACGAACACACACGATTGTGTGCGCTTGCAATGCGCGCAGCGTGCGTGCGCGCGTGGACAATTATTATGCATTTAGGCCTACCCAGCACGTGGACAGGATTCTGTGGCTGTCAATGCCAGTAGCGGAAGCCTGTGAGAAAGCTTAGGCCTACCTGGTACCTGGCAGGTAAACCTAGCTCACATGACTCATCTTGATTTAGGAAGTCGGTACAGGCTCGCTCTCTCTGTCTCTGTCTCTCTCTGTCTCTGTCTCTCTCTGTCTCTCTCTGTCTCTCTCTCTCTCTCTCTCTCGTTGCTCTGTCGTCTGTATGTGTGTGTGTTGTGTGTGTGTGTGTGTGTGTGTGTGTGTGTGTGTCTGTCTGTCTGTCTGTCTGTCTGTCTGTCTGTCTGTCTGTCTGTCTGTCTGTCTGTCTGTCTGTCTGTCTGTCTGTCTGTCTGTCTGTCTGTCTGTCTGTCTGTCTGTCTGTCTTCTCTCTCTCTCCCCTCTCTCTCTCTCTCTCTCTCTCTCTCTCTCTCTCTCTCTCTCTCTCTCTCTCTCTCTCTCTCTCTCTCTCTCTCTCTCTCTCTCTCTCTCGTGGAGTGTGGTGTGGTGTGGTGTGGAGGTGTGTGGTTTGGTTTAGTGTATGTAGTGAGGGGTAGTGTAGTGTAGTGTATGTGTAGTGTAGTGTAGTGTAGTGTGTATGTAACGTAATGTAATGCGGTGAAGTGCAGTGCAGTGCCGTGCTGTACTGTTTATTTATTTATTTATTCTATTTTATTTTATTCTTTTATATCGAGGATAATGGAATAAGCATTCATGAGCTTTTTTACGCCCAGTCCCCGTGTGTATGCAGTTTTGTAAATCTTATCTGCTCCCACCAGCACACAATGACCTACTCTTACGAAAAGCGGAGCAGGATTTAACGTGTGCGCAAGATGTTCTGCGTGTGTTCGCACACAGGGCCTCAGTTTATGGTCTCATCCGAGTTAACTCCAGAAGAAAAATCCCGTCGAACGGGATTCGAACCCGGGTCGTCAAATTGCGAGCGCAATTTTCTGACCACTGGGCTATCCCGTGTAGTTGTAGTGTAGTGTTAGTGTAGTGTAGTGTAGTGTAGTGTAGTGTAGTGTAGTGTAGTGTAGTGTAGTGAAGTGTGTGAGTTTACTCTGCGCTGTTGTGATGTATTGAAGTGTCGTGCCTGCAGTGCACTGCAGTGTCGTGTCGTGTCGTGTCGTGTCGTGTCGTGTCGTGTCGTGTCGTGTCGTGTCGTGCAGTGCTGTGCTGTGCTGTGCTGTGCTGTGCTGTGCTGTGCTGTGCTGTGCTGTGCTGTAGTGTAGGTATCGTGTAGGCCTACATGCTGACAATGGTTTCTGCATCTGGGAGCAATGACATATTGTTGCTAACTAGAGTTTGGACGTTAGGAGTGCGCGCGCGCGCGCGCGCGTGTGTGTGTATGTATGTATGTGTGTGTGTGTTGGGGGGGGGGGGGGGGGCATGGGGTTGGTGGGCGGGCGATGATGGTGGAAGTGTGCGTGTGGGGGTGGAGGGGGGTGGTAATCGTGTGTGTGTGTGCGTGCGTGTGCGTGCGTGCGTGCGCGTGCGTGCGTGCGTGCGTGCGTGCGTGCGTGCGTGTGTGTGTGTGTGTGTGTGTGTTGGAGGGGTGAGGGGAGGGGTAATCGTCTGTGTGTGCTCTACAAGAGGCTTTATTAGACGAAGGTCGTTTACACATACTGCTTCTGCTACTGCTGCTACTACTTCTGCTCCTGCTATTACTTCTCCTGCTATTACTCTCCTACAAGAGACTGGAGACAAAAGGTCGTTCACCACATTTTATGCTCTATCCAGAATTGCAGTTCCACCTTCTCTCCTCACCCCCCACCCCCCTCCTCCCCTCCCCCTCTCCGCCCATCCACCCTAACCCACCCTACCCCACCCTCCCCCTTCCTCTTTGCCTCCTGAAGCCAGCAGTATCTGCACGCACGGTACCAAGTGCGTACCATCCACTGACACAATCCTATGAGTTATGGGACCTGCACACCGTACAGTTATGTTATGTGGTGGTGTCCTTAAATGGATTTTAAGTCCTTAACTGGATTAACGTCTTCAACTGCGCGAATCTGGTCAAAAACGTAACTGAAAATATGTTTTTTAAATTCTTAAGCATATTGTTTTCTATCAACACACATTAAGACATGACTACCACCCCCCCCCCCCCCCCCACCCCCCAGGTGAATAAATATATTTTTAAAAGGTATCAAAAATATTTATGCTGGCCCCTAGAAAAGCTGAGGTCTCTGACGCCTCGCTCCCCTACGACCACCTTGGTTATGGGACACCTTGACCTTTTTTTTTTTATCAAAAAGATTTAACATAAGCGAAAACTCAGCAAAGACTGCGGAACGTAAAACGAGTAGACTACTCCTTAACTTTCCTGGGGAAAATTTGCTAGTCTACCCTGTTCACACACTCACAAAGACAAAGACAATACAGGAAATGTCAGATTTGGAATCGTCTGTCTTGCGATTTGCAGTCTGTGCATTGGTAGCAGCCCACCCAGTGAAGGAAAGGAGAAGGGAAGTTTCTACAGGAAGTTTCCAAACCTGGGGAGAAGTTATATTATCTCCGTTGAGCCTGACCACTTTACGATAACAACCAATTTAGGACATGACATAGGCACATATGCTCATAGTCGGAAGGCACAGTCATATTGGTTATGCAGGGGACGAGTTAGCCTAGTGGCTAGAGTGTTGCGCTCCTGATCTGACGGTTCGGGTTTGATCCCAGGTTTCCTTCCCGCTGCCATTGAGACGCCCGTTCATGGTGATTTTTCTCCTGGAGTTTTTTTTTATAATTAAAAAAAAAATTGTTGCCTACCGACTTCATGAGATAGTTTCACGAATAAATTTATGTTAAGATAATTATACAAAAACAAAACAACGAAAAAAAAGTCAGCTAGATGACGTCATGTTGAAAATAATTGTACAAAAATAAAAAACGGAAAAAAGCAAGCTAGATGACATAACTCTTTCTTATTACAAGTTGCACAATCTTTCTCATTGAAATAATTATTTCTTCTTACTCATGCAGAGTTAGCTCGTCCTATTCGTTTGTTAGTCAAGCTGACAAGTCTCGTTAGCATGCACACTTCATTAGAGTGATGTATTACAGGGGAAAGGTTTGTCTGGCAGATTTTCATGCATGCAAATGCATTTTACTTTTTAGTTCATGCACACTTTGTTAAAACAAACAAACAAAACCTTTCAATATCAATATCCGTTTTGAAAGTTGTAACGAGTGTATATTTAAGTTACAAAGCATAAAAGAAATCATTTACCTTTTTCCCCACTTTTGTAGTGTTTCCCGTTGTGAGAGCCTGATGGTTTGATTAAGAGAAAAATCTTGAACTAAATTATGTGCTGAATGTATTTGAGTTAGAGCCAAAGGTACTAAATTATCTGTTGAATCTGTCTGCTTTAAGAATGAAGTTGTGTACGAAAAGATCTGTTGAATTTTTTTGTTTAATAGTCAAATGTTGTACTAAATTAGCTGTTGAACATTTCTATATTTCCTTTAGTTCCTTTTTTTCATTTCTTCGGCTGAACTCCTGGTTTACCAATGCAAAATTAAATATTGAGTTTTTGACCTTTTTTCCGCCACTATTAAGCAGCTCTTTCCCAGCTTTGGGAAAAGTTAATTAAATTTTGATTGCATGGCAACTGAACGCATTTTCTGCTCACTGCCATTGGATGAAATGCAGTTGAATTTGTCATTTTTATGTTCCTCTGGTCGTGTTTTCTTTGTTAAAAAAAAAAAAGAGAGAGAAATTTTTTGTTCTATTCTTGCTCAAACAATACAAGCACAGGAGAAGACTAGCACTTCACACCCCATACCCAATATGAGAACACAGAGAAGAGGAGCTTATTTTCCATGCAATCTAACTCTCCCTAACTTTTTGTGTTTAAAAGCAAGCAGAGATGTAAGACGCACACGCACACACACGCACGCACGCACGCACACCACACCACACACACACACCACACACACACACACACACACACACACAAACTAACTAACTAACTAACTAACTAACTAACTAACTAACTAACTAACTGACTAACTGACTAACTAACTGGCTAGCTTTATCTCATTATGCATGCACACTTACCCCGACTTCAACTGGTTTGGTCCTGCAGCCATCACGTGATAATAAGAGAGGATTGTGGGAAGGCAGCGGATGTCCAGACGTTATGGAGACAGTAGTTCCCAAAGTCGACTGTGAGTGTTAGTGGAGGTAGGTGCCCGTGAGAAACAACAAAACAGGTTAATAGTGTATGCCTGGATCAGTCATGTTAAAAAAAGCAATCATTGGTCATTAAGAGTGGTCATTAATTTGTGTGCCTGGATCAATGTGTTAAAAGCAATCATTCATCATTAATTAAGAGTGGTCATTAATTTGTGTGCCTGGATCAGTCAGGTTAAAAGCAATCATTGGTCATTAAGAGTGGTCATTAATTTGTGTGCCTGGATCAATCAGGTTAAAAGCAATCATTGGTCATTAAGAGTGGTCATTAATTTGTGTGCCTGGATCAATCAGGTTAAAAGCAATCATTCATCTTTAATTAAGAGTGGTCATTCATTTGTTAGCATTACAACTTCAAGGCTCAGACAAGTGTGGTGATGTTAAGTGGGTTGTTTGGTTGTTTTTTGTCTGTTTTTTTTCGGGGGGGGGGGAGGGATTTTTTGGTGGCAAGAATGGAAGCTCGAGACATTAAACTGTGTAAAACAAGGCCCAAAAGTAACTGGGGAAAATATTTTTTGAAACTGCCTTAGCACATTGCTTTATATCAACAGGGATGAAATCACACCCAAAATCACTGCATTAAAAAGATCTTAATTAAAGAGATACTCACTTGGGGCTGTGAACGTAAAAGGCGCATTTTACCAAGAAAATGTTCTATTGGTTAAATTTACACACTCAAGTTTTGCAATTTCCAGTATGCACTGACAGCCCACCAGGTGAAGGTGTGGATGTATAAAAAGCAATTGTTATGCTTATTCTATTACCTTCTGAACATTAATTAATTCGATTCAATTCAATTCAATTCAATTCAATTCAATTCTCTCTCTCTCTCTCTCTCTCTCTCTCTCTCTCTCTCTCTCTCTCTCTCTCTCTCTCTCTCTCTCTCTGAGTTCTTCAAGGTAAGGTAGAGGGCTGTAGGAAAAGAGACAACCCCCCACCATTCTACATTGCCAACATCACTGAGATCAGCTGCTACAGTCCTACAGGAGGGCGACAGGAGATCCTAGAACTCAGCAGAGACAGAGAGGGATGGCAAACCCTGATGGCATTGTGTCTAGCTGGTACTGTCGACAGCTGCGAGGGAGACAGGTAGCAAAGTGGACTCCATCCTTCTCCCGATACAGGATGCATGCTAGGTATTTTCGTGTTTTAATACCCTCACCAAATGCTGAAATTGCGAAGATCTATAAAGTGCATAGGCGACGGGATAGCTCAGTGGTCAGAGCACCTGCTTTCCTCCAGCCAAGGTTAAGCAGCATCCAGCGTGGTTACCAATTGGATGGGTGCCTTGGCTTCAGTACAGTCCCCCCAGTTCACCCAGCTGTAAATGGGTACCTGCCCTCTTTAGGGTCAGGGAAGGTAAAGCAGTGAGGAAGAGGAGATGGACGCCGCCTCAATATGCTGGCCCCTGGAGAAGCTGAGGTCTCTGGTGCCTCGCTCCCCTACGACCACATAGGTTATGGACACACCTTTGCCTTATATGAGATATATATAGATATAGATATAATATATATAGATATGTGTGTGTGGTGTGTGGTGTGTGTTTGTGTGTGTGTGTGTGTGTGTGTGTGTGGTGTGTACGTATGCGTATCTATACATATATACAGTTTGGTGTGTGTGTGTGTGGTGTGTGTGTGTGTGTGTGTGTGTGTGTGTGTGTGTGTTTCTGTGTATGTCTGTATACCTACGTCTGTGTATGCCATCATCATCATCATCATCATCGTCATCATCATCATCATCGCCACCACCATCATCATTACTACCAAAACTGAAACGTAATACTGAACCCCCTCAGAAACTGCAAAGGCGAAGAAGCAATATTAGGACCGACAGGTCGCACAACCTGTTGATATATATATATATATATATATATATATATATATATATATATATGTATATATATATATATGTGTGTGTGTGTGTGTGTGCGTGTGTGCGCGCGCGCGCGCGCAATCACGCCACTGTGTAGACTAATAACAACCAAAACACACCCACACAACTCACCGACTCAACAGTCAAATATCTGCCTTTTCCAAAAAGAAGTCCCAGCAGTACATTCGTACCCACTCCCCCCCCCTCCACCCCCCCCCCCCCCCCCCCACTGCCTACCTACCTACATACCTACCCACCCACCTACCTATGTACCCACCGGTATACTGCGCAGCGCAAATGGATTCCACATCGCAAACTTTGGTCTTGACAAACGAAACCTAAAGCCTACCTGACACGGTGACAAAAAACTACAGTTATAGACTTCCGACTTGGCATTAGTGCAACAACTAAAATACGTGAAGGTTTGCTCGTGTGCAGCTAGCAACGTCAAGTTCTACGCTTACGTCAGCAACCACTGACCTAATTTCTATGACATCAAAAGTGATGCCACGTCACTGGGTAGACATTTTGTTTTGAAAATAATGTGGGGGGAAGAGGAGGTTTTACTGTCTTGGCTTGGCTTGGCTCTGCATTAATGTAAACCACGCTTTTTGTTGTGGTTGTGTGTGGTAATTGTGGGTGTATTGTGTGTGTGTGGGGGGGGGGGGGGGGGTAAGAGAGAGAGAGAGAGAGGGAGACAGACAGATAGACACATACACATAGACGGACAGACACACAGAGCCCGCGCCTGCACGTGTGTGTGTGTGTGTGTGTGTGTGTGTGAATCTCGATATAACGACATTATGTAGAAATGGACGTAGATGGTGCGACGCTAAAGTCTTAATGATATGTTGTTGGTTCCGTGGATGCTACTGTTGCTCTTGCTGCTGCTGCAGCTGATATTGTTGTTGCTGCTGCTATTACTGCTGTTATTGCTGCTACTGCTGTTGTCACTGCTGCTGCTTCTGTTGCTACTACTTCTGTTGTTGTTGCTGTTTGTTGCTGGTACTGCTGTTGTTGTTGCTGTTGTTGCTACTACTGCAGTTGTCACTGCTGCTACTTCTCTTGCTACTACTACTTCTGTTGTTGTTGCTGTTGTTGCTGCTACTGCTGTTGTTGTTGTTGCTGTTGTTGCTGCTACTGCAGTTGTCACTGCTGCTACTTCTCTTGCTACTACTTCTGTTGTTGTTGCTGTTGCTGCACTGCTGTTGTTGCTGTTGTTGCTGCTACTGCTGTTGTCACTGCTGCTACTCTGTTGCTACTACTTCTGTTATTGTTGCTAGTTGTTGCTAGCTACTGCAGTTGTCACTGCTGCTGCTTCTATTACTACTACTTCTGTTGTTGTTGTTGCTGTTGCTGCTACTGCTGTTGTTGCTGCTGTTGTTGCTGCTACTGCAGTTGTCACTGCTGCTACTTCTCTTGCTACTACTTCTGGTGTTGTTACTGCTGCTACTGCTTCTGCTGCTACTACTGCAGTTGTCGTTGCTGCTACTGCTTCTGTTGTTGTTATTGTTGCTGTTGTTCTTGGTGGGGTTAAGCATCAACATCATCGTTGCTGTAGGTGTTGGGTTGGCTGCCAATGTTGCTGTTGGCATTTCGGTGCCAGAGATGTAGGCTAATGTGCCCTAGGCCTGGCCTGGGTCAGCCCTGTCACTTGTCTACTATGTCATTCATTATGTGCCTGTACTGTGCTTGTTATGGCAACACAGCAACACACACACACGCACGTGCACGCACGCGTGCAAGCAAGCACGCGCGCGCACGCACGCACACACAAGCGCGCAGACACGCACACACATGCACGCAAGCACGCAAGCACGCAAGCACCCACCCAACTTCACACACATACACACACGCGCGCGCGCGCACGCACGCACGCACGCACACATGCATGCACACAAGCACGGATACACGCGCATTCACACTCGCACACATATACATGCATGCATACACACATATACATGCATGCATGCATACACACACACACACAGACACACACACACACACACACACACACACACACACACACACAACATACATACATACATACATACATACATACATACATACATACATACATACATACATACATACATACATACATACATACATACATACAAGCTCAAGTGCCTGAGACAAGTCGAGCCCAGCAGTCCAACTTCGGCCTGGAGAGAATTGTTATCTTTCAAGTCTTTCTGGACTAAAAAAAAAAAAAAAAAAAAAAAAAAAAAAAAAAAAAGGCAGGAGAATGGACCAAGAAGGCAGAGTATAGACAAGAAAGAGGTGACAGGACGAAAAGGAATAATACAGAAACAAAGAGAGGGATAGAAAAGAGGGAATTCCTCGCACAGGATTTTTAAAAGGTTGGGATGCTATTTAATACTGACAGGCACCCCGCGGCATCCCCATGGAGGAATGTCCCATATAACCTGCATCTCATTAACTCTGTGTTGTATGGTGTGTGTGGTGTGGTGGTGTGTGTGTGTTGGTGTGTGTGTGTGTGTGTGTGTGTGTGTGTGTGTGTGCGCGCGCGCGCGCGCGCGCGTGCGCGCGCATTATGCTTACCGCGGGAGGATGTGGGCAAAGACCCGCTATAAACGTTGAAAGCAACATGATTCTTTCCAGGTGCGTATTCTCAGCATAATCCACTTCTTCTTCAACATTGTGACTGACTTCCCACTAACTTCTTGGGAAGTTTTTTTTATACCCCTTTATGTCACAGCAGATTTCTCTGCGTGAAATTCGCGGGCTGCTTTCCCAGGGGAGAGCGCGTCGCCACAAGTGCAGCGCCACCCATTTTATTATTTTTCATTGGAGTACTGAGCTGAATTTTGTTCCCCGGGCAACTGACTTGAATCTGCCAACTTGTAAATAGTGAGGTTTCTGAGTTCGATTCCCATGCCTCTACCTTTCTTCCCAGTTTGACGAAAGAATCAAACAGAATGTCGAAGTCCTTCAGATGACACTTATGAACCGAGGCTCCATGTGCGAACACATGCACAACATCTTGCATACACTTAAAATAAATCCGTTCCG
>CM060342.1:30801298-30806298 GCA_030674155.1 Stramonita haemastoma
GGGGGGGGGGGTTTATTATTTTAAAGATGATGACTAGAACTGTTCCTTTGTCCTTGAAAGACAAGTTCTGCAATGAATCATTCCAGAAATAACAAAAAGCGCAAGTGTTCCAATCCCAAGAAAGTTTACTTAAATCTTTTACATGCGCTAGACATTTTTTGTAACACACAGGACCTCAGTTTATCGTTTTATCCGAAAGACTAGCACCCAGACCACCACTCATGGTATAATGGTCTAATCCCCCTTTGGCCCAAAGGGGGATTGAACAACCGCTCACATCCGACCCGGACTTTTCGACTTCTAGGCAGGCGCGTTACCCCTAGACCACCGACCCACTGTTTTGATATCATAATCTGTCTGATATGGATGGCGAGCCTATTTACAAGGCTTCCTTACTGATCCCTCTACAGGACCGTGTCATTTATATTTTTCTTTTGCTACAGATGAGACAGAGAGTAACATGCGAAACTGTAGAATACAGAATAGCCCAGACGAAGACAGTCAATGTTTCACGACTAATTCCAAGATGTGGACTCTGACCACAAAAAATCCACGCCTAATGGCGGAGTGCAATCTTTATCAGCCGGAAGTGCAGAAACTTGACGGGAAGACGCCGACAAAACAGAAAGTAATTTGAACACTGTTTTGATTGTTTTGATTATCCTATGACGTAGAGGGAGAGAATTTTGGAACATTGCTCTCGTTTATGTAGACTGTAATGCAAGCTGTCTTAACCCGTAATGTTTTTTGTGCGTGCGTGCTTTGATTGGACAAAATTCAAAATTCTTTCGGTCCTCTCAGGACGATAACAAAGGATTTCGTATAATCCGGAAACCGACAGTTCTTGTAACGTTTGCTGATTTTGTACAGTATGATGGCCAGATCGATAGGTATCCTCGATTTTGATTGTTGTATTTTAATCTGTATCAGCCATTTTCTCTCTGTAATATCCGACGGGATATGGAGAATAAAAAGAACAGTCATGTCTGGTGCTAGGCCTGGCTCCACACGCTGAACGCATGGATCAAAAATAGCTGCCAATGTTGTTGTTATTGTTGTTATGAAAATTATGTAATTTACGATCCAGCGAAGACTGATTTAGGGACTGTTGGGCCGCTGATTGGTATAGTTTCGCTGTATACTCGACACAACAGTCCCTAAATCAGAGATCAACACCACTTGTAAAAAGACAACAAAATAGTTGTGTTTCCCAACATTTTGTTGTGAAACAACCAAATTTTTGTGAAATCACCTTTAAAAAAAAAATCATATAACGATTGAAAGTTAACCCCAATGGCAATAGGAAGAAAAAAAAATGTATGCATTGGTGGCTAGTTTAGAAATGACAGGGTTCACTTGTGCAGCAGAACCTTACAGCTGAGTTGCAATGCTAAATGAAAAATAAACAACACTTTAAAAATGTAGTCTGTTAAAGAAGAGAATTTTTTAAAAATTAATTATTACAAGGGTGGTAGATAATCAACTCATGGGTTTTCTTTTCATTTAGTCCTTGCATCCCAGAGGATGCATTACCTTGTATATAATGCAGTTTACTGATGAATTAAATTTTTTGTTAAAAGTTATGTAACCTGCTTTTGCACCAGTATTCACGTATCATATGATTCATAGTCTATACAGGCCTGTGCATACTTGTGATACTGTACAAACACACACACATGTATGCAACCCCCCACCCCACACCCACCCACCCACACAGTCACACACACACACACACACACACACACACACACACACACACACACACACACACACACACACACACACACAACTACATGCCTATGTAGGCACAGGCACACACACATGCATACACACTATCTCACACATGCATACACACACAGACTCACACACACAGGCACACACTCATACATGTATACATAAACACTATCTCACACATGCACACACACACACACACACACACACACACACACACACACACACACACACACACACACACACACACACACACTACAGGTGAAAAACAAACTTTCAGTCACACACAAGCATCTGTTTTTCTCCTGCATTTCCTCCTGTCTGTCTCCCTTTGTCTAATATTAGTAATTTAATATCACTAATAGTAATACAGTAATACTAATAGGGAATAGACATTAAATTATAAGAATGAACACACAACGCACACACACAACACCACACCACACACACACACACAACCCCACACACACACACACACACACACACACACACACAACACACTCACACTCCTATAGATCTAAGATGTCTGCACATGATACCAGTTGCAGTGAGAAACTGCTGAGGGGTGACTACATTTGCCAGTTGTCAGCTCCAACATTTACAACCACATCATCATCATGTGATGCCAGGTCCTCGCCATGACACCAAACCTTGAAAAAATAGAAAGTATAACAAAAAATCAAGATGATGTAAGGGGGGCATTAGTGGGACAGGGTGAAATCAGGATACTGTGTGAGCAAAGTCTTCTCTTTAACATCTAAGTATTTTGCTTAGAGAAGCTGTGGACAAACTGTAATATTAATAAAAATGCCATATTTGAAGCAATATTATTTAATACCTTCCTCCTAAGCACCAATTGTTATTAGAATAGACTCTTTTGAGTTTGAAAAGTAAGCAATTAATACACTACACAAACTTGACTAAGCTGAAGCATTTGTAAAATTCTGTTCCATTTATCGTCGTCATCGGTTGACAGTAACATATTTTAGATATAATACAACTCTTTCTGTCATTTTTTGCTTACTACTTTTCGCTTCACAAAGTAGCTTTCTTCATCCATAACAATACCTTCTCTCACTTCACAAAGTCGCTTTCCTCAATCATCCATAACGATACCTTCTCTCACTTCACAAAGTCGCTTTCCTCAATCATCCATAACAATACCTTCTCTCACTTCACAAAGTCGCTTTCCTCAATATCCATAACGATACCTTCTCTCACTTCACAAAGTCGCTTTCCTCAATCATCCATAACGATACCTTCTCTCACTTCACAAAGTCGCTTTCCTCAATCATCCATAACAATACCTTCTCTCACTTCACAAAGTCGCTTTCCTCAATCATCCATAACGATACCTTCTCTCACTTCACAAAATCGCTTTCCTCAATCATCCATAACAATACCTTCTCTCACTTCTCAAAGTAGCCATCCTCATCCATAAATGCTATCTTCCCAGACATGGGCCGCACAAAGGGAAAGACTCAAGAGGGCGGTGCAGGTGCCAGCAGTAGCACCACCACTCTGGGCGCCAGTCGAGCCAGCAGCCTCAGTCCTGCCCCCAGCATCGCCTGCAGCAGTGCCTCCACTGCCTGTCCAGACTGACTTCAAGATCAAGGAGGAGCTGAAGGAGCTCTTCACACTCATCAGAGAGATTCAGGTACGTGTGCACTGTCTGCTTGTAGTAGTAGTAGTAGTAGTAGTAGTAGTTGTAGGTACCCATCAGTCTCGGAAGACTATGGAGTTGCGCTCTATCTAGTCTTTAGAGCACAAAGCCTGGGTAAGTAAGTATGGAGGGCAAACTGTTACCCATGCAGCAGACCCCCCCCCCCCGCTCTCTCTCTCCACGCCACTGGAATGATCCATTGGAAAGGTAATGACCCATACGAATGGTTCCAGTACCATCGCAGGACTTTGACATTCAGTTCAATCGAGACTGGGTACAAACCCAGAACCTCAGGGTTTACTTGTCTACTTGGTAAAGTAATTAATACTGGAGGGTTTCTAGTCCTTTCCCTTCCTACTGTCTTAACCACATGGCTATAGCATTAGTCATTCATTAAATGTAAAGTATACCTTGGGGGACGGGATAGCTCAGTGGTCCGAGCAGTCGCTTTCCCCCAGCCAAGGTTAAGCAGCGTCGAGCATGTTTGCCAACTGGATGGGGGACCGTTTGCGCGCCTTGGCTTCAGTACAGTTCCCCAGTTCACCCTGCTGTAAATGGGTACCTGCCCTCTTTAGGGACAGGGAAGGTAAAGCAGCGAGGGAGAGGAGATGGGCGCCGCCCTCAATATGCTGGCCCTTAGAGAAGCTGAGGTCTCTGACACCTGGCTCCCCTACGACCACACAGGTTATGGGACACCTTTACCTTTACCTACCTTTATCTTGATAGGTATTGCCAGCATATATTTAACTTTTACCTTTTTTTCTGTTGTGCAGGATGAGCGATCCCGGGGAGAACACAATCTGACCAACATTTCCAAGACACACGAGCGAATGCAGCAGGAGTCGAGAAGTAAGGTTCAGTGGGCCTCAGGTAATGTGCCAACAGATCCTCCCCCCTTCTGTCTTGGAAACACACGCAGATTTCAGCTCCTCTTTGTGTCTGCTTTTGCCAGCAATCGCAGTTCTTTTTTAAAAAAAAGAACATTAATATGATAGTAGTCCTGCTGAGCCGTTTTTAGTGTTGGGAGATTGCATCATGAAAATGCATTAATTGCTTGGTTTGGATTTTGAGATTTCAACAAAACAGAGAGCTGCCTGCTATTCTTCTTTCTACAGAATTCTGTGCTTGATAGCATTTCTGCTTTGTAAGCCTACTGACAAATAATTCCATCTTGCAAGATAACTCCCTCCTTACCCCTCACAAAATAATGAAGAGTTAATTGTGAATGTCGTGCAACTTGCACTGTATATTGGTGCGGCTGCTGTGTCTATAGCCATCAACCTTTCAGTCATGAATCCACAAACACTGTTTTGCTTTGCAATCAGTCTCCTCTGTTAGTGGAATGCAAAAGTTGGTTGAGTCGTGTCTGGAACGAAGGTGGGAGGAAAAATCAGAAGCTCCAGTTCAGTTTTAAAAAAAGAAAAAAAAACAGGTAAAGTGTCACAAGATCAGCTGTCTGTATCTGTCTTGTTTAGTGCACAGTTTGATTGTTCTGTGCACGTGTTGAAGAAACTCTGTGCCAACTACCTGGCATTTTGTCACCTGGAAGGTTCCAGAAGGGGTCTGAAAAGGGTATGTAATAGTTATCAGTAGAGAGGGAACAGAT
>CM060342.1:30811298-30838798 GCA_030674155.1 Stramonita haemastoma
TTTACTAGTTGATTCTTTGTCCTGTATTGCTTACACACTGTTTCACGCACACAGAACATCTTGCACACACGTCAAATCCTGTTCCACCTTTTGAAAGAGTCGGCCATTGTGTGCCAGTGGGAACAGATGACAAAATTTACACAGCTGCACACACATGGGAACTGGATTAAAAGAGCACATGAGTGTTTATTCCATTATCATCAATATAAAAAAAATAATATATAACACAAAGGGAAATGTTGAATTATATGTGCTTTGATAAGATGTTCCTTTCTATCTCATTATGTGTTATGACGCTTAAATTATCACAAGTATGTGTTCTGTTATCTCAAGTTTGCCTGGAATTTTGGGGGGGGGGTTTGTGTTTTTTGTTTGCTTGCTTGTTTTGCGCTCAATTGCAAGCATTGCCATATATCTGTGTTTTCTTTTTTTCCATATTTAGATGTCCAGACATTTGCTTTTCGGCTGTTCTTTCTTTTTCTCTGTTTGCTTTGTGTTTGGTGGATCGGTGGTCTAGAGGTAACACGCTCACCTAGAAAGCAAAAAGTTCAGGTCGGAGTGTGCGGTGGTTCAAATCCTGTTTGGGCCCAAAACATTTTCCCCCATCCATTAGACTGTGAGTGGTGGTCTGGGCACTAGTCTTTTCGAATGAGAAGATAAACCGAGGTCCTGTGTGTTACACATCTATTTAGCACAGGTAAAAGAACCCACGGCAAGAAAGGGGTTGTCCCTGGCAAAATTCTGTCGAAAAAAGCCACTCTGATAGGGAAACAAATACAGTTGCAGACAGGAAAAAAAAAAATAGGCGCTGCGCTTGTGGCGACACGCCAGAGAGCAGCCCGAATTTCACGCAGAGAAATCTGCTGTGACATGAAGTAAATAAAAAAATAACATAGATAGAAGCTATTATATACATTTATTTATTTATTATTTATTTTCTCTAGATCTAGTTATGTGGGGACAAGATAGCTCAGTGGTCAGAGCGCTCGCTTTCTCCAAGCTAAGGTTAAGCAGCATTGAGTGTGGTTACGAGTTGGATGGGTGACTGTTTGTGCATCTTGGCTTCAGTACAGTCACCCAGTTCACCCAGCTGTAAATGGGTACCTGCCCTCTTTAGGGTCAGGGAAGGTAAAGCAGCGAGGGAAAGGACATGGGCGCTGCCCTCAAATACTGGCCCCTAGAGAAGCTGAGGTCTCTGATGCCTCGCTCCTCTACAACCACATAGGTTATGGGACACCACCTTAACTGAGTTATATATAAGAGAGAGTTTTTCAAATGTATTTTTAAAAAAAAGAACAAAAAAAAGAACAAATTTTGGGATTTTCGTCTCCAATTACAGTCTCTTTGTCTCAGCTTTCCTGCTCCAGTCTTTGTTTTACTCTCTCTCTTGTCTCTCTCTCTCTCTCTCTCTGTGTCTCTCTCTCCCCCCCCCTCTCTCTCTCTCTCTCTCTCTCTCTCTCTCTCTCTCCTCTCTCTCTCTCTCTCTCTCTCTCTCTCTCTCTCTCTCTCTCTCTCTCTCTCTCTCTCAGCTGATTTCTGTTCTAGACCATACAGACCTGGCCTGGGAGTTATTTATGTGCTCACCCCTGAAGTTGGAATGCAGCTACCTAAATGGGGTGTGGGGGTGTGTGTGGATGAAACAGCCACAAGTGCAAAAATCTCACCAATTGTGAACCTCGGAGCTCTAGCCGAAAGATTAAAAAAAACAAAAAGAAAGTTACAAAAAATTGTGTGTGCTTACTTGATAATCATAGTTCTGTATGTTTGCTACTCTTCCCCTCTACCTTGAAGGAGGGAGGTTGTTGCTTATGCTAGTAACTCACATTTTTTTTTTCTCTTGAGGGCAAATTTTGTCCGTGCCGTATGCATATATATTGTCTGTTGGTCTTGGCTGTTTGATGCTTTACTCAGGAGCGATGCCTGTCTCTTGCTTTACCGTGCCTCTCTTGCCTGCTTGATAGCTTTTTGCTTCTGCTTCAAGGGCATTCCACAGCTGTCAGTGTCTCCTATTTTCAGCTGCTATCTATCCCACCCCAGCTGGCGCTAATTATAGTTGGAACCTGACCACACTTGAACTTGGTAAAGGAAAGACGCACTAATTTTAGCTGTGGGCCTTGTACCCTTGACTGAGTTTTGATGGATAATTTGCGTGCTGTGATTCGGGCGATTGTGCTGTACTCTAGCTGTTTGCAGGGGTGGTGATACTGATAGTGCTGTACTCTAGCTGTTTGCAGGGGTGGTGATACTGATAGTGCTGTACTCTAGCTGTTTCGCAGGGGTGGTGATACTGATTGTGCTGTACTCTAGCTGTTTGCAGGGGTGGTGATACTGATGTGCTGTACTCTAGCTGTTTGCAGGGTGGTGATACTGATAGTGCTGTACTCTAGCTGTTTGCAGGGGTGGTGATACTGATTGTGCTGTACTCTAGCTGTTTGCAGGGGTGGTGATACTGATAGTGCTGTACTCTAGCTGTTTGCAGGGGTGGTGATACTGATAGTGCTGTACTCTAGCTGTTTGCAAGGGTGGTGATACTGATAGTGCTGTACTCTAGCTGTTCGCAGGGTGGTGGTGAATACTGATCAGTGCTGTATCTACTAGCTGTTTGCAGGGTGGTGATACTGATAGTGCTGTACTCTAGCTGTTGCAGGTGGTGTGATACTGATAGTGCTGTACTCTAGCTGTTGCAAGGAGGTATGTGTGTTACTTATATGTAGTGCTTACTCTACTTTCGCAGGTGTGATATGTATGCTGTACTCTAGCTGTTTGCAAGGGTGGTGATACTGATAGTGCTGTACTCTAGCTGTTTGCAGGGTTGGTGATACTGATAGTGCTGTACTCTAGCTGTTGCAGGGTGGTGATACTGATATGTCTGTACTCTAGCTGTTCGCAGGGTGGTGATACTGATAGTGCTGTACTCTAGCTGTTTGCAGGGGTGGTGATACTGATAGTGCTGTACTCTAGCTGTTTGCAGGGGTGGTGATACTGATAGTGCTGTACTCTAGCTGTTTGCAGGGGTGGTGATACTGATAGTGCTGTACTCTAGCTGTTTGCAGGGGTGGTGATACTGATAGTGCTGTACTCTAGCTGTTTGCAGGGGTGGTGATACTGATAGTGCTGTACTCTAGCTGTTTGCAGGGGTGGTGATACTGATAGTGCTGTACTCTAGCTGATTGCAGGGGTGGTGATACTGATAGTGCTGTACTCTAGCTGTTTGCAGGGGTGGTGATACTGATAGTGCTGTACTCTAGCTGTTCGCAAGGGTGGTGATACTGATAGTGCTGTACTCTAGCTGTTCGCAGGGGTGGTGATACTGATAGTGCTGTACTCTAGCTGTTTGCAGGGGTGGTGATACTGATAGTGCTGTACTCTAGCTGTTCGCAGGGGTGGTGATACTGATAGTGCTGTACTCTAGCTGTTCGCAAGGGTGGTGATACTGATAGTGCTGTACTCTAGCTGTTCGCAAGGGTGGTGATACTGATAGTGCTGTACTCTAGCTGTTCGCAAGGGTGGTGATACTGATAGTGCTGTACTCTAGCTGTTCGCAAGGGTGGTGATACTGATAGTGCTGTACTCTAGCTGTTCGCAGGGGTGGTGATACTGATAGTGCTGTACTCTAGCTGTTCGCAGGGGTGGTGATACTGATAGTGCTGTACTCTAGCTGTTCGCAGGGGTGGTGATACTGATAGTGCTGTACTCTAGCTGTTCGCAGGGGTGGTGATACTGATAGTGCTGTACTCTAGCTGTTTGCAGGGGTGGTGATACTGATAGTGCTGTACTCTAGCTGTTTGCAGGGGTGGTGATACTGATAGTGCTGTACTCTAGCTGTTTGCAGGGGTGGTGATACTGATAGTGCTGTACTCTAGCTGTTTGCAGGGGGTGGTGATACTGATAGTGCTGTACTCTAGCTGTTTGCAGGGGTGGTGATACTCATAGTGCTGTACTCTAGCTGTTTGCAGGGGTGGTGATACTCATAGTGCTGTACTCTAGCTGTTTGCAGGGGTGGTGATACTCATAGTGCTGTACTCTAGCTGTTTTGCAGGGGTGGTGATACTGATAGTGCTGTACTCTAGCTGTTTGCAGGGGTGGTGATACTGATAGTGCTGTACTCTAGCTGTTCGCAAGGGTGGTGATACTGATAGTGCTGTACTCTAGCTGTTCGCAAGGGTGGTGATACTGATAGTGCTGTACTCTAGCTGTTTGCAGGGGTGGTGATACTCATAGTGCTGTACTCTAGCTGTTTGCAGGGGTGGTGATACTGATAGTGCTGTACTCTAGCTGTTTGCAGGGGTGGTGATACTGATAGTGCTGTACTCTAGCTGTTTGCAGGGGTGGTGATACTCATAGTGCTGTACTCTAGCTGTTTGCAGGGGTGGTGATACTGATAGTGCTGTACTCTAGCTGTTTGCAGGGGTGGTGATACTGATAGTGCTGTACTCTAGCTGTTTGCAGGGGTGGTGATACTGATAGTGCTGTACTCTAGCTGTTTGCAGGGGTGGTGATACTGATAGTGCTGTACTCTAGCTGTTCGCAAGGGTGGTGATACTGATAGTGCTGTACTCTAGCTGTTCGCAAGGGTGGTGATACTGATAGTGCTGTACTCTAGCTGTTCGCAAGGGTGGTGATACTGATAGTGCTGTACTCTAGCTGTTCGCAGGGGTGGTGATACTGATAGTGCTGTACTCTAGCTGTTCGCAGGGTGGTGATACTGATAGTGCTGTACTCTAGCTGATTGCAGGGGTGGTGATACTGATAGTGCTGTACTCTAGCTGTTCGCAGGGGTGGTGATACTGATAGTGCTGTACTCTAGCTGTTCGCAGGGGTGGTGATACTGATAGTGCTGTACTCTAGCTGTTTGCAGGGGTGGTGATACTGATAGTGCTGTACTCTAGCTGTTTGCAGGGGTGGTGATACTGATAGTGCTGTACTCTAGCTGTTTGCAGGGGTGGTGATACTGATAGTGCTGTACTCTAGCTGATTGCAGGGGTGGTGATACTGATAGTGCTGTACTCTAGCTGTTTGCAGGGGTGGTGATACTGATAGTGCTGTACTCTAGCTGTTTGCAGGGGTGGTGATACTGATAGTGCTGTACTCTAGCTGTTTGCAGGGGTGGTGATACTGATAGTGCTGTACTCTAGCTGTTTGCAGGGGTGGTGATACTGATAGTGCTGTACTCTAGCTGTTTGCAGGGGTGGTGATACTGATAGTGCTGTACTCTAGCTGATTGCAGGGTGGTGATACTGATAGTGCTGTACTCTAGCTGTTTGCAGGGGTGGTGATACTGATAGTGCTGTACTCTAGCTGTTTGCAGGGGTGGTGATACTGATAGTGCTGTACTCTAGCTGTTTGCAGGGGTGGTGATACTGATAGTGCTGTACTCTAGCTGTTTGCAGGGGTGGTGATACTGATAGTGCTGTACTCTAGCTGTTTGCAGGTGGTGGTGATACTGATAGTGCTGTACTCTAGCTGTTTGCAGGGGTGGTGATACTGATAGTGCTGTACTCTAGCTGTTTGCAGGGGTGGTGATACTGATAGCCTAGTGGTTAGAGCTTTGCACTTGTGATTTGATGACCCAGGATTGAGCGACCATGGAGCCCCTTTTTTAATAAATTGTACCCTGGAGATAGCATCACAGTTCCTAAATTGGATATCTGCTGGAGCGTTTATTTAATCACAGCAACAAGGGATAGCATTTGTACTGACTCCACTCCCCTCAAAAGTCCTTCAGATGAGACTGGAACAAAAAAAGGAAGCAAAACAAAAAAGAAACCTGTGGAAAACTTAAATCAGTACTGTTTGAGTGCATGAAGGTTATCTACTGTGTTTTGTCTGTGAACTCATGTACCACAGACATTACGTTCTGATAAAAAGGTAAAAGGCAGTATGATAAAGAGTTCATGTACCTATCAGTGATATGGTTGAGAGAAACGTGCATATATCTGTGTGTGTGTGTGTGTGTGTGTGTGTGTGTGTGTGTGTGTGTGTGTGTGTGTGTGAGATTGTGTGTATATGTGTGTGTGTGTGATTGTGTGTATATGTATGTGTGTGATTGTGTGTATTTGTGTGTGTGTGCGCGCATGCACATGCATGTACACGCATGCATTTGAAAAAAAAAAAGCTCATGTGTTCTGCAGTGTGAAGGGAATGAAGGCAGCATGTGCCTGTGTGAGCATGAGTTTGTATGTGGAGTGATACCAATGAATAATTATAATGATAATAATGTATGGTATTTGTATAGCGCTGAATCTTGTATAGCAAACAAATCGAACACTTGCATTCAAATCATTTACATGCTTGCAACTGTCCACAAAATATTGGAATTAACAATATACCAAATTTATTCTTATTCAAAAGTATGTTGTGCATATAATTTACCAACTTTCAGAGTTAGGCTTAATTCCTCTACAAACAACAGCGAAATAAGCTGAGTTGAAATAAGTCATAGTTTTACTTGATGATCCACACAAGCTGGTAGAGAAGAGAAGTGATAAAGTTGAAAACTGGTGGGAATAATCTCCAGGCTTTTCAGGAATTTGCAAAGCAGTTTCAAAGATAACTTATCACATTTGATAATGCAAGATTAATTGTTAATGGTGCTATACATATTTTTTAAGTCTTCTATTCAGAGTATTGTATTGTTTTCACTTTCAAAGTTATGTGCATAAATCTACGTATATATTTGTGTGTCGGCTACATGAAGTATCTTGTTTGTGTTGATTTGACTTAACTAAGGGATTGAAAAGGCTTAATATGGTTTAAAGTTAGGCACATACATTGTGTGTTTGTGTTAAAGATTTGTAAAGTTTTCAAGAACATTAAACATTGAGAATAGTTAACTGGTAAAATTTTAAAGAAATAAGAGAAAATGTGTGGGTATTTTATTGCTTATTTTAACATAATTTTTTCAGCCCCCCCCCCCCCCCCCCTCCTCCCACCAAAGTTGTTTGGTAAAGTAAGATATGTTTTGAAGGCTAATGTTAGATTAATGTGTATCTTTTTTACCTTTTACAGCAGTAGATGATGTAATAGTGATCTTTTTGATAGCAGTAAGTTGAGATGTGGATAAAGTGCATAACATGCAGGTGGTGTGGCTGTCTGTGTGTGAGCATGTATGTGTGTGTGTGTGTGACTGTGAATGTAGACAGGCATATGTCACTTATGTGTATCTCTCTGTGTCAGAGTGTGTGTGTGTGTGTGTGTGTGTGTGTGTGTGTGTGTGTGTGTGTGTGTGTGTGTGTGTGTGTGGTGTGTGTGTGTGGAGAGAGAGAGAGAGAGAGAGAGAGAGAGAGAACATCTTGGATCATCTTGCACACATTTCCACTTTGGAAGAGCAGGCCATTGTGTGCCGGTCGGAATGGATGACAAAATTTACACAACTGCATACACACAGGGACTGGATGTGAAAAAGCACATGAGGGCTTATTCCATTATCCTCAAAATAATATATATATATATATTTTTAAATCTGAATGATGTGTTTGCGTTTCTCAACATCCCTATTTTTAAAAATCTGAATGATGTGTTTGCGTTTCTCCACATCCCTGTCAGTTTTCTGCTGTTCCCTGGGAATTTTGTACAGGTGCAACAAGTCTAGTTCTTGATGTTACGTTGCCCTTTTCTTTTTTTTTTGTCTTCTTTTTTTTTTGGATGTGTTTTTTTTTTTAGTCTGTTTTAAGACATGGTGCCTTGTGATATCATTTTTATTTATTTTATTTTATTCTTTTATATCGAGGATAATGGAATAAGCACTCGTGTGCTTTTTTACATCCAGTCCCCGGGTGTATGCAGTTTTTGTAAATCGTGTCATCTGTTCCCACCGGCACATGATGGCCTACTCTTATGAAAAGCGGAACAGGATTTAACAAGTGCGCAAGATGTTCTGCATGCGTTCGCACACGGGTCCTCGGTTTATAGTCTCATCTGATATATCAGCTTGTTTATGCTATAGAGAATCTCAAGAGGCCCTTACTATCTTAATTTTTAATATGTTTTGTTTTGGATCTTCTTTTTTTTTTGGGGGGGGGGGGGGGGGGGAGGGGGACAGCGATGAACAGGTGTTTGAAAGGGTGAATTGTTTGGAAAGTGGAGTTTGGAGGATCTATGATGATCAGAGAAAGAGAACAGAAATGGGACTGTGGAAGATGAGTTTTCAGATCTATGATCTGTGCATCGGACACCTTGATTTAATGAAAGACGTAGCTTTAGGTCATTGATTACTGTCAAGACTAAAGCTTTTTATCATGGGTTGGGGTTTTTTTTTGTCATTTCTTCACTCATGTTTCATTGTTTTGACTGGTGAGAAGAAAATTTTAAGATTATGGTGATGATGATGATCATGATCATGATGATGATGATGATCATGATGAGGATTTGTATTATTATTCTTTTTCTTTAAAAAAACCATGGATTACTTGCCTTAAAGGAATGAAGTAATTTAGGTATTGTGTCATTTAATGTTGTTGTTTTTTCAGATGGATGGCGTTAGATATTTGAAAGTATTAGGAAGTGTTGGTTTTGAACCTGAAGTTGAAAGTGACTGGAGCCACTAAAGTTGAATGAGGTGACAGACAGCCCTGATATGGCTTTCATGGTTAGATAGGGCTGTTAACAATATCATGTTTATTATGATTATGTCATCTCAAAGTTTGCTGTGCTGTTGAAGGATGCTGCGTAAAGCCATGGACAAGATCACAGAGATCAAGTCTCTCAGGGAGAGCAAGAAGCAAGGTGAGTTTAGTGTAGTATCATGGACATTGAGAGTCCATATTCTGATGGTAAGAATGAAATCAAAAATATGTGAGGTATTTTTTTAATGTTGAGAGTAAGAAGCAAGGTGACTTTATAGAGTCTGAAAATTGAGAGTCCACATTCTGGTGGTAAGAGTATATTCACAAATATGCGAGGGTTTTTTTTGGTATGTTTTGCCTCTGTCTGTCTTTCTGACTGTCTTTTCCTATCTCATTGTCTCTCTGTATTTTTGTCTTTGTCTCTGTCTGTCTGTTCATCTCTGACTCTCTGTCTCTTTCTCTGGCTGGCTGGCTGGCTGGCTGGCTGTCTGTAACCTGTCTGTAACTCTCTCTCTGTAACCCTTGAAAAATAAAGATCATTCTGTCTGTCTGTCTGTCTGTTTCTGTCTCTGTCTCTGTCTGTCTGTCTCTCTGTCTCTGTCTCTGTCTCTTCTCTGTCTCTCTGTCTCTCTGTCTCTCTCTCTCTCTCTCTCTCTCTCTCTCTCTCTCTCTCCTCTCTCTCTCTCTCCTCTCTCTCTCTCTCTCTCTCAGTTCTGTTGTACAGTCCTTTGCAACAGGCAAAGATACTCATAGTTCAGAAACAGGTTGTTGTTATTTTTAACAAGCAACAACAACAAAACCAGCAACAATCTAAATTCCATACACAGAAATCTGTCATCATTGTAATGTAAAACCTATATAATGTAAAACTAAGCTGCACAGATTTTTAGTAATTTTACTCTATTATTTAACACACTACATACAAGACTGTATAGTAATAGACATTACAGTATTAACTTTTTTACTCTGCAGGGAAGAGGGAGGGGGGTGTTGTTGCTCTTGCAGCAATGCACTTGCGCTCTCTCTCTCTCTCTCCTCTCTCTCTCTCTCTCTCTCTCTCTCTCTCTCTCCTCTCTCTCTCTCCTCTCTCTCTCTCTCTCTCTCTCTCTCTCTCTCTCTCTCCTCCCTCCCTCCCTCCCTCCCAAGGAAGAGAAGCCTGAATTTCACACAGCAGACAAATCTGCCATGACAGAAAGTGGTATAATTATTATATCAGTGCAGTTCCATACAACACAGTACAGTTCTCAGCACAAAAACCAAAGATACAAATGTGATGATGTAGTTGGTCCGAACATGACAGATTCCAAGCAGCCCAAACCCATCATGAGGCGAGGCGTGCTGATGACTCTGCTGCAGCAAAACGCTACCACCCTGCCCCTCTGGGTCAGCAAGCCCGGGGAAAAGTAAGTCTATAGATTATATATTATATTATATCTATCTCTCTATCTGTTTGGTTGGTTGGCCTGATCTGGGTTGAATGTTTTGTTATCGACGTTCTGTGTATACTTTGATCTGTTGTGTAAATTTTTGTCATCTGTTCCCACCGGCGCACAATGGACTACTCTTACCACATCATCATCATCATTACTGTCACCACCATATCATCATCATTATCATCTGTTGTCTGTGTGCGACTGGTCTGTTGATTTGTTTTTATCACAGTTGAATGTTTTGTCGTTCTGTTGATCTATTTTCTGGGTGTAACCGGTCTGTTGATGTGTTTTTATCACAGTTGAATGTTTTGTCTTCATTGTGTTAATCTGTTTTCTGTGTGTTTGGTCTGTATGACTGGTCTGTTGATGAGTTTTGTTTTTATCTCAGTTGAATGTCTTATCTTCGTTGTGTTAATGTTGTTTGTTCGTTACTTTTTCTTCCTCGGGTAGAACTCCAAGGTTCATCACAGGTGGATTTCTGCGTAGAATGCCGACCCATTCCCCCCCCCCACCTTGAGGTAGCCATGTTCAGACTTTGTGGATGGATGTGTTAAGACAACACCTGTGTGCATGTGGGGTTTTTTTGGTATTTATTTATTTATTTTGTCATCCATTCCTCCCAGCATGAAATGGCGTACTCTTCCAAAAGGCGGAAAGAGTTTTAATGTGTATGCAAGAGGCTCTTTTGTGTATTCGCACACAGGGTTCGGTTTATAATGCTTATTCCATTATCCTCGATACAAAAGAATAAATATAAAATGAAATGAACGAATATTACCATTATCATCATCATGACTGTCACCACCACCACCACCCTCCTCCTCCATCACAGACCTCCTCCCCTGTGTGGCGCGATGCCGGCCGACAGCAGCTACATCTGCAACAAGAACGACAAGATCGCGGCCCGCGTGAAGAGCTCTGAGGGGGAGGAGAACTGGATCCTGGCCAGCGTGGTCTCCTTCAGCTCCCAGACCAACGATACGAGGTGGACGACATCGACGCCGAGGAGGGCAAAGAGTGAGTCGCCGCACACTTGATCCTTGATGGGGACGGGTTAGCCTAGTGGTCAGAACATTGTGCTGGCAGTTTGACGACGACCCAGGTTCGAGTCCGGTCGAGGGGATTTTTCTCGTGGAGTTAACACCATCAGTGCGGACTCCACTCTCCCCTAAAGTGCTTCGGATGAGACTTTAAACCGAGGCCCCCGTGCGAACGCACGCAGAACATCGTGCGCACGCGTTAAATCCTGTTCCGCTTTTCGTAACAGTAGGCCATCGTGTGCCGGTGGGAACAGATGACATTTACAAAACTGCATACACACGGGGACTGGATGTAAAAAAGCACAAGAGTGCTTTTCCATTACCCTCGATATAAAAGAATAAATCAAATCAAATCATTCAGTCATGGGTCCAGGGCCCTAGTGCTGAAATTAGGACGCCTAGCCTCACTGTGCACGAATCCAACATCACTCAGTAGGGCCTATGGTCAGAGTGCTGAATTTAGCGTGCTCCTTCCTCTTACCAAGTCCCATGTGTGGTCAGCTCCTGCTGCTAAAAGTAGCACCGGCTGGGCTGGGATGGGATGGGGTAGTTAGCAGCTGAAAGTGGGGAATACTGACAGTTGTGTCCTACTGAGCTATGTGACCTAGGATAGCTCAGTGTCACAGCGCTCGTTTTTTCCCCCAGCTAATGTTAAGCAGTATGGTTACCAATTGGATGGGTGACCGTTTGCACGCTTTGGTCTCAGTACAGTTCCCCCCCCCCCCCCCCCCTCCCCCCAGTTCACCCAGCTGTAAATGGGTACCTGCCCTCTTAAGAGTCAGGGAAGGTAAAGTAGCAAGGGGAGGAGATGGGTGCCGCCCTCAACATGCTGACCCCTAGAGAAGCTGAGGTTTCTGATGCCTCACTCCCCTATGACCACTGAGATTATGGGACACCTTTACCGTTTACAAGTATTGATTACATTCATTAAAGAAAATGATGTATTTATTCATGTAGTTCATTATCATGGACATAGAGAGTACATACTTGATGCTATGTGACCTGCAAAGTCGATACTTCTCATTACAGGCGACACACAATCAGCCGACGACGCATCGTACCGCTGCCCATATACCGGGCCAACCCAGAGACCGATCCTGAGGCCCTCTTTCCCAAGGGAACGGTGAGTTGGGATTCGCTTTTTCTGTCATTGATGGGGGCTAGGTATGGGAGAAAGTTGGTGCTAAAAATGCCCTCCTTTTTTTTTGGGTGCTTTTTAAAAAAATTTTTTAAGCCTTTTCAAATTTGAACATAAGAAACAATAGAGAAAAGATGTCATGAGTAAGTGAATGTGAGAAAGACAGAGACACACAGAGAGACAGAGACAATGACAAAGGTTTATTGTGTTAGGCAATATGCCCATTCACAAGGGGACAGTGGGAAGGGGGCTGGGCACAAAACACAAAAAGTCATTCTGAGAATCCATGCACTACATCCCAAACTAACATCATGGCATGGATTCCATAACATGGTTACTGGACAGACTCAACTCCCCAATATATACATAAGCATTTTGTTTTTTAGCCCTTACATTAGGAACTGGTAAGAGGGAGGAATTTCCTCCACAAGGCTGTACAGATGAAATAACATGTCAGAGAGACACAGAGAGAACCTTTCTGAATTCAGAGACAGTTTCCAACACCAACAACCAAACTGTGAAAACAAAACTGAAACACAAGACTAGGTCCATGTTTGTTATCAACTTGACTGCTGAAAAGTGAACTGAACGTCAGATGAATGTTTATAGGGTAAGGCAGCACTCGCCCTGTACATGGCATTTCTGCCTTTGTCAAGCCTGCAGTGTGTCATGGCTTTTCCATTCTGTTGTCTGTTGTTGTTTTTTCCAGTTGGTGTTGGCGCTGTATCCTCAGACCACCTGCTTTTATCGAGGACTGGTGGAGGAGCCTCCGAAAACTGTGAGTGTGTTTGAGTTGTTCGTGATACTTGCTTTATTTATTTATTTATTTATTTTATTTTTATTTATTTATTCTTTTATATCGAGGATAACAGAATAAGCAATCATGTGCTTTTTTTCATCCGGTCCCCGTATGTATGCAGTTTTGTAAATATTGTCATCTGTTCCCACCGGCACACGATGGCCTACTCTTACAAAAAGTGGAACAGGATTTAATGTGTGCGCAAGATGTTCTGCGTGTGTTCGCACACGGGGCCTCGGGTTTAAAGTCTCACCCGAAGGACTTTTGGGGAGAGTGGAGTCAGCACTGATGTTAACTCCGGGAGAAAAATCTCCTCGACCGGACTCGAACCCGGGTCGTCAAATTGCCAGCACAATGTTCTGACCACTAGGCTTTGCTTTCTTATTCGTTTTTTTTCCTTTCATTTTTTTTTTTTGGGGGGGGGGGGGTTTGTTTTGTTTTGTTTTTGTTTTTTGTTTTGTCGTTCTTCAGCAACAGCTCCAAGGTTCACCAGTGATGATATTTTTTATGTATGCAACTGTTTTTGCCCTGTCATTAAGGTAGCCACATTCCGACTCCAGAGGAGTGAGTGTGTTTGAGTTGTTTGTGATGCTTTGTTTTCTTTTTTTTCTTTTTTTTTTTCTCCTCTCGTTTTTAGGCTTAGAGCTCCGAGGTTCACCAGTGGTGAGGTTTTTATATATGCAACCATTTTTGCCCTATCATTAAGGTAGCCGTATTCCAACTTCGTGGAAAGTAGTGTGTTTGAGTTGTTTGTGATGCTCAGCATTCTTTTTTTTTTTCTTTTTTTTTTTGTTCTTTGACTAGATTCACAAGATTTACCAATGGTGAGATTTTGCGTTTAAAATTCTTTTTTGCCCACAGTTAAAGGTAGCCACATTCTGACTTCAGGGAAAAGAGCATGTTGGAGTTATTCGTGATGCTTAACATTCTCATTCTGGGGGGTTTTTCACGTTCCTCGGCTAGAGCTCCAAGGTTCACCAACGGTTTTTGCCCACCATGAAGGTAGCCATGTTCCGACCTTTGGGATATTCTTATTCTGTATAATGATGAGTAAGAACTATCCCCCTCCCTTTCCCTGATTGGGCAAGGCCAGGCAAAGGTGTCTGTTAATTATTGATGTAAGCAAAGTGCCAAGATCTACATGACTTGAACTGGTGTTACGCTTTCCAGCATTATGTTGAGACTGTCTTCGTCTATGTCAACCTCTGAGTGAAACAACCGGCGTTCTGTACTAAAGGGAACAAACTCCTCTGAAGTCAAGAGTATGGCTGCCTATATGAGGAGATACTCAGAAACAGCCATACACGCAAACTTGTCATCCAGCGTGTATGGTAGTCTCACGATGATTCCCAGGTGGGATGGATGAGCGAGACAGGAGAGTGTGCATGTTCTGGATGATCTTCCAGGGTGTTAGAGTGGGGAATGCCCAACAGCAAGTTTCCTGAAGAGGGGCATTGTCTGAATATTGTACTGCCATACCAGAGGTGAATGTTTACAGCAAGGCATTTCATAAGTGTAGTCAGTGGGGGGGAAGAGGAGGGGGTGGGATGGGCTTATGGTTGGAGCGTTGCATTCGTGAGTTGTTGGCCCCGGGTTGAAAACTGTTACCGAGTCCATCCGGTTTTAGGGGGTTTTCCTCTAGAATGAATATCGGTGCTGACCCCATTCCTCAGGAAATTGTCATCATTTCAAATCATAGGCCTCCTGCAGTTTGAGTAAAAGTAGTGTTTATTTTTATCATCATCATTATTATTACTATCATTATCATCTTCTTCACCGTTTTTAGTATAATCATCATTAGCACTACTGTTGTTATTATTGATATTATCATAATTATTGTTTTCTTCTTCTTCTTCTTCTTCTTCTTCTTCTTCTTCTTCTTCTTCTTCTTCTTCATCATCTTCATCTATCATCATCACCATCATCATCATCACCATCATCATCATCACCATCATCATCATCACCATCATCATTCTTTTCAGCGTTTTCATCATCGCTGTTGCTGTTGGTAGTGTTCTTATCGTTGATAAGCTGATAGCGATTGAATGGTAGTCGTGTGTGTGTGTGTGTGTGTGTGTGTGTGTGTGTGTGTGTGTGTGTGTGTGTGTTATGTGTGTGGTGTGGTAATGGTTGTGTTGGTGTTGTCTGTGCCAGCATGAGGACGACTACTCTGTGCTGTTTGAGGACACCACCTACAGCGATGGCTATTCCCCTCCCCTGATGGTCGCCCAGCGCTATGTCATCGCCTGCAAGGAGGACAAAAAGAAATCATGAACACGTGGGGGTGTGGGGATGTGACAGTGTGTGTGTGTGTGGGTGTGTGTGTGGGGGAGGGGGGGTGACAGTGTATGTGTTGTGTGTGTGACAGTGTATGTGTGTGCGTGTGTGTGTGTGTGTGTGTGTGTGTGGTGTGTGTTGGAGAATGAAAAATGTGTGATTGTATTGTACGCTTTTGTTAGTGATGAGTGACTTGTGTGTGTGGGTGTGGGTGTGTGTGTGTGAAGACAAAAACTGGAAAAGAAAGTGCGTAATCGTATTCTACGCTTTTGTAAGGAACAAGTGATTTTGTGCAATTGCGTATGTTCTGTTTTTTTGCCTTTGTATGTATCAGAAGACAAAAAGAAAGTGTGTGACAGTGTTGTATGCTTTTCCCAAGTGATGCTGTGTGCTGTTTGTGTTTGTTGGGGGATGAAGAATAACAGTGTGCAGCAATTGTATCATGTATACGTTTGACTAGCAAAGAGCGACAATGAGTATTCTGTATATGATTACGGTTTGAAAGAGAAAAGAAACTTAAACTGGGTTTTAACCAGAGTGAGGACGGGATAGCTCAGTGGTCAGAGCACTCGCTTTCCCCAAGCTAAGGTTAAGCAGCATCGAGCGTGGTTACCAATTGGATGGGTGACTGTTTGCGCGCCTTGGCGTCAGTACTGTCCCCCCAGTTCACCCAGCTGTAAATGGGTACCTGCCCTCTTTAGGGTCAGAATGTAAAGCAGCGAGGGAGAGGAGATGGGCACCACCTCAATATGCTGGCCCCTAGAGAAACTGAGGTCACTGATGCCTCGCTCCCCTACGACCGACTAGGTTATGGGACACCTTTACCTTTACCCTTTTACCTTTTTACCCGAGTGGATTTTTGGGGGGTAATTGTGTGTATGTTACTGAGTGAGTGAGAGTAGAAAGCTGTTAAAACGCAGTGAATGTGAAGGAAAGGAGTTTTCTAACTTGACATGCAATTTTTTTAGTTGTTGTTGCTCAGACTTGCTGTAGTGGATTTGACGTAAAGGTTGGCAAAAGTTGAGGTGAAAGGATGTGAACGATTCATGCATCAGTGTTGTCCATTATCTTTTTGGTTTGTCTTTCGTGTGTTTGAAAACATGGGAAAAGGGATAGGGATGGTTTTCTTGAAATTTCTCGTCATTGCTTCTGTTTTGTGTGTTTCTTATTGGATGACTGAATGTACGATGATGAGGATTTGTAGTATCAAGATGGCAAAATAAAAAGTATATCAATATTTCTTTTGTTTTCTGCTTGTCTGTTTTTGTTGTTGTTTCTTTTGAACATTTACTTTGGCTGAGAGCAGTTTCAAATGAGGTTTTTTTTTTTGAGTGAGGGTGGGGGGGGGGGAACTGTTTTCTTTTTTTTTCATATTATCACATCACAAAATTCTAGATAGAAAAACTACTGCCCAGTAAGAAGAGCAGCTGAGAATTATAATCCATCAACACAATGTCCCATGCATTTCATTCTAAATATACTTCCATATTTATCTTTAAGGGGGAAAAAAGGCTTACCCTCCACCCCCACCCCCCCCTCCACACCCTTTTTCTCCCCATGTTCCTTACTCCTGCACGCAACTATTTCTAGGTTGTCCTTTTTTTTCTTTTAAAAAAAAAACTACCTTTCTAAACAAATATGGATGGGATAGCTAAGTGGTCAGAGCACTTGCTTTCTCATGTCAAAGTTAAGCAGCATCGAGCATGGTTACCAGTAGGATGGGTGACCGTTTGCGCACCTTGGCTTCAGTACAGTTCCCAGTTCACCCAGCTGTAAAATGGGTACCTGCCCTCTTTAGGGTCAGGGAAGGTAAAGCAGCGAGGGAGAGGAGATGGGCGCTGCCCTCAATATGCTGGCCCTAGAGAAGCTGAGGTCTCAGATGCCTTGCTCCCCTACGACCACTGAGGTTATGGGACACCTTTACCTTTTACCTTACTTTTCTAAAGAAAGTGTTAAACAAGGTTGATTCTGTGTAATTTTAAAGGTAACAGGTTTGAAGCGCTGGGCCTGACTTATCAGGTGTTTAATGGCAGCACAACGCATTTTCGTTTATGTAACAGACAAAGATGGTGGTGGTTTCAATGTTCGATGACGACAAAGAAAAAGAAGACTATTTTTAAAATGTGAGCATGAGTCCATTCAAACAGGATGTGAGATGAAGAGAAACCAGATTTAGGCTAGTGGTAACTCACTTTACTCATATCTGTTACGATCCAGGTTCGAATGCTTTCCAAGAGGAATTTTCCTGTGAGTTAGACATCATGCTGACTCCAGCTCCTGCTCCAGAAGTCCTTCAGATGAGACTATAAACCAAGGTCCTGTGTGCAAATGCATGCAGAAGCATCTTGCACATATCACAACTTGTTTCACTTTTTGGAAGAGTAGTCAATGTTGTGCCATGTAGGGAACAGATGACAAACTTGCATACACACGGGACTGGATGTGAAAAAGCACCATCATCTTATTCCATTATCTCAAAATCAAAAGAGGGATTGGATCTTGATTCCCTTTTGTGAATCCAGTCTTCTCCCCCCCCCCCCCCCCTCTTTTCCTTACACTGTGATTGGGTATGGTAACCCCCTTTGGGAATTGATGATAGATCAAGATCCTTGTCCACAAATGCAATCGCATCACCATCAAAGAACCCACAGCAACAATAGAGTTGTCGCTGGCATAATAATTCTACAGAAAAAACAAACAAACATGCAGACAGGAAGGAATTTTTCTTTTTTCTTTTTTTTTTTATGAAGGATGGTGTGAAATTGGCACCTTGGGGTCACACACTCTCCCTGGGGAGAGCAGACTGAATTTCATGCAGAGAAATGTGCTGCGACTGAAAGTAGCAAACACTACGATTTATTGTTGGTTTTTGTTGTTTTTTGTTTGTTCCTCGGCTAGAGCTCCAAGGTTCACCAATGGTGAGATTTTGTGTTTCTGATCGTTTTTGCCACCATGAAGGTAGCTGCATTCTGACTTCAGGGATGTATGTGGTATGTTTTGTTTCCATAACCCTCTGAAATTAAGGGATCTTTAACATGCATACCTGATCTTCTGCGTGTGTATATGTATACACAAAGGGAATTAAGACACTGCATGTCTGCACTTCAAGATGACCTGGGAGATGGTAAAAATCCCCACCCTTAATTCACACAGACACTGCCAAGATTCAAACCCACGACTTCATGGACCCATGGGGTTAGAAGCTGAACATTGTGGCGACGTGCTCTCCCCGGGGAGAGCAGCACCGAATTTCACGCAGGGAAATCTGCTGTGACTTGAAGTGTTGTGACAATGACAATTGCTTTAAGATCACCGAACAGAGGAAAGGAGAGAGAAAAGATGACACAGGAAAACAAAGGCACACACCTTGAAGGCAGTGAGGATTGAAAGAATCTATCATGTATACAAAGTACTTTTAATAAATAAATAAATAAATAAATAAACCCAACTGCTCACATCTACTTGTGATTGTAGAGTCGGAACATCTTCTGCACATGTTAAACCTGTTCCACTTTCCCAAAAAGTAGGCCATTGTAGTTAAGAACGGATGACAACATTTTGATGCACACACACACGCACACACGCACACATAGACACACACCACACAGACACACACCACACACACACATAACACACACACATATATATTAGACTGAACAAAAAAACAATATATCAAGGCATTTCAATATTATTTTTATTTAAGATGACACATGATTTATTGTTTTTAATTAAACAAGTAGAAAAACATAAACACTGACTTTTGTCTACATACACATAATTATGTTCACACTCTGGGATCTTTATCTTTTTTTTTTTAATCTTTAATCTTTTATCTTATCTTTTATCTTTTTTCTCTTATATCTTTATCTTTTATTTACTGCTTTTTTTTGCATTTAGTTCCTCAGGCAGAGCTCTGATGTTCACCAATGGTGAAACTTTTGTTAACGCGATCGTTTTTGCCCACCACTAAGGTAGCTGCATTCCGACTTCGGGGATAATGTCTAAATTTGACACCAGTGTGTGTGTGTGTGTGTGTGTGTGTGTGTGTGTGTGTGTGTGTGTGTGTGTGTGTGTGTGTGTGTGTGTGTGTGTGTGTGTGTGTGTGTGTGTGTGTGTAGTGGTGTGTGTGTGTGTGTGTGTGTGTGTGTGTGTGTGGTGTGTTGTGTGGTGTGTGTGTGTGTGTGTTTTGTGTGTGTGTGTGTGTGTGTGTGTGTGTGTGTGTGTGTGTGTGTGTGTGGTGTGTGTGTGTGTGTGTGTGTGTGTGTGTGTGTGTGTGTGTGTGGTGTGTGGTGTGTGTGTGTGTGGTGTGTGTGTGTGTGTGTGTGTGTGTGTGTGTGTGTGTGTGTGTGTGTGTGTGTGTGGTGTGTGTGTGTAGTGTGTGTGTTGTGTGTGTGTGTGTGTGTGTGGTGTTGTGTGTGTGTGTGTTTTGTGTGTGGTGTGTGTGTGTGTGTGGTTTTTTCTGTTGTTGTTGGTTTGGGATGGGGGGGGGGGGGGGGGGGTGTTTGTTGATTTTTTTTTGTTATCCATTATTACCTGCATGAATGACCTACTCTTTCGGAAGGCAAGACGGGTTTTAACGTGTGCACAAGATGTTCTATATATGTTGGCACACGAGGCCTTTGTTTATAGTCTCATCCAAAGGACTTTCAGGGGAGTGGAGTCAGTGCTGACTGTGTCATGAATTACATGATCTTAAACATGCATACTTGATCGTCTGCGTGCGTGTAAAATACACAAAAGGAATCAAGGTATTGGGAGGTCTGCTCAAATCTTCACCCTCAATTCACCAGACACTGACGCCGAGATTCGAACCTGCTACTTCATGGATCAGGTGTCAACCATTCTACCCACTCAGCCACCAAGCCCCTAGTGTCATAAAGGGTCACGAACAAAAAAGGGGGTGGGGGGTGGGGGGTTCGGTTTCTTGTGTTTTTCTTAAAGAAGCATCTTAAAAGTGTGATAATGTTCATTTGACTTGAACATTCCACTACACACTTTGTGTACAGAACAGAACATCGTTTATTGCCATGGAAGCCTAGTAGGTTTATAGAAGCAAGTTTACAAATTGGTAAAGCAAAAAGTCACCCAAGATCAATCAATGCATAGTACACTAGTCTCCTCGACCATACGGATTGTTCCTCTCCTTATCTCTACTATAGGATTGCCGTGGATGACTGGACAACCACCCCCCTCCACACTTGAAATAATTATACATATAGCAGCAAAACAAAACAAACATTTTTTTTTTACTTTAATACAAAAAAAAGAGACATGAGTCCAACAATTTCCTAGGACAATCATTATAAAATCAAGATGATCACAAATGGCCACGTGACAGAAAATGCAAAGATTAATATTATCTTTTGATACTGATACATGGTAGTTATGAATATCTACTGCCTATCACATTGATCACAGCCGCCGCTGTGGCCTAGTGGTTAGGGCGTTGTACTCGTAATCTAAAGGTTGCGGGTTCGATCCCAGCTATTCCGCTATGGCGTTGTGCCCTTGGAAAAGGCACTTTACGGCTATTTTCTCACCCCACCCAGGTGTAAAAGGGGTACCAACCTTGTGTTGGGGGTTAACCCTGCGATAGACTGGCGTCCTATCCAGGGGGAGTCTATGACTCTCAGTCGCTTAACGCCACAGAAACCGGGATAAGCACCGGCCTGATGAGCCTTATGGCTCGGGACAGACTTTAACTTATCACATTGATCACAATGAGGATTTAAGAAGGAGGGTAGCAGAATGGTTAAGACTTCGCCTTTCAACAAGTAAACCGTGAGCTTCTGGGTTTGATTCCCAGCCTCGCCCATTCTTCCCAGTTTGACGAAAAAATCGAACTAGATGTCAAAGTCCTTTGGATGAAACTCTAAACCGGGAGCCAAGTGTGCAAACGCATGCAGAACATCTTGCACACATATTAAAAACCCGTCCCACCTTTTGGATAAGTAGGCCATAGTGAACCGATAGAAACAGATGGCAGAAGAAAAAAAACCAGCATGTACACAGGTGTCTTGTTTTGACACTATTCCCGGTCGGAATGCAGCTACCTAAATGGTGGGGAAAAAACGGTGGCATAGGCAGAATTTCACCATTGGTGTACCTAGTAGCTCTAGCCAAGGAACAAAAGTAAAGGGATTCATTTTATTCTCTGCATTATAAAAAAAAAAAAAAAAACGGGCAGACAACTTGAATGTCAAAAGTGAAAAGTGCATTATTGTTTCATATGGATCAAGTCTTAAGAGGCTAAAAGGCTGATATTATCAACAATACGTATAAAAGAAGATATTAACAAGTATCATCACCATCATCATCATCATCATCATCATCATCATCATCATCATCATCTCTAAAGCATATGTAGCATTATTCCATGCTCTTTTTTCTTGCACCTCACACACACACACACTCACACACACACTCACACACACACACACACACACACACACACACACACACACACACACACACACACACACACACATTATCCTCGATGTAAAAGAACAAACAGAAATGATAAATAAGCACACACACATACACACACACGCGCGCGCGCGCACCCACGCACGCACGCAGATTCAAGCTAAGCTGATAATCAAATTGTATTAGAGTGTTCAATACCACAGTATGCATCTCTCATTATGGAATTGATATGGAAAGCTAAGTGTTAAAACTATGAGATTAAAAAAAAAATTATAATCAGCTGTGTCAGTATTATGTAACCATTCTCTCTTAGGGGTAAAGAGAAGTCGCCACTCCCTCTGTTGACAGTTCTCAGGGAAGTCACCACTCCCGCTGTTGACAGTTCTTATAGAGGTCACCACTCCCTCTGTTGACAGTTCTTAGAGAAGTCACCACTCCCTCTGTTGACAGTTCTCAGAGATGTCACCACTCCCTCTGTTGACAGTTCTTAGAGAAGTTACCACTCCCTCTGTTGACAGTTCTCAGAGAAGTGTCTTCACGTGTAAGACTTTCTGGCACTGAGCATGTTGAGAAAACAGCAAAGAAAGGTGCACAACATTCCGAAAAATCAACACAAAAACACATTTTCCAATTTATTCAAAAAGCCAGTGTTTCTCTGAAATTAACATCTGAAAAAGAATGTCTTGAAAGATCAAATATAAAATCTATACAGGATTATTTTTTCCATTCACTGTATAGAACAACAACTTTCACACACTTCTGCATGCCATGTACTCTTGATTACTTCTTTTACCATCTGACAATTAATGCTTTAAAACGTAAGTTCTGTAAAATAGTCATTTGTGTTCCTGGTGAACAGTTTACATTGTTTCACTGTCTCTTTGATTGCTGAAAATATTAGACCCTTTTCACCAACAAGCTTCTCAAAGAAGTAGTATTTGGCCAATTGTTCAGTGAAATGGTACTGGATAATTTTCTTCTGTTTGAAATATTTCAGTCAATCCTTCATAGTCTAGCTTTCCAATTTCTTATCAATTCGCGTTTTTTACTTACTTTTCTTTTTTTTCTAAACTTCAAGCATTTGTTTCATTCAGTGTTCTCTAGTTGGACCATTTTATCTCTTTCCTCTTCCTTTTCAGTTTTGTCAAACATTGCAGGATTTTCACCATAAATCTTACCACCTGTTCCCCCTGCCCTTCCCTCCTGCCTCCCACCTATCCCTCTTTTCCCAATGGTCTGCTATCACTGCTAGTGGACAGACGTTGTTTAAACTGAAGAGCCAACTGTCACTGCAGCAGCTGTTCTATCCTCAACACAGCACCTCCCCTGCAGGCCACCCACAGACGACCACCAAGATCCACAGTGATGGCTGTGGGCTGTATCAGGGAAGGACAACCCGCACACAGGTACCGCTCAAACTTCATTGTCTCCTCTTGGATGGTGACCACGTGAATGGCGTCGTTAAGTTCATCCGTTATCAGCAGTACCTTCTGTCCCTTTAAGGTGTAAAAGCACACATCAGAGGGTTGATACTTTTCTGTAGGAGGACTGTAAGTACTGACTGCCTCCTTCACTGATCGGTGAAACAAATGGACACTGCGCCAGTGTTCGGACTCTTTGGCTTCCTCCACCACAGCGAAATACTGTTCTGTGTCGTCCACGTCAAATGCTCGGTGAGGGCCCACTTGAATGGAAAATTCTTTTGTGGTGGCTGTCTTGATTTCTCCACGGAATGGGTCAATGGACGTGAATGTCACTCTCTTGATGCTCGCTAATCCTGACAGGCAGCTGTCAAGCCTGAGGTGTGCAGCATTTGGGGATTTGCAGTAAGTTCTGGGCAGTTCTGGCTGTGGCATTGTGAACATGTGCAATCCTTTACCATAGCACCTGTAGGACCTTTTGCCCACACCTTTCTTTATGCGAGAACAGATCCCTTGCTCTGTGAATGATTTCTCTAGCGTGATCTTTTCCATTCCACAGCTTTCATAGGACACGAGGACTGTAGGGGGAACTGTGTTAAGATGACACAGAGAGAAGACCTCCACATCAGGGTCATCACCACACCGGAAACACTCTGTCACCTTGACCTCAGGCTCACTGTCTGCCATCTCCATCTTTCCTACACTTCCCACAAAGCTGCACACTGTCTTTGTCAGAACGTCTGCGCTGACTTCAGGCTGAAGCACTGGTCGTTGCAGACTTCTTTCTTCCTGTGACGTCAGAGCATCCACCTTCTCCTTGCTGCCACACCCACTTCTCATCTCCTTGGCAACAGTGATGACTTCCATATCTGGACCTGACTTAACAGCATGGTCCAGTTGTTGCAAGAGACTTGACAGCTCTGCCAAGTTATCTTTTTGTTGTTGAAGGGCACAGCCTACGTTCTTATCCATGTCTGTGTACACAGACTGCAATGACTTCAGTTCTTCATCTCTCTTTATGTCAGCAGCATCCATTACAGTGGCAAGACGGCTGAAAATGTTTTTCTTCACTGCTGCTCTCTTTGTGTCCAGGGATTGTCTCCCTTCCTTCAACGACTTCACTGCTTCTCTCACATCAGACTCAGCACTCTGCAGACGTGATCGAAATGATTGAAGTTCTTTCTTTGCCTTTGCAGCTGCTGAAGTGAGGTCATCTGTTGGGTGACCTTCGTGCCTCGTGAGCTTGCAATCTCTGCAGATGACCTGGTCACACTGTGCACAGTAAAACTTGAGCCTTTCGTCAGAATGTATCATGCACATGACGTGTGCACCAGACTGGGGCTGGGCAGGTTGAGGTTGCTGACGACAGTAGATTGGCAGGGAGGCCACTCCCCTGAAGGCAGGGAGGTAATCTTCCCACACACTGGACAGGGAAAGCAGCCTGCAGAGTGGCCACTGACGACATTTTGGATACAGGCAGCACAGAATGCATGGTGACAGGTGAGAAGTTTGGGGTCAGTGTAGTTCTCCAGGCAGACAGCACAGGTGTGGGAGTCTTCTCTGCCCCCTGTTGCCATGGTAGTGAGGTCTGCTGCTGTTCAGGTGTCTGTAACATACATCACCGTTTGTGGGTCAATATGCTTAGTGCTTCCAATTCTCATGCTCTGAATGCATCACCATTGGCAGATGAAAGTGTACTCTTCTTCCAATTCTAGTGCAGTAAATGCACAACAGGAAAATGGTGAGTGAAACAGGAGAAAAGTTAAAACTTTTGCAAGTTTAAAGATTTTTCCTGTTCCTTGGCTAGAACTCCAAGGTTTAACAATAGTCAGGATTTGTGTGTTTGCAGCCATTTTTATCCACCATTAAGGGACAAGTATGAAGTAAGAATACAAACAACACTAAAAGATGAAAGATTAAAACCATGCTAGGAACAAGTGCAAGACAAGCTAGGTGAAAAGTACAATGAAGAATTTGTTCATCACCCCCATAGACTGCAGCAAAGCTTTTGACAGTGGGATTCATCAGCATCTTTTTCACACAATGTATAGAATGGGCTTTCCAAAATACATCATCTCCTTAATTTCTTTGCTATATGAAGACCAAAAGGGCACTGCTATACTATCAGATAGGGCCACCAAACTGAGTGAATTTTTCAACATTTCAAAAGGAGTTCAACAAGGATGCATCCTCTCACCTCACATTTTCAGTATAATCACAGAGCAAATCGTGAAAGAGTATTAAGAATGCTCATACAAAAAACATATATTGCAACCCATGTATGACATATATTTCTCTTGTGATTGCTCTCCTCCTGTCAATCTGTCTGAATTCTGCCTGTCTGTCTGTCAGTATGTCTATCTGTATATCTGTTTGTCTCATTTTTGCACTCCCTTCAACTCTACTCTTCACTGGGTGTTTTTTTTTTTAATTGTTATTCTCTTTTATTTGTTTTTTTCGTTCCTTCTCTGTATCGAAAAATCGTTCTATAGTAATATATAACAATATTTGGCACATCTGATGATGATGATGATGATGATGATGATGATGATGATGATGATGATGATGATAATAATTGATGATAATGATGATGATGGTGATGATGATGATGATGATGATGATGATGATGATGATGATGATGACGACGACGACGACGACGACGATGATGATGATGTCGACGACGACGAGGATGACAATGATGATGATGATGATGATTAATGTTGCACAAAAAAAAATTGCCGACCTTAACAGTGGCCATGATGAATGAAGGGAAGGGGGGAAAGCTACACTATCAAAGCAAAAACATATTTAACTTTCAACACCCACATTATTTGTATTTTGGAATAAAAAGGAAAACAAAACCAGAAAAAAAAACATTTCTTTCCAATGAAATCTTCAACCAATTGCAGCAGTACCAGACAGTCATACAGTCTTGTCATTAGCCAGCTCGTGGCTTATTTCTTGAAGAGCAGCATGAGAGGGATATCTGGGTGGTCAGAGCCCTCACTCTCCACAGGCAAAGACTGAGATGTATCGGGCGTGTTTACCAAGCGGATGGGTGACCGTTTGTGCGCCTTTGCCTTCAGTACAGTCCCCCATGAAGCAAAGATGTAGAAGTGTATTGCAATGCTTTGCAGTATGGTATGAAGTAAACATGTTGAGGTATATTGTAGTGTTTTGCAGTGTGTTATGAAGTAAACATGTAGAAGTGTATTGCAGTGTTTTGCAGTGTTGTATGAAGTAGACATGCAGAAATGCATTGCAGTGTTTTGCAGTGTGTTATGAAGTAAACATGTAGAAGTGTATTGCAGTGTTTTGCAGTATGGCATGAAGTAAACATGTTGAGGTATATTGTAGTGTTTTGCAGTGTGTTATGAAGTAAACATGTAGAAGTGTATTGCAGTGTTTTGCAGTGTTGTATGAAGTAGACATGCAGAAATGTATTGCAGTGTTTTGCAGTGTGTTATGAAGTAAACATGTAGAAGTGTATTGCAGTGTTTTGCAGTGTGTTATGAAGTAGACATGCAGAAATGTATTGCAGTGTTTTGCAGTGTGTTATGAAGTAAACATGTAGAAGTGCACTGCAGTGTTTTGCAGTGTGTTATGAAGTAGACATGCAGAAATGTATTGCAGTGTTTTGCAGTGTGTTATGAAGTAAACATGTAGAAGTGCACTGCAGTGTTTTGCAGTGTGGTATGAAGCAAACATGAAGAATTGCATTGCAGTATTTTGCAGTGTGTTATGACGTAAACACGAGAAATGTATTGCAGTGTTTTGCAGTGTGGTATGAAGTAAACATGTAGAAGTCTAATATATATATATATATATATATATATATATATATATATATATATATATATATATATATATATATATATATATATATAATATGGTGCCCCATGACCTGTGTGGTCATAGGGGAGCAAGGCCTCAGAGACCTCAGTATGTATGTATGTATTTAGTACAACAAACTTGAAAAAATTGTGTATAACTTTTTTATAAAAAGAGTGTGACTGAAAGACTTACAGATTTGTTTTCCATTTTAAAACAAGTTCCTGTTTTCTTTTTTTCTTTTTTTTAATCAATGAATTTTCTATTTGATACACAAACATGACCTCATTTTTTTGTTTGTGGGGTGGCAGGGGGAGGGGGTTCAGAAAAATGCCACTGTGTCTGCAGAATCTTTCTGTGTTACTCTTATCATATCATCACATGAAGAAAGTAATGAAGCACAAAAATCACCTTACACCCACTTGACACATTGACAAACACCTGTAGTTCTCACTACCATGATATTGTGTGTGTGTGTGTGTGTGTGTGTGTGTGTGTGTGTGTGTGTGTGTGTGTGTGTGTGTGTGTGTGTGTGTGTGTGTGTGTGTGTGACTGTCAGTTGCCATACTCA
>CM060342.1:30846298-30861298 GCA_030674155.1 Stramonita haemastoma
TCTAAAAATAAAAAAGCGCACACAACTTGAATGTCAAATTTCAAAAGTGCACTATTGTTTCATATGGAGCAAGTGCTCAGAGGGTAAAAAGCTGATAGCGTCAACAATTCGCACAGTAGAAGATATTAACAAGTATCATCACCATCATCATCATAATCATCATCATCATCATTATCATCATCATCATCATCATCTCTAAAGCATATGTAGCATTATTCCATGCTCTTTTTTCTTGCACCTCCCACATCACACACACACACACACACACACACACACACACACACACACACACACACACACACACACACACACACACATTATCCTCAATATAATAGAAAAAATAAAAAATAATGAACACACACATATACACACACGCGCGCGCGCTCGCATACACACACGCACGATTCAAGCTAAGGTGATAATCAAATTGCAATAGAATGTTCAATACCACAGTATGTATCGCTCAGTATGGAATTGATATGGAAAGCTAAGTGTTAAAATCATGAGAATATTTTTTGAATGTATGATCAGCTGCATCAGTATTGTGTCACCATTCTCTCTTTGGGGTAAAGAAATCACCACTCCCTCTGTTGACAGTTCTAATAGAGGTCACCACTCCCTCTGTTGACAGTTCTAATAGAGGTCACCACTCCCTCTGTTGACAGTTCTAATAGAAGTCACCACTCCCTCTGTTGACAGTTCTTAGAGAGGTGACCACTCCCTCTGTTGACAGTTCTTAGAGAGGTGACCACTCCCTCTGTTGACAGTTCTTAGAGAGGTGACCACTCCCTCTGTTGACAGTTCTTAGAGAAGTCATCACTCCCTCTGTGACAGTTCTCAAAGAAGTCACCACTCCCTCTGTTGACAGTTCTAATAGAGATCACCACTCCCTCTGTTGACAGTTCTAGAGAAGTCACCACTCCCTCTGTTGACAGTTCTCAGAGAAGTGTCTTCATGTGTAAGACTTTCTGGCACTGAGCATGTTTAGAAAACAGCAATGAAAGGTGCACAACATTCCGAAAAATCAACAAAAAAAACACATTTTCCCATTTATCCCAGAAGCCTGTGTTTCTCTCAAAATCAACATCTGAAAAAGAATGTCTTGAAAGATAAAAAATAAAACCTATACATTATCATTTTTTCCATTCACTGTATAGAACAACAACTTTCACACTCTTCTGCATGCCATGTACTCTTGATTACTTCGTTTACTATCTGACAATTAATGCTTTAAAACGTAAGTTCTGTAAAATAGTCATTTGTGTGCCTGGTGAACAGTTTACATTGTTTCACTGTCTCTTTGATTGCTGAAAATATTAGACCCTTTTCACCAACAAGCTTCTCAAAGAATCAGTATTTGGCCAATTGTTCAGTGAAATGGTACTGGATAATTTTCTTCTGTTTGAAATATTTCAGTCAATCCTTCATAGTCTAGCTTTCCAATTTCTTTTTCATTTGCGTTTTTTACTTACTTTTCTCTTTTTTTTTTTACTTCAAGCATTTCTGTTTCATTCAGTGGTCTCTAGTTGGACCATTTTATCTCTTTCCTCCTCCTTTTCAGTTATGTCAAAGATTGCAGGATTTTCACCATAAATCTTACCACCGTTCCCCTTCTCCTTTCCTCATGTCTCCCACCTATCCCTCTTTTCCCAATGGTCTGCTATCTCTGCTAGTGGACAGACGATGTTTAAACTGAAAAGCACCTGTCACTGCAGCAGCTGTTCTATCCTCAACACAGCACCTCCCCTGCAGGCCACCCACAGACGACCACCAAGATCCACAGTGATGGCTGTGGGCTGTATCAGGGAAGGACAACCCGCACACAGGTACCGCTCAAACTTCATTGTCTCCTCTTGGATGGTGACCACGTGAATGGCGTCGTTAAGTTCATCAGTTATCAGCAGTACCTTCTGTCCCTTTAAGGTGTAAAAGCACACATCAGAGGGTTGATACTTTTTTGTAGGAGGACTGTAAGTACTGACTGCCTCCTTCACTGACCGCTGAAACAAATGGACACTGCGCCAGTGTTCGGACTCTTTGGCTTCCTCCACCACAGCGAAATTCTGTTCAGTGTCGTCCACGTCGAATGCTCGGTGAGGGCCCACTTGAATGGTGAACTCTGTATTGGTTTCTATGTGAAATGGGCAAGTGGACGTGACTTTCACTCTGTTGATGTCTGCTGATCCTGACAGGCCGCTGTCCAGCCTGAAGTGTGCGGCACTTGGGGATTTGCAGTGTGGAATGAAACGTTCTGGCTGTGAGTTGTTTGGAAACAAGCACCATCCTTTAGCATAGCGTTTGTAGGACATGTTGTCCACACCTTTAAAAACGTGCCAACATCTCCTTCCTCAGTGAATGATTTCATTGGTGTGTTCTTTTCCATCCCACATAGATACAAAGACTCTGGGAGGCTTCACGTCAACATGACACAGGGAGAAGACCTCCACATCAGGGTCACACCACACCGGAAACACTCTGTCACCTTGACCTCAGGCTCACTGTCTGCCATCTCCATCTTTCCTACACTTCCCACAAAGCTGCACACTGTCTTTGTCAGAACGTCTGCGCTGACTTCAAGGCTGAAGCACTGGTCGTTGCAGACTTCTTTCTTCTTTTGACATCAGAGTTGCCATCTTCTCCTTGTTGCCACACACACTTCTCATCTCCTTGGCAACAGTAATGACTTCAATATCTGAACCTGACTTGTCAGCATGGTCCAGTTGTTGCAAGAGACTTGACAGCTCTGCCAATTGACCTTCTCGTTGTTGAAGGGCACAGCCTATGTTATTATCCATGTCTGTGTACACAGACTGCAAAGACTGCAGTTCGTCATCTACCTGTCTGTAAGCAGCAGCCACCATAATGGCATGACGATGTGAATGTTTTTCTCCACTGCTGCTCTCTTTGTGTCCAGGGATTGTCTCTCTTCCTTCAACGACTTCACTGCTTCTCTCACAGCAGACTCAGCACTCTGCAGACGTGATTGATCTGATTGAAGTTCTTCTTTGCCTTTGTAGCTGCTGAAGTGAGGTCATCTGTTGGGTGACCTTCGTGCCTTGTGAGCTTGCAGTCTCTGCAGATGACCTTGTCACACTGTGCACAGTAAAACTTGAGCCTTTCGTCAGAATGTATCGTGCACATGACGTGTGCATCAGACTGGGGCTGGGCAGGTTGAGGCTGCTGACGACAGTAGCTTGGCAGGGAGGCTACTCCCCCTGAAGGCAGGGAGGTAATCTTCCCACACACTGGACAGGGAAAGCAGCCTGCAGAGTGGCGACTGACGACATTTTGGATACAGGCAGCACAGAATGCATGGTGACAGGTGAGAAGTTTGGGGTCAGTGTAGTTCTCCAGGCAGACAGCACAGGTGTGGGAGTCTTCTCTGCCCCCTGTTGCCATGGTAGTGATGTCTGCTGCTGTTCAGGTGTCTGTAACATACACCACCGTTTGTGGGTCAATATGCACATCTGCTGCCAGTTCTAGTAAATTGAAAGTACTACAGTTGGAGATTTAAAGTTCACGTCTGTTTCCTGTTCTAGTACATCACATATACTACAGTATGTGAATTAAAATGCACGTGTATGAGGCGGAAAAGTCAAGTGGTTAGAGCATTCACTTGTGATCTAGCAGCAAAGGTTTGAGCCACCCCTGAGGCACCCATTTCAGGGGATATTTCCCTTGGAGTAAACATCAGTTGCGACCCCACTCACCCTACTACCCTTCAGACTAGACTATAAACCAAGGTCCGTGTGCGAGCGTACGCAGAACATTTTGCACACACGTTAAAAACCTGTCCTGCCTTTTGGAAGAGGAGGCCATTTTGTGCTGGTAGGAAGGGATGACAAAAACTAAAACGCTGCATGTACACCATGTCGTGTTCAGACATCATTCCCGAAGTCAGAAAGTGGACTATCTTAATGGTGAGTAAAGGGTAACTTATACAAAATCTCTCATTCGGGGAACTTGCTAAGGAATTATTTTTTAAATGCCAGTCGAGTTCCAGTTTTAATACTATGAAAGCACTTCAGTAGGTTTGGGGTTTTTTTTTGCTGCCTCATCTTCTGTGACGTCCCCATCCTGTTGTTTCCAGGTAACTAATTTCAATCTCCCTGCCACAGCCATACCCAGATTCGTTATGTCTCATTCTCAGGGTCGGAAGTCCACGAGGAACCCATCAATATTAGGCCGCTCGTGGGGCCACCAGCCAGAAGGGCCCTGCACTTCTGCTGGGTCACTTTGGTGGTGTTCAGTGGTGCCTGTTCTGAGCTTACATACACAGGACACCACCTACTAAGCCCCCTACTAACGACAGTATTAGCTCAGTCGCAGAGCCAGACTGAGTGAGTCGCCCACCCTAGTGACCACCACAACGTCCCTCCAATGATGGTACCCCAATGATGGTACCCACAAACCTCCAATCCCAAAGGCTTGGACACAAACTCACCACAGGCACAGAAGTGTATGGGGAAACCGAATCTGAGGTCACCATGAGACCAGAGTAAAACGGCCACGAATCAGAGGCAGTTTTTTTTTATCATTGTATGATAATCAATTGTAATGAGGATAATGTAATGATGTTGCTGTTGAAGTGCATTTGCTTTGAGACTACTTGACAGGGTTGTATACAACACTTACTGTCATAAATATCCCAGCCTCAAGGGGGCCCCAGAGCTACAGGCACTCTGCAGTGTTGGTCAGCTAATTTGAGCAATACTTTCAAATCGCATTGGTAAAGTGCATAAAGCTCAACTGTGTGGTCCCAGTCACCCCACTGATCCTACAGCACACTCACTCTGGGTAGGAGCGGGCTGGAGTCAGAAAAATCCCTATGACTCTTATGGGATTTGAACCCACGACCTTCCAGTCCGAAATCCAAGGCACTAACTACTGTGCCATGGCGGCTGGTAAAACATCTGCCTTCTCTTCTAGTGCATTGCATGCACTACAGTGGGAGAGTTAAAGTACACCTGTACTTCCAGTTATAATACATTAAATACACTACACTTGGAGAGTTAACATACACCTGCACCTCCAGCTCTAGTACATTAAATACACTACACTTGGAAAGTTAAAGTACATCTGTACTTCCAGTTATTGTACATCAAATACGCTACACTTGGGTTAACGTACACCTGTACTTCCAGTTATAGTACATTAAATACACTACACTTGGAGAGTTTAAGTACACATGTACTTCCAGCTATAGTACATTAAATACACTACAGTTGGAGAGTTTAAGTACACATGTACTTCCAGTTATTGCACGTTAAATACACTACACTTGGAGAGTTTAAGTACATCTGTACTTCCAGTTATTGCACGTTAAATACACTACACTTGGAGAGTTTAAGTACACCTGTACTTCCAGTTATAGTACATTAAATACACTACACTTGGAGAGTTAAAGTACACCTGTACTTCCAGTTGTAGTACATTAAATACACTACATTTGGAGAGTTAAAGAACACCTGTAGGTCCAGTATATTGAATGCTTTAAATTTTCAATGAATCTCGAGCACCTGTTTTTGTGTGAAATGCCATTCTTACTCAAAGTATTAGCAAAGAAAGTATCACAGAAAAAAAAGCCACATAAACACAGAAACAAACAAACAAATAATATGATTTGATTTATCATAACGCACACACACATACACCCATGCGTGCATGCATGCACTCACATGCACGCATGTGTGCCCCTGTGGTCTCACATATTAAAAATTTGGTAAAGATGTTACCCATATTGGGGGCTCTGATGATTTAATGAAAATAATGATATTGTTTGTCACCTTATAAACTCTATTATCAAAAACATATCAATACTGCACTGATATAAGTATAAACGCAATCAGTGCTTTTAACCATTTATGTGCTGATGGCTGGTTGATAAAGCAAAATCCCAAAGTGGGATTGATTGCCCTGAAACCATAACAAAATCACCAGTCTAACCCTTTCATACGACTTTACTCTTGATTATACTAGGTTTCTTTTTTTTCTCAACTCTTAAAAAAAGTCTCTGTGTCTAAACAGAACATACTACATACCTACCTGGACTTCCACCTAGATAGTTACGAGGCAAAACATTTTTTTTTTCCAAAGTAAAATAAATAAATAATTAGATAAATAAATAAATAAAACGTTGGACATTTCATGATGAAGTGAAGCTCGTTGCTGCAACCTCAACAAACAAACCAAAGAAAACAAATCCAAAAAAAAGTCAGAACTAACCTGTCTATCTAACACTGAGGCTGGCTCGGATTCCCACCATAAAACCACCCATACTCCGTCTTCTTTGAAGATACAAACAAGGGCTTGGCAAGAGATCTAAGTGTCGAAGCACACTGCACACACTTCGTCTTCTGCCAATAAACAATACTCCTAGATTTTAGTTCAGAATCAAAAGTAGGTGGCTGAAACAAGGGCGCGCAACTGCAAAACTGGAGAGTCGTCATATCATTATCTGAGGGTGCTCCGAGTAGGCCTACAGGCTGTGCGACTTTTATCCACTGTCCGGGTCCGGGTTTCTCGGGAGATTAGAAATAGTTATTGTTGCTTGCGTAAGTGTGTGTGTGTGTGTGTGTGTGTGTGTGTGTGTGTGTGTGTGTGTGTGTGTGTGTGGTGTGTGTGTGTGTGTGTAATGAATAGTAATAGCAAATGAAAGAGTATTAACATGGACAGATCAAGAACAAATTAATTGAAAATTAGAAATCCAAAAAGACTACAAGAACTACGATAAGCCCTATAGGACTTATAACAAACTTCAACAATGTCAAACGTTAGATTTATATTCACGATGTGTGTGTGTGTGTGTGTGATGTGTGATGTGTATGATGTCGTGTCTGTGTGTGTGTGTTTTGTTTGTGTGTGTGTGTGTGGTGTGTGGTGTGTGTGTGTGTGTGTGTGTGTGTGTGTGTGTGTGTGTGTGTGTGTGTGTGATTCAGAATTATTATTATTATTTTTTCGAGGATAGTGGGTAAACACTTCATGTGCTTTTTTTACATCTAGCCCCGTGTGATTACATATTGTAAAATTATGTCATCCGTCCATGTGTGTGTTGTGTATTGTGTTGTGTTGTGGTGTGTTTTGTGTGTGTGTGTTGTGTGTGTGTGTGTGTGTGTGTGTGTGTGGTGTAGTGCTCGTGTAAGTGTTACTTCCCTTCCTGTCCATGTTTCAGAAAAGCTTTTACTTCCCTTCAGTCCCCGGTTTCTAGAAAAGTTTATTCCTGTACTAAGTACTTAGTTCAAAGTGAAATGACGCTAAATCTAACATGTTAACCCCGGTTCATGCAACTAGTGTTTAATGGTCGTAAAAAGGACGATAGAGTAGAAGAGGAGAGGAGAGAGAGAAGTAGGAGAGAGAGAGTAGAGAGAGATAGAGAGAGAGAGGGAGTAGAGAGAGAGAGAGAGAGACAAGACAGAGACAAGACAAGACAAATCATTGAATTCGAGGATAATAGATAAGACGCCCGATCTTTTTTGTGTCGCTCATTCTTTTTACATCCAGTCCCCGCCCTTTTCAGGGATAACATCAAGATAAAAAGATACTAAACAGTAAAACTATATGCAGTACCAAACAACATAAAGGAATAAGAACATTATATATAATAAGGTAATAAAAATGCACTCATTCAGAAGACGAAAATCAGAAGTCACAATAAAATGATTTTGATTATAGAATAAAAGAGAAGCGTTAATAGATAAAGAGCAAACAAAGGAACATAATGAAATAAACAGCTTAGCAACCAAGAAAAGTCCACCCAAAAATATTTAGCTACAACATTGTTACAACTCATAACAACAAAATGAACTCAAAAGGAACTAAAGATAATACAATGATTATAATGATAATAATAAGAATAATATCAACAATAGTAATAATAGTATGATAATAATACACATAAAACTCACTCCTACACGTAGGTTACACACACACACACACACACACACACACACACACACACACACACACACACACCACACACACACACACACATACATACATACATACATACATACATACATACATACATACATCATACATACAACATACATACATACATACATACATATACGCAACTCACTCACGCATGCACGCTCGCACGCAAATGCACATACAAATATCACACACACACACACACACACACACACACACACACACACACACACACACACACACACACACACACACACACACACACACACACACGTCTAATATCACAATTTGTGAAAAGACGTTAAAAGAAATTGTACACACACACACACACACACACACACACACACACACACACACACACACACACACTTACTCACACTTATATTTATAAGCACATATCCGCAGGCGCACATGTACTTGACGTGGTGGGTTGTTTTGTTTTTTTGTTTAAAAAAAAAATTAGTCATAAAAAAGAAGAATGATAAAAGTCAAACAATCATATCAGGTGACAATATTATCCTTTCTTTTACATTCATACTTCATATAAAAAAAGAAAAACAAAAGCAAACAGCAAAGTTAAAACAAAACAAAAACAAGAACAAACCTATCAACAACGACAAAAAAGTCATGCAAATCATAATATTTTAGTACAAGGAGAGAGAGAGAGAGAGAGAGAGAGAGAGAGAGAGAGAGAGAGAGAGAGAGAGAGAGAGAGAGAGAGAGAGAGAGAGAGAGAGAGAGAAAGAGAGAGAGAGAGAGAGAGAGAGAGAGAGAGAGAGAGAGAGAGAGAGAGAGAGAGAGAGAGAGAGAGAGAGAGAGATTGCAGTTTAATCGTATCTATCGCAGTGTTGATGCTCTCATGCATTAAATCAGACCAGATAGATACAAACAACTGTGTCAAGAACAGTGCAAACGTGCATGCCTCTGTACAAACTGTTCATGGTGAGATGAAAAAAGAAAAGAAGTAAAACATGCGCCTGTGTTCTCTTAGCAAAGTCCACCCAGGTATTTCAACCCATACCCTGCAGAGTTTCAGTGTGCCATGCAGACACTTAATGATTTCACCACTGCCTTCAAGTGGTCTAGGTGGTCTAGAGAAAACGCGCCTGTCCAGAAAGCGAAAAATCCAGGTTGGAGTGTGCGGTGGTTCGAATCCTGTTTGGGCCCAAAACTTTTCCCCTCTCCATTAGATCATGAGTAGTGGTCTGGGTGCTAGTCTTTCGGATGAGACAATAAACCGAGGTCCCGCGTGTTACCCATTATTTAGCGGACGTAAAAGAACCCACAGCAACAACAGGGCTATCCCTGGAAAAATTCTGTAGGAAAAAAGCCACTCTGATTGGGAAACAAACACAATTACAGACAGAAAAAGAAAAAAAAATGGGTAGGCGCTGCAATTGTGGCGATGCCCTCTCCCGGGGAGAGCAGCCCGAATTTCACACAGAGAAATCTGCTGAGACATAAAATGGTATAAATAAATGAAATAACAAATAGATGGATAAATAAATAAAGTGTTGTGAATCCACCTATGTCTTCATGACTCCCCTATACACTGAAATGGCCTAGGAGGCCTTCCCTTTACAAACATGCCGGGATAGCCTAGTGGTCAGAACATTGCCCTCAATTTGACGACCCAGGTTGATTCCCATTCGAGGGGAATTTTCCCCTAAAGTTCACATCAGTGCTGACTCCACTCTCCCCACAAGTCCTTGGATGAGATTATAAACCCAGGCCCCTGTGTGCCAACGCACAACCAGAACATCTTGCCACAGTTAAATCCTGTTCCGCTTTTCATCAGAGTAGGCCATTGTGTGCCAGTGGGAACAGATGACATTTACAAAACTGCATACACATGGGACTGGATGTACAAAAAAGTACATGAGTGCTTATTCCATTATCCTCTTGTCTATATAAAAGAATAAAATAGATAAATAATGAGTAAATAAAATAAATAACCAATGATCAGGCAACTGATAAACAGATATCACAAAGGGTCAGGGTCTGGAATACAGGGATAAGTTTTTTTTATTGATTTATTTATTTATTTACCATCCGGTCCCATGTGCAGTATAAAAGAGGTGTAGCCTACTAACCTATTTATGCTGACTAGCTGCATCCGGGTATTCTATTCCAGGCTATGGAATAAAGGGAGATAATTAGTGCAGACTAAACCGGTTTTCTGGTCTCTGGGAGTCAAGGACAGGTTTAGTGAAACGGGTATGCCAGCGCCCAAAAGGGAAGAGATAATAGTCAAGTACTTTTGTCGAATCTTCAGAAATTGTATCCCCCCCTCCACTCCACTCCATGATTGCCCAGTTTCCCACCCCCTTCCACCCCTCTCACACTCAAAACCACACACGGTGCTGATAACAAAAAAAACAATAGGTCGGCAAACAAAATACGGTAACACACTAAAGGAATCAGGTTAAGCAGTTTGTCTTTATTTCTGCCAAATTATCGCTGAGTGTTAACCATTCCATTGGTAGGTCAGTGGTCTAGTGGTAACATGCCCACCTAGCAATGAGCCCTTTGAGCCTGGCCCCCCACACCCCACTCACACACACACACACCACACACACACAACACACAACACACACACACACACACGAACACACACACACACCACACACACACACACACACACACACACACACATTCACACACACGTACACCACACACACACACACACACACCACACACACACACACAACAATCACACACACCATACACACCGATTCACACACACACACACACACACACACACACACACACACACACACACACACCCCACACAAACACACAGATTCACACACACCGGTACACACACACACACACACACACACACACACACACACACACAACACACACAGATTCACACACACCAGTACACACCAATTCACACACACACACACACACACACACACACACACACACACACACACACACACAGAGATCACACACACACAGGTACACACAACAGTACACACACACACACACACACACACAGATTCACACACACAACACACACACACACACACACACACACACACACACACACACACACACACCACACACACACACACACACACATTTCATGAGACCTGGAGTAGTGGTGGGGGTACAAGTGTCCCAACTAAGAGGAAGGGGGCTGGGTTTGAGTGTTGAGACAATGCAGTCTCCAGCTGGAAAGTGGCAGGAGATGGGGACAGCATGTCTTGGGACTGAAACCAGTGGACACAGCAGTGACAACCATCATGGCCACCCAACAGTGAATTGCAGCACACAAGTACAGCACTACAGGAAGAAATCCTTTTCTCAAATTCGTGGTGACCTGGAGTGCTCCAGAAAACATAAAGAGAAGCAGGCAAGTGTTGTGTGTGACAATGACTGTCTTCAGTGCCTCGAGTCTGCCTGACAGTGGTGTAGAACAGCAGAATGCAGCATGTGCAGATAGGCATGGAGTAGACCTACAAACAGTACACATACAGGACACTGACACAAAAACATCAGTAAAGTTGCTGTCATCTGTTGATTTAGAACCCCCTGCTTGTCTGATTGTAGTGACTGTGCTGATATGTGTGTTTTGCAGCCTGAGGTGAACTCTAATAATATTGTTGGTGCATTCCACATAGGAAATGTCAAAGGGTACCTGCCTACTCTAACTGATAGATCCCTATGATAGGGATAGGGGATAGCTGGGTTCAAGTCCAATGGAGGAATTTTTTCTCCTGGAGTTAACATCAGTGCTGACTCCACTCTCCCCAAAAGTCCTTTGGATGAGACTTTAAACCAAGGCCCATGAGCGAACACACGCAGAACATCTTGCACACATGTTAAATCCTGTTCCGCTTTTGTAAGAGTAGGCCATCATGTGCCGTTGGGAACAGATGACAATATTTACAAAACTGCATACACATGGAGACCGGATGAAAAAAAGCACATGATTGCTTATTCTGTTATCCTCGATATAAAAGAATAAATAAATCAATCAGTCAATAAATAGATAAATAAATAAAATAAATCCCCACAGGAAAGACTGAGAGACAGCTAAAGAAATACACACTTAAGGAGATTTGTCCTACATCATTCAGATGGTGAAGATATTGTGATGTGTGAGTTTGATAACATTGTGATCCACCAGTACCATGCTAACCAGAGACTTCACCAGTATGTGTGTACTGGTTTGTCAAACAGCAAGAGAAAAACATGTTAAAAGAAGAACTGTCAAACTCGCTAGTTTGTGGAATGGGAAGCAATCCAGGACACACTACACAAGAGACCCTATCCCCTGCTTCAAGGGATATAGCCATACTTAGAGACTTACTACGTTTCTATCTTGGCTAGCCTAGGCCTAGGCCTAACAGTGTGTGACAAAGGCTCCACAAAGAAAGGCTGGAATGCATATCTGGACAGTAAAGAGTTTCGTGTTTGGCTGTACATTAGGAATCAATGCCCTTGTTTCCATGTCAATCAGGAAACCACGTCATGGAATGGCCTTGGGCTGCAACTTTATACCAACTTAAAGCAATAAAATCATTATGTTCTCTCTCTCTCTCTCCTCTCTCTCTCTCTCTCTCTCTCTCTCTCTCTCTCTCTCTCTCTCTCTCTCTCTGGGGGAGGATAGCTTAGTGGTCAGAACATTGCCTGGCAATTTGACGTCCCAGGTTGAGTCCAGTCGAGGAAATTTTTCTCCTGGAGTTAACATCAGTGCTGACTCCACTCTCCCCAAAAGTCCTTGGATAGATTTTATACCAACGCACACATTAAATCCTGTTCCGCTTTTCGTAAGAGTAGGCCATGTGCCGGTGGGAACAAATGACAATATTTACAAAACTGCATACACACGGGGACCGGATGAAAAAAAGCAAATGATTGCTTATTCTGTTATCCTCGATATAAAAGAATAAATAAATAAAATATCTCTCTCTGGTCAAAAGAAAAAACAATAATGATAGTAATACATGGAACTTATGTAGTGCTATATCTTGCACACACAAAAACAAATCAAAGTGCTTGCATTCAACCTATACAACACATAAGCAATCAATAACAATTAATAGTTATAGCCAGTTTGAATGTACACACACACACACACACACACACACACACACACACACCACACACACACACACACACACACACCACACACACACACACACGTGCCCACGCTCCATCTGCCCCACGCACGACAACACACACACACACACACACACACACACACACACACACACACACACACACACACACACACACACACACACACACACACACACACACTTATAAAGGTTGTACACCTGGGTCAGGGATGAAGGGGATTTCTGATGTTGAATGCAGGGCCAGATAAGAGATGGAAACAGAAGGTGAAAAACCTATAGTAATATGTATATATTACCATTATAAATAAGTATTACTAGCCAACTATCAATCAATCAATAAACCAACTAAACCAATCATACAAACCATACCAATCATTATACCTCCTAACTGTCTCTCTACCTCTGTCAGTCTCTTCTTCTGTCTTCTTCTGTCTGTCTTCTGCTTCTCTCTTCTCTTCTCTCTCTCTCTCTCTCTCTCTCTCTCTCTCTCTCTGTGTGTGTGTGTGTGTGTGTGTGTGTGTGTGTGTGTGTGTGTGTGTGTGTGTGTGTGTGTAGTGTGTACACTACTGGATCACTACAAAGCAGCAGCAATGCATACACACATACTCACGCATTACACACACAACACAAAACACAATGCACACCCCACACACAACACACACACACACACACACACACACACCACACACACACACACACAACACACACACAACACACACACACACACACACACACACACACACACACACACACACACACACACACACACACACACACACACACACACACACACACACACACACACACACACACCATGTATACATGAATCAATCAGAGAGGGAAAGCAGGTGACTTATCAACCTAATTTGATAAGCATCATTTCCTGATGAGGTCACCATTTTGAAAAACACCTGGGAGTACAGAAATATGGCACACTCTACTCTTAATCGAAACTTCTTCTTCATAGCACGCTTAAACAGTAACTATCTTTGTCTGTCAAGTGAGCAAAAATGCTGTGTGCTGCTTGTTTAAGTGCCTAACAGGGACTTGGATGAGGGCATGGGAAGTCCAGAGGAAAAATCCTCTTGATCGAGATTCGAACCAGGAGTCAGCAGATCACCAGCGCATCACTCTGACCACCAGGCTATCTCGTCCACCTAATCATACAGGTATAGCTGTTCTCCTATTTTAAAAGTTTGTGTCAGACAGGAAAAAAATAGAGAGAGAGGTAATATCACATAAGGGGGATTGGGATAGCTCAGTGGTCAGAGCACTCGCTTTCCCCCAGCCAAGGTTAAGCAGCCTCGAGCCTGGTTGCCAATCGGATGGGTGACCGTTTGCGTGCCTTGGCTTCAGTACAATTCCCCCAGTTCACCCAGCTGTAAATTAATGGGTACCTGCCCTCTTTAGGGCCAGGGAAGGTAAAGCAGCGAGGGAGAGGAGATGGGTGCCGCCCTCAACATGCAGGCCCCTAGAGAAGCTGAGGTCTCTGACGCCTCCCTCCCCTACGACCACAGATGTTATGGGACACCTTTACCTTTTACCTTAGTATGACATAAATGGCATGGAAGCAGCCTTATTCATTTCAGATTGCGAGCTCTGGACCGTATTTCAGCCTTCAAAAAATGTTTTATTCTGACAGATCCACAGTGTCCCCATGCCTCATCCTTTAACGTTTTCAAGATTTATTCCTCAGCTGTAGGTATTGCTGCTTTTCTTTCAAATGGCAGAAGCCTGTGTAATTTGTGTGAATTAACCCTACACAATACTACAACACCAAATGATAAGCAAAGGATGAATGCAATGGAAGCATAATGAAATGCAATTTAAGCTATTTGGGGGTAGATGTATATCAAGTCAAGTCTAGAGGTAACACACCTGTCTAGAAAGCGGTAAATGTGCGGTGGTTCGAACCCGTTTGGGCTAAAACCTTTTCCCCCCATCCATTTCGATCATGAGTGGTGGTCTGGGTGCT
>CM060342.1:30866298-30886298 GCA_030674155.1 Stramonita haemastoma
CACACACACACACACACACACACACCACACGCACACACGCACAACACACACACACACACACACTCACACACTCACGCATTATATATTTGTAATGCCTTCTGTTTCATGGTCCTGAATATTTGCTATTTTTAAATGTTTTTTGCTATGTTATTTTTTGTTTAAATATTTATTAGTGTATCCAGTTGGGATGTCGCGTTTTGTTGAATGTATTCTGTTTTCTTTTTTAAAATATTGTTTGAACTGCTGCTGGTGGTGATGCTGGTATGTAGAGGTAGGGAGGGGGTTTCTTAGCTTTATTCCCTGATCAGGGCAAGGGCCGGATGAAAAAAAGTATGTAATGCTTACTTACTCTGTTACCCTTGAAAAATAAAGATTCATTCATTCATTCATTCATTCATTCTCTCTCTCTCTCTCTCTCTCTCTTCTCTCTCTCTCTCCTCTCTCTCTCTCTCTCTCTCTCTCTCTCTCTCTCTCTCTCTCTCTCTCTCTCTCTCTTTAGAAACACTTTCAGGCAAAGATTGATTGACTGCCAGATGGCAGCAATAGAGTGACCATATACAAACCAGAGAAAGATATCAAATATATAGACAATTTATAAGTTCACATGATGTCTAACCTTATCCAAAGCTTGATATGGACATTCATCTAAAAAGTTATGTCTAAGTTTAGATTTGGTGTATCAGATTTAAATGTTCATAAATTCAGATACAGGCAATATGATGTTGATGACCTCAGGTTACTATGCCAATTATTTAAGCAAGCTCCTGAGGATGAAGTACATTTTGTGTTATGCTGCCCAGTGTTAGAAGATATTAGGCAGAATTATATCCCTGTAAAATATAGTAAACAGCCTAATTTATTTAGACTCTGTTTATTCATGGCATCAAGTCAGCCTAAAGTTGTGCATAGCCTGACTTGATATTTGTGTAAAGCTTTCAGAATAAGAGAAAATTTGTCATGGTAAGTCATTTTTTGACATCATGTCAGTTGAAGTCAGATGTATACCATCAGGACCTGCTGCTTTGCCTGACTTTAAAGACTCTAAAGCTTTGGTGATCTCATTTTTGGTGGGGGGGCCAATGTTGATGCCAAGGATTTCAGTAGGTGGAGGGATATCTGGCGGGACAGATGGTGCTGGTCTGTTGAGTGTTTCTTTGAAGTGCTCTGCCCATCTTGCTCTCTGGTCCTCTTCACCTGGAATGGTATTGCCGCTCTTGTCTTTGATGGGGCAATTTGGTTTACTGTTTTTTTCCTGAGAGAGTCCTCATGATCTCATACAGTCTCTTCATGTTTCTTTGGCCTGCTGCAGTCTCTGCTTCCTGAGTCAGCTCCTTGATGAAATTTCTCTTGTCCTTTCTTGCACTTCTTTTTACTGCACGGTTTTTGTCCCAGTATCGTGCTTGCAATGTCTGCTTCCCTTCTTGATCTTGTGTTAAGTTGATCTGGTCTTTCAGCTGTTTTCTCTCGGTGATCAGTACCCATGTTTCTGTTGTCAGCCATTTCTTGTGTTTTCTTGTATTTTTTCCCAAGACTGCTTGGCATGTTGTCTTCCAGGTCTCATGTAGACTGTGCTACTGCTCTTCGATCGTTTCCTCTGGCATCTGGGCAAGCATACTGAATTTGTTTCTTAGTTCCAGCTTGAATTCCTCTGTTTTCGCTCTGTCTTTAAGGCTTTGCACGTTGAATTTGTGTGATGGTCTTCCTGCCTTGTCGGTGAAGGCTTTGAGTTTTGTCTTGAGGATAGCTATTACAAGATGGTGGTCTGACACTGCGTCTGCTCCACGCTTCACCCTGACATCGTGTAGGCTCCTTCTCCACTTTCGCCCGATGGTGATGTGGTCGATCTGGTTTTCACTCTTGCCATCTCGGGGAGTCCATGTGGTCTTGTGGACTTTCTTGTGGGGAAAGATGGTGCCTCCAATGACCAGGTCATTGAAGGTGCAGAACTCTGCTAAGAGTTCACCATTTTCATTCTGGTCTCCCGTGCCATGTTTGCCCATGATCAGTTCTCTGTTGGTGTTATCTGACCCAACTTTTGCATTCAGGTCTCCCATTAGGATCTTCAAGTCCACTCTTTGGTGTTTTGTCCACTATGGCTTGGACTTGCTCGTAGAAGTTTTCCTTTTCTTCTAAATCAGCGGCATTTGTTGGAGCATAGCATTGGAGGATGGTAACTTTCCTGCCCTTGAGTTGAACCGGGCAGTGAGGATCCGTGGTGACACTGGTTCCCAGGATAGTAGTGCTCGCGTTGCCTCAGGTTTCATCAGCAGCGCTACTCCGTGTGTGTGGGGCTGGCCTTCCTCCTGTCCAGAGTAAATGATGGTATCTCCACTCGCTAGTCTTGACCGCCCAGTTCCATTCCATCTAGTCTCGCACAGGCCAAGGATCTTCAGGTTGTACCTATGCATTTCTCTACATACCTGTGCTGTTTTTCCAGTTTCATATAGGGTTCTGATGTTCCAGGTCCCAATCCTGGTTGTTGACTTGGTTGACAGAAGAGTTGTCAGCAGACTGGCTTCCCGAAGGCTTTCACCAGCTTGCGTCATAGACTCTACCAGAGAGGACTCTCCCCCAACCAGGTCGCTGTTTAGAGATATTGTTGTGGTTTCTGTAACATACTGATTTTTAAGTGAATGGGTTGTTAACCTAAAGCACAACCCCCAACCTGGAGGACCAGGGTGCAAATTTAGTCTGGCTCCAACCCCACAGACCTGTTGAGCATGGTTAAACCTTCCGGAGGCCGAAGCCCCCGCCCACATAGCTCTGGGGATCAAACAGAGCACGCAAGCCATCCCACCACGTCAAGGTAACGCTACATCGGGACAGGTCCCCCTTACCAGTTTCCATTGTATGGGCTAATCAGAACTTATATGCATTAAAAAAAAAAAGGAAGGATCTGAATCTATCCTGTAACCATGTTATGGAATCCATGACATGATGACTATTTGGGCTGTTGTTAATTAAGTTTTCAGAATATAACATTTTGTGTTTTGTGCCCAGTCCCCCTCCCACTGCCCCCTTGTGAATGGGCATCTTGCCTGACATAATAAACCATTGTCTCTCTCTCTCTCTCTCTTCTCTCTCTCTCTCTCTCTCTCTCTCCTCTCTCTCTCTCTCTCTCTCTCTTCTCTCTCTCTCTTCTCTCTCACTACCCCATGGGATAGCCTAGTGGTCAGAACATTCCGCTTGCAATTTGACAACCCCGGTGTGATTCCCTTTTGGGTTTGATTCCCTTTGGAAGGGATTTTTTCCTCTGGAGTTAACATCAGTGCCGACTCCACTCCCCCAAAAGTCCTTTGGATGAGACTATAAACCAAGGCTCCATGTGCCAACGCATGCAGAACATCTTGCGCACATGTTAAATCCTGTTCCGCTTTTCGTAAGAGTAGGCCATTGTGTGCCGGTGGGAACAGATGACAAGATTTACAAACTGCATACACATGGGGACTGGATGTAAAAAAGCACATGAGTGCATATTCCATTATCCCTCAAAATAAAAGACTAAATAAATAAATAAACTACACACACACACACACCACATAACACACACACACACACACACACACACACCACACACACACACACACACACACACACACACACACACACACACACACAGATAAATAGACAGACAGACAGAAAACAGACAGACAGACAGGCAGGCAGGCAGGCAGGCAGGCAGGCAGGCAGGCAGGCAGATAGATAGATAGATAGATAGATAGATAGATAGATAGATAGATAGATAGATAGATAGATAGATAGATAGATAGATAGATAGATAGATAGATAGATAGATAGACAGACAGACAGATAGGCAGGTAGATAGGCAGGCAAACATATAGATAGATAGACAGACAAACAGGCAAACAGATAGACAGATAGACAGATGATATATAATAATATATAATACTATATATATAATATATATAAGCTACGTTTAAAGTCATGGAAAACCAAGTATCCCCAAAATGTGGTATGTGCTTGATATCACTCTATCTTGTGAACACATCCTTTTTGACTGCCCTATCTTGACATCATTATACAAAAATTATGGTATCAAAGATCTGAAAAGGAAATCTGTGGGTACGGAATCACTCGTAGACCAGAAATTGTTGATATTGCTAAAGTTATTTCTCGGTCTGGTATTAATATTCTGTTATAGGTTGTTTTTTTTTTAATTATTCAATTGTTTTAATTGTAGGGCTTGTTTTAGCTACTTTTAATTCTTGTTTAAGTCTAATATACCTAGAGTGAACAGGCTTTAAATGAAAAGCAAACAAACAAGATAGACAGACAGACAGACAGACAGACATCACAATGGAAACAGTATGCTACATATGTGGTGCAATACATTTTTGATAAACGTTCTATGTACTCTCTTGTGACTTGCTGTGTAAATGCATTGAAAAGGTGAGGTGAGAGGATGCATCCTTGTTTAACTCCTTTACAGATGTTGAAAAAATCATATTTTTGATTGCTCCATCAGATAATACAATGGTGCCCTTTCGATCTTCATAAAGCAAGGAAATTAAGGAGATGATGTGTTTTGGAAAGTCCATTTTATCACTCACTCAGTCCCATGTCCCAAAGGACGTAGGGGGGGCATGAGAGAAGACGCAACAGAGATCTTTTTCCATGCTTCACGATCCTGTGTGGCTAGTAGAAGGTGTTGCAGGGGTTGGGCGGTCCAGTCTTTGATGTTGTCAATCCACGATTTCTTTTCGCGGCCTCTTCTTCTCTTGCCCTTGACTGTTCCTTGCAGGATGGTTTTTGCTAGGGTGTTGTGTCTTGTGGTGTGACCAAACCACATCAGCTTTCTCCTCTTTATGGTGGAGAGCAAAGGCTCTTGGGGGCCCACACGCTTTTTGATTTCTTCTTTCACATAGTTATTGGTCTTGTGTTCTTTGTATGATATTTTGAGGAGTCTTCTGTGGCACTTGTTCTCGAATGCTTGGATTCTCCTCTCTAACTCTGCTGTCAGAGTCCATGATTCACAGCCATATAGGAGGATAGATATCACGAGGGATTTGTAAAGGTGGTATTTGGTGCAGAAGCTGATGTTGTTGCTTCTGATGATCCTCTCAAGTCTGACTAGAGCAGATGTTGCTGTTGCAATGCAAGCTTTCACTTCATTGTTTGATGTGCCATCTTTTGTTAGGATGGAGCCTAAGTATTTGAATTGGCTCACCTCTTCTAGTATTTCTCCATTCATCTTTATTTCCGTGATGTCATTACTCGCGCTGTTGACCATGATCTTTGATTTCTCTGTACTGACCTCCATGCCGTATGCGCTCGCTCGATCTGTCAAATTGTCTGTGAGGATTTGCAGTTCTTGTTTGCTGCTGCCCATGAGGTCAATGTCATCTGCAAATCTGAGGTTGCAAAGGGGTCTTCCACCAATGGAGATGGAAGTGTGGTGGTTTTGCAGTGTCTCTGTCATGATGTTTTCGAGGAAGAGGTTGAAGAGTACAGGTGAGAGAAGGCAGCCCTGGCGAACCCCAACCGTGGTCTTGAAGAACTCGCCCACGTGATTGTTCATGAAAACTGCACTTTTTGCGTTCTCGTACAGAGCCTTGATGACTTCAATTAGGCAGCTGTCAATGTTGAAGTGCCTGAGTACTTGCCAGAGGCCGTCATGCCATACCCTGTCAAAGGCCTTTTTGAAGTCTATGAAATTGTGGTACAAGTCTTTTTGGTGTTGGAGATGCTTCTCTATCAGAATTCTCAGATTGAAAATTTGTTCCATTGTGCTGCGTTTTGGTCTAAAGCCCGCTTGTTCTTCTGCCAGGAGTTTTTCCGCTTGGTTTTTCAGTCTGTTGAGGACTACCTGCAGCATGATCTTGCTAGGATGACTTATGAGACTGATGGTTCTGTAGTTCTGGCATTGCTTGAGGTTTCCTTTCTTTGGCAGGGGTATTACAAGAGACTGTGTCCATTCTTTTGGCCATTCTTTGGTGTCGTGGATCTTCTGACAAAGTTCTGTGAATCGCCTTGCTGTTTCATTCCCTCCATTTTTTATGAGTTCAGCTGGGATGTTATCGATTCCAGGGGACTTCCCTTTCTTCAATTGTTTAATAGCTGCATCTACTTCACACCTTAGTATTGGTGAGTCTTTATCTTGGTGTTCAGGGGGTTTGTCAGAAACTATGTTAGTATCTGGGCGTAGTGGGTAGTTGTACAATCCCTCACAGTATTCTGTCCAGCGTTGGAGGATGGCATTGTTTTCCGTTAAAAGATTTCCTTCTTTGTCTTCAATAACAGAGGCTTTAGGCTGTGTGGTTTTCGTTAGTGCTTTCAAAGTGTCGTAAGCTGTTTTGCTGTTTCCCTTGGTCATTCCAGCTTCGATGTTGTTGCATTGTTCTTCTATCCACGCTTCTTTGGCTTCTCTCATCTTTTTCCTCACTTCTCTGTGGCTATCCATGTACTTCTTGTAAGCTTCTTGACTTGTGAACTTTTGTTTCTTAAGTTCTCTTCTTTTGTCGCAGAGGTCAAGAACCTCATTTGTCACCCAGGGTTGTTTCTTTGTTCTGCTTCTTCCTAATGTTTCTTCTGCTGCTGTCGTTAGCACTTCTTTGATGTTGTTGGCCAATGTGTCCACATCATTGTCGATGGCTGTGAGTGCGGTGAGTGGGCGTGTATGGGGTGCTTAAGGAGAGGTGGTACCTTTGTAAACCTGGCAGTAGCATCCTTCGGGATGGACGGGAGCACTGGTCCTCACTTGGCACTCAACTCTCACTTCTGGGTCCGGGTCCTTAACCCACCCACACCCCGGTAACCGCTTCTACTGGCGGGCAAAACATTGTGAGGGGCTGGTGCATTCTTACCCACCAGTAGGAGTCTTGGAGAGGAGATGGGCGCCACCAAGCTTCCTCAAGCCCACTGCAAGGACATGATGAGAAAAACAAAACAGAAAGACATGCCGGATCGGTCGAGGCCCGGATCAACAACGACCGCGCTACCCACTGCAAGCCTCCAGGGTGGGAGTGACAAGTGTGCTACTGGGGCAGAACTAACTCTAAAGCTTCCAGATAAAGGGGCAACCATTGGTACATGGAATGTAAGGACTCTGTACCAAACAGGAAGAGTACAGGAACTTACACATGAATTACAGAGGTATAAATGGGACATCATAGGGCTTGCGAGAGTGAGATGGATTGGCTTCGGAGAAACAACCACGCAAGACGGCCACAAAATATGGTACAGCGGAGAAGAGAAACTGCATCAACATGGAGTAGGCTTTATTGTCAGGAAAGAGATTGTGTCAAGCATCATCAGCTGCACACCAGTATCCAGCAGACTCATCTCAATCAGAGTTTCTGCAAAACCCCAGAATCTCACCATCATCCAAGTGTATGCTCCAACATCTGACTACGATGATGATCAGATAGAAGAATTCTATGAAGAACTTGAAAACGTCATCTCCAAAACGCCCCAAAAAGACATCCTTATTGTGGAAGGCGACTGGAATGCTAAGGTGGGACCTGATGCCTATGACACCTGGGCAGGAACCACAGGACGATTTGGACTGGGAGAAACAAATGACAGAGGACAGCGGCTGCTGGAATTCGCAAAGAAGCACAAACTGACTTTGGCTAACACACTCCACCCTCACAAGCCATCCAGAACATCAACCTGGCACTCACCAAATGGTCTGATTCATAATCAAATTGATTACATTCTGTCACCCCAAAGATTCAAATCCAGCATAAACAAGGCAAACACAAGAACATTCCCAGGAGCTGACATTCGCAGTGACCACGACCTTGTACTTACCACCATCAGGCTGAAACTGAAAGCAAAACAACAGCCAAAAAGCCCACGCATAAGATTCGACCTGGAAAAACTCAAAGACCCAACAGTGGTTGAGATCTTCCAAGCCAACATTGGAGGAAAGTTCGCCCATTTTATACATCGTGTGAAAAAGATGCTGATGAATCCCACTGTCAAAAGCTTTGCTGCAGTCTAGGGGGGTAATGAACAAATTCTTCATTGTACTTTTCACCCAGCTTGTCTTGTACTTGTCCCTAGCATGGGCTTAATCTTTCATCTTTTATTGTTCATTGTATTCTTATTTCATTCTTGTCCCTGAAGTCTGAATGTAACTCCTTTAATGGGGGGTAAAAATGGTTGCTTACACAAATCCACACCATTGTTAAACCTCGGAGCTGTAGCCATGGAACAGAGAAAAAATCTTCATACCAGCAATACTTTTAATTTCTCTGCTGTTAGACTTACCACTTCCCGATGCAAATGGATCAGATTTACAGAAACAGTAGTGCATTTAATGGACTAGAACTGGAGGAAGACATACACTTTAATTCTCTAACAGTGCATTCAGTGCATGAGAAATAGAACTAAACGTGTACTATTGCTCTCCAACTATAGTCAGTTCAATGTACAGGAACTGGGAGCGGACGTGGGCTTTATCTCTCCAACTATATTGCTTTCATTATACTAGAACTGGAAGCAGACGTGCATACTGACCCACAATGGTGATGTATGTTACAGACACCTGATCAGCAGCAGACGTCACTACCATGGCAACAGGGGGCAGAGAAGACTCCCACACCTGTGCTGTCTGCCTGGAGAACTACACTGACCCCAAACTTCTCACCTGTCACCATGCATCTGTGCTGCCTGTATCCAAAATGTCGTCAGTCGCCACTCTCCATGCTGCTTTCCCTGTCCAGTGTGTGGGAAGATTACCTCCCTGCCTTCATGGGGAGTGGCCTCCCTGCCAAGCTACTGTTGTCAGCAACCTCAACCTGCCCAGCCCCAGTCTGGTGCACACGTCATGTGCACGATACATTCTGACGAAATGCTCAAGTTTTACTGTGCACAGTGTGACCAGGTCATCTGCAGAGACTGCAAGCTCACGAGGCACGAAGGTCACCCAACAGATGACCTCCCTTCAGCAGCTGCTAAGAAAAAGGAAGAACTTCAATCAGATCGATCACGCCTGCAGAGTGCTGAGTCTGCTGTGAGAGAAGCAGTGAAGTCGTTGAAGGAAGAGAGACAATCCCTGGACACAAAGAGAGCAGCAGTGGAGGAAAATATTCACAATCGTCATGCCATTATGGTGGCTGCTGCTGACATAAAGAGAGATGAAGAACTGAAGTCATTGCAGTCTTTGCACAAAGACATGGATAAGAACGTAGGCTGTGCCCTTCAACAACGAAAGGGTCACTTGGCAGAGCTGTCAAGTCTCTTGCAACAACTGGACCATGCTGTTAAGTCAGGTTCAGATATGGAAGTCATCACTGTTGCCAAGGAGATGAGAAGTGGGTGTGGCAGCAAGGAGAAGGTGGATGCTCTGACGTCACAGAAAGAAAGAAGTCTGCAACGACCAGTGCTTCAGCCTGAAGTCAGCACAGACGTTCTGACAAAGACAGTGTGCAGCTTTGTGGGAAGTGTAGGAAAGATGGAGATGGCAGACAGTGAGCCTGAGGTCAAGGTGACAGAGTGTTTCGGTGTGGTGATGACCCTGATGTGGAGGTCTTCTCTCTGTGTCATCTTAATGATAATCTTCCTAAAGTCTTTGTGTCCTATGAAAGGTTTGGGATGGAGCAGAACACACCAATAAAATTATTCACAGAGCAAGGGGTCTATTCATGGACCAACAAAGGTGTGGGCAAAAGGTCTTACAAACATGATGTTGAAGGATGGTCTATGTTCCCAACTGCACAGCCAGGATGGTTCAGAACTTACTGCAAATCCCCAAGTTCTGCGCACTTCAGGCTGGACAACAGCCTGTCAGGATCAGCGGACATCAACAGAGTCAAAGTCACGTCCACTGTCCCATTTAAGACAGAGACCACAAAAGAGTTCACCATTCAAGTGGGTACTCACCGAGCATTCGACGTGGACGACACTGAACAGTATTTCGCTGTGGTGGAGGAAGCCAAAGAGTCCGAACACTGGCGCAGTGTCCATTTGTTTAAACGGCCAGTGTTTCAGTGGCCAGTGAAGAAGGCAGTCAGTACTTACAGTCCTCCTACAGAAAAGTATCAACCCTCTGATGTGTGCTTTTACACCTTAAAGGGACAGAAGGTACTGCTGATAACCGATGAACTTAACGACGCCATTCACGTGGTCACCATCCAAGGGTACACAATGAAGTTTGAGCGGTACCTGTGTGCGGGTTGTCCTTCCCTGATACAGCCCACAGCCATCACTGTGGATCTTGGTGGTCGTCTGTGGGTGGCTTGCAGGGGAGGTGCTGTGTTGAGGATAGAACAGCTGCTGCAGTGACAGTTCGCTTTTCAGTTTAAACAACGTCTGTCCATAGCAGTGATAGCAGACCATTGGGAAAAGAGGGATAGGTGGGAGACATGAGGAAAGGAGAAGGGGAACGGTGGTAAGATTTATGGTGAAAATCCTGCAGTGTTTGACATAACTGAAAAGGAGGAGGAAAGAGATAAAATGGTCCAACTAGAGACCACTGAATGAAACAAGTGCTTGAAGTTTTTAAAAAAAGAGAGAATAAGTAAAAACTGCGAATTAATTAGAAATTGGAAAGCTAGACTATGAAGGAGTGACTGAAATATTTCAAACAGAAGAAAATTATCCAGTAGCATTTCACTGAACAATTGGCCAAATACTGATTCTTTGAGAGGCTTGTTGGTGAAAAGGGTCTAATATTTTCAGCAATCAAAGAGACAGTGAAACAATGCAAACTGTTCACCAGGAACACAAATGACTATTTTACAGAACTTACGTTTTAAAGCATCAATTGTCAGATGGTAAAAGAAGTAATCAAGAGTACATGGCATGCAGAAGAGTGTGAAAGTTGTTGTCTATACAGTGAATGTCTATAATAACCATGTATAGGTTTTATATTTGATCTTTCAAGACATTCTTTTTCAGATGTTGATTTCAGAGAAACACAGGCTTCTGCGATAAATGGGAAAATGTGTTTTTTGTTGATTTTTCAGAATGTTGTGCACTTTTCTTTGCTGTTTTCTCAACATACTCAGTACTAGAAAGTCTAACATGTGAAGATACTTCTCTGGGAACTGTCAACAGAGGGAGTGGTGACATCTCTGAGAACTGTCAACAGAGGGAGTGGTGACTTCTCTAAGAACTGTCAACAGAGGGAGTGGTGACTTCTCTAAGAACTGTCAACAGAGGGAGTGGTGACTTCTCTAAGAGCTGTCAACAGAGGGAGTGGTGAAATCTCTGAGAACTGTCAACAGAGGGAGTGGTGACTTCTCTAAGAACTGTCAACAGAGGGAGTGGTGACTTCTCTAAGAACTGTCAACAGAGGGAGTGGTGACTTCTCTAAGAACTGTCAACAGAGGGAGTGGTCACCTCTATTAGAACTGTCAACAGAGGGAGTGGTGACTTCTATTAGAACTGTCAACAGAGGGAGTGGTCACCTCTATAAGAACTGTCAACAGAGGGAGTGGTGACTTCTATTAGAACTGTCAACAGAGGGAGTGGTGACCTCTATAAGAACTGTCAACAGAGGGAGTGGTGACTTCTTTACCCCAAAGAGAGAATGGTGACACAATACCCATGCAGCTGATCGTACATTAAAAAAATGTGAAGCTCCACCACATAATGAGACGGAGTGCACATGAGGTCAATTTTTAGTTATTGACATGTTATTAATGTGCAATAAAGTGGCTATCAAATACAAAAAACAGATTGAAAATCGGACAATTCTGTGCAACATTATTACAAATTGAAATGATAGACTGCAGGATGTGACAAAATGAGAAACGGGCAAGTTTATTTTACTAACAGGTTGTCAGAATGAGTGCTTTGGTATTTTCAAAACACATTTAAAAGCAAAAGGAATAAAAATTATACCTTGATATTTCATTATAAGATAAATAAACAGATCTAGCTTAATAATCAATCAAAATCACAAAATTGACAACTTGATCCCCACCTACCTTTAAAGGCTCCTAGCGCAAAATTGGGTTATGTGCTAAGCGACTCATTTCGTGGTGGAGCGCCACAAATATTCTCATTATTTTAACACTTAGCTTTCCATATCAATTCCAGAATGAGAGATACATACTGTGGTATTGAACATTCTATTGCAATTTGATTATCAGCTTAACTTGAATCGTGCATGCATGCATGCGTGCGTGCGTGCGCGCGCGCGGGCGCGTGTGTGTGTATGTGTGTGTGTTTAATTATCATTTTTATTTATTCTTTTACATCGAGGATAATGTGTGTGTGTGTGTGTGTGTGTGTGTGTGTGTGTGTGTGTGTGTGTGTGTGTGTGTGTGTGTGTGTGTGTGTGTGTTTATGTGGGAGGTGCAAGAAAAAAGAGCATGGAATGATGCTACATATCCTTTAGAGATGATAGATGATGATGATGATGATGATGAATGATGATGATGAATGATACTTGTTAATATCTTCTATTGTGCGAATTGTTGATGCTATCAGCTTTTTACCCTCTTAGCACTTGCTCCATATGAAACAATAGTGCACTTTTGAAATTTGACATTCAAGTTGTGTGCGCTTTTTTATTTTTAGAATGCATAAAATAAAAATAATCTCCTTTATATTTGTTCCTCGGCTAGAGCTGCCAGGTACACCAATGGTGAAATTTTACCTCTGCCACCGTTTTTTTCCCCACCATTTAGGTAGCTGCATTCTAACGGGAAATAGTGTCGAAACAAAACACCTGTGTACATGCTGGGTTTTTTTTCATTTGCCATCTGTTTCTACCATACACAATGGCCTACTCATCCAAAAGGTGGAACATGGTTTTGTGTGTGTAGATGTTCTGCATGCGTTCGCACACAGGGTCCCAGTTTATAGTCTCGTCCAAAGGACTTGAACATTTAGTTTGATTTTTATTTCCTCAAATTGGGAAGAATGGGTGAGGATGGGAATCAAATCCAGATGTTTAGGGTTTAGTTGTTGGAAGGCGAACGTCTTAACCATCTTGCTACCCTCCATCTTAAATCCTCATTATGATCAATGTGATAGGCAGTAGTACTCATAACTATCCATGTATAATTAGTATCAATCGAGGATATTAATGGTTTTGTTTTTAGTCACGTGGCTATTTGTAATCATCTTGATTTTATTATGATATATCCTAGCTGTTCGACTTATGTCTCTTTTCATATTAGAGTAAAAACAAGACTTTTGTTTTGTGTTGCTGCTATATGCATAATTATGTCAACTGTGGAGAGGGCTGGTTGTCGAGTCATCCACGGCAATCCTATAGTAGAGATAAGGAGAGGAACAATCCCTATGGTCGAGGAGACTAGTTTACTATGTATTGATTGATCTTGGGTGACTTTTTTCCTTACCAATTTGTAAACTTGTGTCTACAAACCCTCTAGGATTCCTTGGCAGTTAACGATGTTCTGTTCTGGTATGTTCTGTATGCAATGTGTGCATTGGAATGTGCAAGTCAAATGAACACCATCACACACTTAAGATGCTTCTTTAAGAAAAAACACAAAAAACTGAAAATCCCCCCCCCCCCCCAACAACACCCTCTCCTCACAACCCCTCCACCATCTTTTTTGTTTGTCACCCTTTATGACACTAGGGGCTTGGTGGCTGAGTGGGTAGAATGGTTGACACCTGATCCAACGACACCTGATCCATGAAGTCGCAGGTTGGAATCTCAGCGTCGGTGCCTGGTGAATTAAGGGTGAAGATTTTTTCCATTTACCATATCAACTTAAAGTGCAGACCTGCCAGTGCATAAATTCTCTTTGTGTATGTTACTGACACGCAGAAGATCAAGTAGCATGTTTAAGATCTTGCAATTCATGACACAATCAGCACTGACTTCACTCCCCTGAAAGTCCTTTGGATGAGACCATTAACAAAGCACTCATGCGCCAACACAAGCAGAACATCTTGCGCACACGTTAAAACCCGTCTTGCTTTCAGATGAATAGTTCATTTATGCCGATAATAATAGATTACAAAACAAATCAACAAACATCCCTCCCCCCCCCCCCCCAAAAAAAAAAGAACTCCTTAAAAACAACAACAAAAAAGAACCACACACACACACACACACACACACACACACACACACACACACACACACACACACACACACACACCACACACACACACACACACACACACACACACACACACACACACACACACACACACACACACACACACACACACTCACACACCACACACACACACACACACACACACACACACACACACACACACCCACACAACACACACACACACACAACTCTTGTGGTGTTTAAACATTATCCCGAAGTCGGAATACAGCTACCTTAGTAGTGAGCAAAAACGATTGCATGTGCAAACATCTCACCATTGGTGAACCTCAGAGCTTAAGCCAAACAACAAACAAATAAAAAGAAAAAGAAACAAAGATAAAGATCCCAGAGTGTGAACATATGTGTATGTAGACAATAGTCAATGTGTATGTTTTTATCCTTGTTTAAAAACAATGAATCATGTCTCATTTTAAATAAAACATTGAATTGTCTTCGTACATTTTTCTTCCTTTCTGATGTGTGTGTGTGTGTGTGTGTGTGTGTGTGTGTGTGTGTGTGTGTGTGTGTGTGTGTGTGTGTGTGTGTGTGTGTGGTGTTTATTTATTTATTTATTCTTTTATATCGAGGATAATGGATTAAGCACTCAAGTGCCTTTTTTACATCCAGTCCCCGTGTGTATGCAGTATTGTAAATGTCATCTTTTCCCACCGGCACACGATGGCTTTTTCTTACGAAAAGCGGAACAGGATTTAACGTGTGCACAAGATGTTGTGTGTGTGTTCGCACACGGGCCTTAGTTTATAGTCTCATCCGAAGGACTTCAGGGGGGAGTAGAGTCAGCACTGATGTTAACTCCAGGAGAAAAATCTCCTCAACGGGAATCGAACCTGGGTGTCAAATTGCGAGCACAAATACTTATGTTTAACAAATGTTTAACCTTGTATATATATATATATATATATATATATATATATATATATATATATATATATATATATATATATATATATATATATATATATATATATATACATACATATAGGTAACAGTGTCCCATAACCTAGTCGGTCGTAGGGGAGCGAGGCATCAGAGACCTCAGCTTCTCTAGGGGCCAGCATATTGAGGACGGCTCCCATCTCCTCTCCCTTGCTGCTTTACCTTCCCTGACCCTAAACAGGGCAGGTACCCATTTACAGCTGGGTGAACTAGGGCACTGTACGGAAGCCAAGGCGCACAAACATCACCCATCCAACTGGTAACCAGGCTGGATGCCGCTTAAGTTTGACTTGAAGGAATCCAGCGCTCTAACCACTGAGCTATCTATCCCCCTAAAATCACAACCATATCAACCCAATTTACATATTTGTATATGTCCCCTTCCACCCCTTGTTCACACAAAACACAGTTGTGCACAATTACTGATAACAAAAAACACTAGTTCAGCAAAAACAAACCCTTAACACACTAAAGGATTTAGGTTAAGTGATTAAAAAAAAAATTTTCTGTGATGATATCACACAGTGCTTATGCACTGTATTGTATTGGTAGGTCGGTGGTCTAAAGGTAACACGCCCACCTAGACAGCCAGAAGTCCTAGGTTCGATCCTGTTTGAGCCTGAATCGAAACCCTCAATCCATATCTATCAAACCTTGGGTAGTAGTAGTATATATATATAATCATAAACAGCCAAATGTACCTTTGTACGTACCCCCCCCCCCCTCTTCCACCCTTTGTCCACACACAAAAGGACAGTTGTGTACAATTACTGATAACAAAAAACAATGGTTGAGCAAACAAACATGATAACACACTAAAGGATTCAGGTTAAGAGGTCCGTTTTTAGTTCTGGGGTGATATCACCCAGTGCTTATGCTAAACATTGCATTGGTAGGTCTGTGGTCTAGAGGTAACACATCCACCTAGAAAACGAGAAGTCCTAGATTCGATCCCCATTTGAGCCTGAATCCAAACCCTCATCCATTTGTATCACACCTTGAGTAGTAGTAGTATGGCTGCCAGTCTTCCAAATGGGATGGTGGGGGCGGAAGGAATGTGTGGTTAGAGAATTGAGCTTGTGATCTGCTGGCCAGGGTTTGAGCCACCCTGAGACACCCATTCAAGAGAATTCCCCCCTGGAGTTAACATCAAGACTGACTCCATTCTCCCAAGGTCTTTCAGAAGTAACTATAAGTTGAGGACCCATGAACAAACAAAATGCAGAAAATCTTGGGCACAGGTTTAAAAAAGAATCCAATGGTACTTTCATAGGGACAGAAATACATTAACAAGCAGGAACTTTTTATTTTTAAGAAAATATGTGGCGTTGCTCTTGCGGTGACTTACTTTCTCTAGGTATGGCAGCCCAAACTACAGGAAGAGAACTCTACTATCACTGAAAATGAATACAATACAGTACAGTACAATACAATACAAAACAATGCAAAAGAATGCAATACAAACATTGCAATACGATGCGATGCAGTATAATACAAAACAATACAAGGCATTACAATAGATACAACACATAAATCTACAAGATAATACAATATGATTTAATACCATATGATACAGTACAATGTAATGCAAGGAATGCAATATGATACGATGCAATATATGAAAAAATACAATACAAGATACGAAACGACACGATACATTGTAATACAATACAATACATTACAATACCATGCGGTATGGTACGATACAATTACACTACACTGTAGGTGGTGCATTGCATGTATGTATTCATGTAATTGTATGTACGTGTGTGTGTGTGTGTGTGTGTGTGTGTGTGTGTGTGTGTGTGTATGTTTGTGGGTGTAGAATTAGTGTGCTTAACCTATGACGTCACAAGAAAGTGTGATCACGTGACTTCTGCATGCGCTTGGAGACGAAGCTGCCGAATTAAACTACTAGCTCATATTCATTCTGGAGTCCCAGACTTTGATCTTGAATGGAAGCACATTCTACATGGTGTCAGAAGCAACACGAACCCCTAGATTACTTTCGCCAAGGTTTGCAGTCAGGCAGGTTGGTGTTAGACTTGTTTTCCGGCAATATATCCCCGTTGATAAGCAGTTGTTCAATTCAATTTCTGTGTACTCCGACACTTACCTCGCTGCAGGCTGACTAGGTGTGCACATCATCAAGTGACAGGTTCTGATACGTGGTTTAGTGGTACGGATTTTTGCTGAGGGACCAACATGGAAGCTTTGCGCAAACCAGAGCCTTTGTCTTTTGAAGGAAATGTTGCTGAGAACTGGCAAAACTTTGAAGCTGAATTTGACATCTTTGTGCAGGCTGCATATGGTGACAAGGATGAGCGCACAAAGGCTTACATCTTACTCAACTTAGCAGGCAGAGAAGCCATAGAAAAAGAAAAGACCTTCACCTATGCTGCCGAAGTCCGAAATGATGCTGGTGATGTTATCCAGCCTGCAGAGAGTAGTGAGAGCTTGGCAGTGCTAAAAGCTAAAATTCCTGCATGTACTGTGGACGCTTACACCCAAGAAGGAAAGAACTTTGCCCAGCGTTTGGAAAGATATGTTCTGCATGCTCTAAACCAAACCATTTTGCCAAGGTCTGCAAAACGACAGGCAGAAACACATCAGGAAGAATCAATGTTGTTGATGTCGAGAACCCTGAGTCAGGTTTCGAAATTGAGGCCCTCACACAGAGCTCCCAGCGCCATGAAATACACTGTACAGCACACATCAACACACATGGCGTTAAGTTGAAGATTGACACTGGTGCCAAGTGCAATGTGATGCCTGCTGAGATCTACAACAGAGTGAAAGCAAATGAGCGTATCAACATTCACAATAAAGTAAACCTGGTAGCCTATGGCGGTGACCGATTTTCCACACTAGGTACTGTGAATTTTTGCTGCAAGATTGGCAACGCTACAGAGGTGATCACTTTCCAAGTCATCACAGAAAGGTCAGCCCTATCTTGGGTCTGAATGATGCATTGCGCCTGCACTTGATTGAGCTGGACAGTACAGTGTATGAAATCCACTGTCAAGACGATGATGGTTTCAGCAACCAGATAACTACAGAGTGTGCAGATTTATTTGATGAACAGTTAGGAAGCCTGCCAGCAACATACATCATGAGAGTTGATCCCACTGTCCCTCCGGTAGTGAAACCAGCACGGAAGATACCTCAAGCCATGGAAAGAAAGGTCAAAGAAGAGCTGGACAACATGGTACGAATAGGTGTCATTGCCCATATCACGAGCAGTCCCTACTACCCAAAGTCCAATGGCCTGGCTGAAAATGCTGTCAAACAGGCCAAGCAACTTCTGGAGAAGTCAAAGAAGGACGGCTCAAATGTCATGCTGGGTCTGCTCAACCTGAGGAACACGCCAAGAGACTCCATGGGGTCGCCAGCGCAACGCCTCATGTCCAGACGTACCCGCACCACCCTCCCCATGTCAACAAAGTTGTTGAGGCCCAAGCCCTTAAGCACCACCTGCACCCAAAAGAACCTCAAAAGGGCACGACAGCAGCAGAAAAGGTGCTACGACAAGACTGCTCAAGACCAAAGACCACTGAGGCCCAGTGAAGTTGTTCGTTTGCGAACTGAAAAGGGCTTCAAGAAGCTAGCCATTGTAAAATCACAGCGTGATACTCCAAGGTCGTACATAGTCACGTCTGAGGGAGCTGACTATATCCGCAACCGGCAGCACCTGCTTCCAGTGAATGAGCCAAGACCTCAGTGGAATGCACCAGATTACAGCCCACAGAATCTGGTGCCAGCTTCAATGGCCAATTCCTCACCCCAGCCACCTACACACCAGGTCCCTCAGGCTGCTTTGTATGCCCCTGTTGCAGTTTCCCCACCCACGAACACTATCCAGAGACCCACCCCTCAGCCAGTGGGCACCCTGACCACTCTACCTCCCAGCACTTGCCGACTTCATCCTCAGTCCCTGCTCCCAGCTCTCCTCCTCCTGCAGTGTCCCGCCCAGTGTCCATGCCAGCTTGGAAACCAGGCCAAGATCAGCGCCACCTGTGGTGACACGCTCTGGACGAGTTTCTAAGCCCAACCCCAGATACTTTGACATATGATGATTTGCATTGAAAATTCCCGTGGTGTTTTGTTTTTGTTTTGTTTTGTTTTGTTTATTCCAGGAAAAGGCATGAAGAAAACAGATTTATAATTTTGATGTCCTTGTTTTATTTAAGAGTTCTGACATTTTGTTTTAACTTTATGGCAGACTCCCACAAATGGTGTGCAAGTTGAACTGTGGTGCAACGGAACATGCATCGAACAATTACAGTTTAGTTTATACCCCAATTGAACTGTGGTGCAATGGAACATGCATCGAACAATTGCAGTTTAGTTTATACCCCAATTGAACTGTGGTGCAATGGAACATGCATCGGACAATTGCAGTTAAGTTTATACCTGTGACGCATGGAAGATGTATAGAAAATTTGCATTTTAGTTTCATAGCTTTATTTTCTAGCTTGATTTGTTTCCTTGGGAAGGGAGATGTAGAATTAGTGTGCTTAACCTATGACGTCACAAGAAAGTGTGATCACGTGACTTCTGCATGCGCTTGGAGACGAAGCTGCCGAATTAAACTACTAGCTCATATTCATTCTGGAGTCCCAGACTTTGATCTTGAATGGAAGCACATTCTACAGTGGGCATTATATGCATATTATATGAATGAGGGTATTTGAACGTTGTATAATCACTTACAATATTAGTATGCACTCATGAACATACGACTTATTCTCAATGTTAATGCCTGTCATGCATATATGCTTTTGTAACAACAAAATGAATTTTTAAAAAGTTTTTTTTTTTAAATAAATAATTAATTACACTACATACACTACACTACACTACACTACACTACACTACACTACACTACACTACACTACACTACACTACACTACACTACACTACACTACACTACACTACAATACAACACAATACAATACAATACAATACAATACATACAATACAACACAACACAATACAATACACACCAAAGACTGAACCGGCCTT
>CM060342.1:30888798-30893798 GCA_030674155.1 Stramonita haemastoma
GACAGACAGACAGACATATATCATAATAGAAACAGTATGCTACACATGTGCTGCAATACATTTTTGATCAACATTCTATGTACTCTCTTGCGACTTGCTGTGTAAATGCATTGAAAAGGTGAGGTGAGAGGATGCATCCTAGTCTAATTCTTTACAGGTATTGAAAATTTCATAATTTGGGTTGCTCCATCTGACAATACAACAGTGCCCTTTTAGTCTTCATAAAGCAAGGAAATTAAGGAGATGATGTGTTTTGGAAAGTCCATTTTATGCATCGTGTGAAAAAAATGCTGATGAATGCCACTGTTGAAAGCTTTGCTGCAGTCTATGGGGGTAATGAAAAAATTCTTCATTGTACTTTTCACCCAGCTTGTCCTGTACTTGTTCCTAGCATGGGTTTAATTTTTCATCTTTTAGTGTTTAATGTATTCTTATTTCATTCTTGTCCCTGAAGTCTGAATGTGACTACCTTAATGGTGGGTAAAAATGGTTGCTTACACAAATCCACACCATTGTGAAGCCTGGAGCTGTAGCCAAGGAATTGGGAAAAAATCTTTATACCAGCAATACTTTTAATTTCTCTGCTGTTAGACTTACCCCTTCACTATGCATATTGATAAGATTCACTGCAAACAATAGTGCATTTAATGGACTAGAACTGGAGGAAGATATACACTTTTATTCTCTTACAGTGCATTTAGTGCATAGGAACTGGAACTAGATGTGTACTTTAAGTCTCCAACTATAATCAGTTCAGTGTACAGGACCTGGGAGCAGACGTGGGCTTTATCTCTCCAACTATATTGCTTTCATTATACTAGAACTGGAAGCAGACGTGCATACTGACCCACAAACGGTGGTGTATGTTACAGACACTTGATCAGCAGCAGACGTCACTACCATGGCAACAGGGGGCAGAGAAGACTCCCACACCTGTGCTGTCTGCCTGGAGAACTACACTGACCCCAAACTTCTCACCTGTCACCATGCAGTCTGTGCTGCCTGTATCCAAAATGTCGTCAGTGGCCACTCTGCAGGCTGTTTTTCCTGTCCACTGTGTGGGAAGATTACCTCCCTGCCTTCAGGGGGAGTGACCTCCCTGCCAAGCTACTGTCCTCAGCAACCTCAACCTGCCCAGCCCCAGTCTGGTGCACACGTCATGTGCACGATACATTCTGACGAAAGCTCAAGTTTTACTGTGCACAGTGTGACCAGGTCATCTGCAGAGACTGCAAGCTCACAAGGCACGAAGGTCACCTAACAGATGACCTCCCTTCAGCAGCTGCAAAGGCAAAGGAAGAACTTCATCAGATCGATCACGTCTGCAGAGTGCTTGGTCTCTGTGAGAGAAGCAGTGAAGTTGTTGAAGGAAGAGAGACAATCCCTGGACACAAAGAGAGCAGCAGTGGAGAAAAATATTCACAATCGTCATGCCATTATGGTGGCTGCTGCTGACATAAAGAGAGATGAAGAACTGAAGTCATTGCAGTCTTTGCACAAAGACATGGATAAGAAGTAGGCTGTGCCCTTCAACAACGAGAAGGTAATTTGGAAGAGCTGTCAAGTCTCTTGCAACAACTGGACCATGCTGTTAAATCAGGTTCAGATATGGAAGTCATCACTGTTGCCAGGGAGATGAGAAGTGGGTGTGGCAGCAAGGAGAAGGTGGATGCTCTGACGTCACAGAAAGAAAGAAGTCTGCAACGACCAGTGCTTCAGCCTGAAGTCAGCGCAGACGTTCTGACAAAGACAGTGTGCAGCTTTGTGGGAAGTGTAGGAAAGATGGAGATGGCAGACAGTGAGCCTGAGGCCAAGGTGACAGAGTGTTTCCGGTGTGGTGATGACCCTGATGTGGAGGTCTTCTCTCTGTGTCATGTTGACGATGATCTTCCTGAAGTTAAGGTGTCCTATGAAAGGTGTGGGATGGAGCAGAACACGCCAATGAAATCATTCACAGAGCAAGGGGTCTGTTCACATACCAAGAAAGGTGTGGGCAAGAGGTCTTACAAAAGCTTTTGTTAAAGGATGGTCTATGTTCCCGATTGCAAAGCCAGGATGGTTCAGAACTTACTGCAAATCCCCAAGTTCTGCACACTTCAGGCTGGACAACGGCCTGTCAGGATCAGCAGACATCAACAGAGAGAAAGTCACTTCCACTGTCCCATTTAAGACAGAGACCACAAAAGAGTTCACCATTCAAGTGGGCCCTCACCGAGCATTCGACGTGGACGACACTGAACAGTATTTCGCTGTGGTGGAGGAAGCCAAAGAGTCCGAACACTGGCGCAGTGTCCATTTGTTTAAACGGCCAGTGTTTCAGTGGCCAGTGAAGAAGGCAGTCAGCACTTACAGTCCTCCTACAGAAAAGTATCAACCCTCTGATGTGTGCTTTTACATCTTAAAGGGACAGAAGGTACTGCTGATAACTGATGAACTTAACGACGCCATTCACGTGGTCACCATCCAAGGGGACACAATGAAGTTTGAACGGTACCTGTGTGCGGGTTGTCCTTCCCTGATACAGCCCACAGCCATCACTGTGGATCTTGGTGGTCGTCTGTGGGTGGCCTGCAGGGGAGGTGCTGTGTTGAGGATAGAACAGCTGCTGCAGTGACAGTTGCTCTTAAGTTTAAACAACGTCTGTCCACTAGCAGTGATAGCAGACCATTATTTATTATTATTATTATTATATTATTATTATTATTATTATTATCATCATCATCATCATCATCATCATCATCATCATTCATCATCATCTATTATATTATTATATTATATTATTATTATTATTATTATTATTATTATTTATTATTATTATTATTATTATTATATTATTATCATTCATTCTTTTATATTCAGGATAATGGAATAAGCACTTATTGGGAAAAGAGGGGTAGGTAGGAGGCATGAGGGAAGGGGAGGGGGAACAGGTGGTAAGATTTATGGTGAAAATCCTGCAATCTTTGACAACATTGAAAAGCAAGAAGAAACAGATATATTGGTCCAGTTAGAGAACACTAAATTGAAGAGAAATGTGTAACGTTACAAAAAGAGAGAAGTAAGAAATAAGCCAGTTTTAAAAGAAATTGGGAAACTGTACAATGAACAAATGACTCCATGACTTCAAACATAAGAACTTTATCCAATACCATTTGACTGAACAATTAGCCAAATACTGCTTCTTTGAAAAACTTGATGGTGTAAAGAGTCGCATATTTCCAGCAATCAAAAAGACAGTGAAACACTGTAAACTGTTCACCACAAACAGAACTAACGATCTTACAGTACTTGAGTTTTAAAGCCTTAATTATCAGAGGGTAAAAGATGATGTCATCAACACTACGTCATTTGCAGAAGAATGGGTGAGTTGTTCACTTATAAAGTGAATGGAAGAAATATTCATGTGTAGATTTTTTTTTTTATCTTTCAAGACATTCTTTTTCAGATGTTGATTTCAGAGAAACACAGGCTTTTGCGATAAATGGGAAAATGTGTTTTCTGCTGATTTTTTAAAAATGTTATCCACCTTTCATTCCTATTTTCTCAACATACTCAGTGCCAGAAAGTCTTGCACATGAAGACACTTCTCTGAGAACTGTCAACAGAGGGAGTGGTGACTTCTCTGAGAACTGTCAACAGAGGGAGTGGTGACTTCTCTGAGAACTGTCAACAGAGGGAGTGGTGACTTCTCTGAGAACTGTCAACAGAGGGAGTGGTGACTTCTCTGAGAACTGTCAACAGAGGGAGTGGTGACTTCTCTGAGAACTGTCAACAGAGGGAGTGGTGACTTCTCTGAGAACTGTCGCCAGAGGGAGTGGTGACTTCTCTGAGAACTGTCAACAGAGGGAGTGGTGACTTTTCTAAGAACTGTCAACAGAGGGAGTGGTCACCTCTATAAGAACTGTCAACAGAGGGAGTGGTGACTTCTCTAAGAACTGTCAACAGAGGGAGTGGTCACCTCTATAAGAACTGTCAACAAAGGGAGTGGTGACTTCTCTGAGAACTGTCAACAGAGGGAGTGGTGACTTCTCTGAGAACTGTCAACAGAGGGAGTGGTCACCTCTCTAAGAACTGTCAACAGAGGGAGTGGTCACCTCTCAACATAGGGAGTTGTCGCTTCTCAGAGAACTGTCAACAGAGGGAGTGCTGACCTCTCTAAGAACTGTCAACAGAGGGAGTGCTGACCTCTCTTAGAACTATTAACAGAGAAAGTGTTGACATCTTTAGCCCAAAAAGAGAATGGGACCCAAGACTCATACAGCTTATTATAACTTTTTCTATATATAATTATAATCTCATCATTTTAACACTTAGCCTTCAATAATAATTCCATATTGAGACATACACACTGTGCGATTGAACATTCTAATGCAATTTAATTATTAGCTTAGCTTAGCTTAGCTTGTGTGTGTGTGTGTGTGTGTGTGTGTGTGTGGTGTGTGTGTGTGTGTGTGTGTGTGTGTGTGTGTGTGTTAGTGTTATGTGGGAGGTGCAAGAAGAAAGGGCATGGAATAATGCTACATACGTTTTAGTGATGATGATGATGATGATGATGATGATGATGATGATGATGATGATGATGATGATGATGATGATGTTACTTGTTTCTATCTTCTCTTTTATGCATATTGTTGATAGTATCAGCTTTTTCCTCTCTTAGGACTTGCTCCATATAAAACAATAATTTTCACATTCAAGATGTATGCGCTTTTTTTCAGAATGCATAAAATAATATCAATCCTCTTTATTTTTGTTCCTTGGCTAGAGCTGCGAGGTACACCAATGGTTAAATTTTACCTATGCCACCGTTTCACCCCCCCCCCCCCCCCCCCCACCCCACCCCTGCCATTTAGGTAGCTGCATTCCAACAGGGAATAGTGTCGAAACAAGACACCTGTGTATCTGCTGGCTTTTTTTCTTCTGCCCGCTGTTTCTGCCAGTACACAATGGCCTACTTGTCCAAAAGATGAGACGGGTTTTTGATGTGTGTGCAAGATGTT
>CM060342.1:30898798-30941298 GCA_030674155.1 Stramonita haemastoma
CAACATGATGTTGATGACCTCAGGTTACTATGCCCATTATGCAAGCAAGCTTCTTAGGATGAAGTACATTTTGTGTTATGCTGCCCAGTGTTAGAAATATTAGGCAGAATGATATCCCTGTGAAATATAGTAGACAGCCTCATTTATTTAGACTTGTTTACTCATGGCTCAAGTCAGCCTGAAGTTGTGCATAGCCTGACTTTATATTTGTGTAAAGCTTTCAGAATAAGAGAAAATTAGTTATGGTAAGTCATTTTTTGTAACCTGACTTTTTGTTATAAAATTACTTTTTTTTTTTTTTGGTTGTACTGTTGTTTTTATCCCCTACCAAATACTAAGCAATTGGGCAACCCCCTTCATGTATGGGCCAATGGCCTTTTTGTGAATAAATCTTTCCAGTTGTTGGAGCTCTCTCTCTCTCTCTCTCTCTCTCTCTCTCTCTCTCTCTCTCTCTCTCTCTCTCTCTCTCTCTCTCTCTCTCTCCTCTCTCAGTTTCAAAAGTCATGAAAAAATTGAAGAAGAGACATTGCCTTGTTGCAGACAAGTTTGTGTGAGATGTATGTTTTGAATCTGTACAGTTTTGCAGAGGAAATTTGTCCCCCTTACCAGTTTCCATTGTATGGGCTAATCAGAACTTATATACATTTTTAAAAAAAAAAAAAAAAGGATCTGAATCTATCCTGTAACCATGTGATGGAATCCATGACATGATGACTATTTGGGCTGTTGTTAACTAAGTTTTCAGAATATGACATTTTGTGTTTTGTGCCCAGTCCCCCTCCCACTGTCCCCTTGTGAATGGGCATCTTGCCTGACACAATAAACCATTCTCTCTCTCTCTCTCTCTCTCTCTCTCTCTCTCTCCTCTCTCTCTCTCTCTCCTCTCTCTCTCTCTCTCTCTCTCTCTCTCTCTCACTATGGGGACGGGATAGCCTAGTGGTCAGAACATTCTGTTTGCAATTTGACCACCCGGGTTTGATTCCCTTCCCAGGGGATTTTTTCCTCTGGAGTTAATATCAGTGCCGACTCCACTCCCCCAAAAGTCCTTGGATGAGACTATAAACCCAGGCTCCATGTGCCAACGCATGAAGAACATTTTGTGCACACGTTAAATCCTGTTCCGCTTTTCGTAAGGGTAGGCCATCGTGTGCCGGTTGGAACAGATAAGATTTACAAACTGCATACACATGGGGACTGGCTGTCAAAAAAAAAAAGCACATGACTGCTTATTTCATTATCCCTCGAAATAAAAGAATAAATTAATTAATTAACTACCCACACACACACACACACACACACACACACACACACACACACACACACACACACACACACACACACATAACACACAACACACACACACACAGATAAATAGACAGACAGACAGACAGACAGACAGATAGATAGATAGATAGATAGATAGATAGATAGATAGATAGATAGATAGATAGATAGATAGATAGATAGATAGATAGATAGATAGATAGATAGGCAGGTAGACAGGTAGACAGGTAGACAGGTAGACAGGCAGATAGGTAGGCACATATAGATAGATATAACAGACAAAATGCAAACAGATAGACAGATGATATATAATAATACATAAATATATATATAATATATATATAGCTGCATTAAACTCGTGGAAAACCAAGTATTCCTAAAAATGTGGTATGTGCTTGATCTCACTCTTTATCTTGTGAACACATTCTTTTTGATTGCCCTATCTTGACATCATTATGCAAAAATTCTGGTATCATAAATCTGAAAAGGGAATCTGTGGGTAGGGGTTTAATCACTGTAGATCAGAAATTGTTGATATTGCTAAAGTTATTTCTCAGTCTGGTATTATCATTCTGTTATAGGCTGCTGTTCTTCTTTTTAATTTAATAATTTATTGTTTTAATTTTTGGGCTTATTTTAGCTACTTTTAATTCTTGTTTAAGTCTAATATCACCTAGAGTGAACAAACTTTAAATGAAAAGCAAATAAACAAGATAGACAGACAGACATACATCACAATAGAAACAGTATGCTACACATGTGCTTCAATACATCTTTCATAAACGTTCTATGTACTCTCTTGCGACGTCCTGTGTAAATGCATCGAAAAGGTGAGGTGAGAGGATGCATGCTTGTTTAACTCCTTTACAGATGTTGAAAAATTTATATTTTTGGTTGCTCCATCTGATAATACAACGGTGCCCTTTTGGTCTTCATAAAGCAAGGAAATTAAGGAGATGATGTGTTTTGGAAAGTCCATTTTATACATCGTGTGAAAAAGATGCTGATGAATCCCACTGTCGAAAGCTTTGCTGCAGTCTAGGGGGGTAATGAACAAATTCTTCATTGTACTTTTCACCCAGCTTGTCTTGTACTTGTCCCTAGCATGGGCTTAATCTTTCATCTTTTATTGTTCATTGTATTCTTATTTCATTCTTGTCCCCGAAGTCTGAATGTAACTCCTTTAATGGTGGGTAAAAATGGTTGCTTACACAAATCCACACCATTGTTAAACCTCGGAGCTGTAGCCATGGAACAGAGAAAAAATCTTCATACCAGCAATACTTTTAATTTCTCTGCTGTTAGACTTACCACTTCCCGATGCAAATGGATCAGATTTACAGAAACAGTAGTGCATTTAATGGACTAGAACTGGAGGAAGACATACACTTTAATTCTCTAACAGTGCATTCAGTGCATGAGAAATAGAACTAAACGTGTACTATTGCTCTCCAACTATAGTCAGTTCAATGTACAGGAACTGGGAGCAGACGTGGGCTTTATCTTTCCAACTATATTGCTTTCATTATACTAGAACTGGAAGCAGACATGCATACTGACCCACAAATGGTGGTGTATGTTACAGACACCTGATCAGCAGCAGACGTCACTACCATGGCAACAGGGGGCAGAGAAGACTCCCACACCTGTGCTGTCTGCCTGGAGAACTACACTGACCCCAAACTTCTCACCTGTCACCATGCATTCTGTGCTGCCTGTATCCAAAATGTCGTCAGTCGCCACTCTCCATGCTGCTTTCCCTGTCCAGTGTGTGGGAAGATTACCTCCCTGCCTTCAGGGGGAGTGGCCTCCCTGCCAAGCTACTGTCCTCAGCAACCACAACCTGCCCAGCCCCAGTCTGGTGCACACGTCATGTGCAGGATACATTCTGACGAAATGCTCAAGTTTTACTGTGCACGGTGTGACCAGGTCATCTGCAGAGACTGCAAGCTCACGAGGCACGAAGGTCACCCAACAGATGACCTCCCTTCAGCAGCTGCTAAGAAAAAGGAAGAACTTCTATCAGATCGATCACGCCTGCAGAGTGCTGAGTCTGCTGTAAGAGAAGCAGTGAAGTCGTTGAAGGAAGAGAGACAATCCCTGGACACAAAGAGAGCAGCAGTGGAGGAAAATATTCACAATCGTCATGCCATTATGGTGGCTGCTGCTGACATAAAGAGAGATGAAGAACTGAAGGCATTGCAGTCTTTGCACAAAGACATGGATAAGAACGTAGGCTGTGCCCTTCAACAACGAGAAGGTCACTTGAAAGAGCTGTCAAGTCTCTTGCAACAACTGGACCATGCTGTTAAGTCAGGTTCAGATATGGAAGTCATCACTGTTGCCAAGAAGATGAGAAGTGGGTGTGGCAGCAAGGAGAAGGTGGATGCTCTGACGTCACAGAAAGAAAGAACTCTGCAACGACCAGTGCTTCATCCTGACGTCAGCACAGACGTTCTGACAAAGACAGTGTGCAGCTTTGGGGGAAGTGTAGGAAAGATGGAGATGGCAGACAGTGAGCCTGAGGTCAAGGTGACAGAGTGTTTCTGGTGTGGTGATGACCCTGATGTGGAGGTCTTCTCTCTGTGTCATGTTGACGCTGATCTTCCTAAAGTTAAGGTGTCCTATGAAAGGTGTGGGATGGAGCAGAACACGCCAATGAAATCATTCACAGAGCAAGGGATCTGTTCACAGATTGAGAAAGGTGTGGGCAAGAGGTCTTACAAAAGCTATGTTAAAGGATGGTCTATGTTCCGAAATGCACAGCCAGGATGGTTCAGAACTTACTGCAAATCCCCAAGTTCTGCGCACTTCAGGATGGACAACGGCCTGTCAGGATCAGCGGACATCAACAGAGTGAAAGTCACTTCCATTGTCCCATTTAAGACAGAGACTACAAAAGAGTTCACCATTCAAGTGGGTACTCACAGAGCATTCGACGTGGACGACACTGAACAGAATTTCGCTGCGGTTGAGGAAGCCAAAGAGTCCGAACACTGGCGCAGTGTCCATTTGTTTAAACGGCCAGTGTTTCAGTGGCAAGTGAAGAAGGAAGTCAGTACTTACAGTCCTCCTACAGAAAAGTATCAACCCTCTGATGTGTGCTTTTACACCTTAAAGGGACAGAAGGTACTGCTGATAACTGATGAACTTAACGACGCCATTCACGTGGTCACCATCCAAGGGGACACAATGAAGTTTGAACGGTACCTGTGTGCTGGTTGTCCTTCCCTGATACAGCCCACAGCCATCACTGTGGATCTTGGTGGTCGTCTGTGGGTGGCCTGCAGGGGAGGTGCTGTGTTGAGGATAGAACAGCTGCTGCAGTGACAGTTGGCTCTTCAGTTTAAATAACGTCTGTCCACTAGCAGTAATAGCAGACCATTATTATCATTATTATTATTATTTATTTTATTATTTATTTATTTTTTATTATTTTTATTATTATTATTATTATTTATTCTTTTATATTCAGGATAATGGAATAAGCACTCATCGGGAAAAGAGGGATAGGTAGGAGGCAGGAGGGAAGGGGAGGGGGAACAGGTGGTAAGATTTATGGTGAAAATCATGCAATCTTTGACAAAATTGAAAAAGGAAGATGAAAGAGATAAAATGGTCCAACTAGAGACCACCCAATAAAACAGAAATGCTTGAAGTTTAAAGAGAGAGAGAGAGAGAGAGAGAGAGAGAGGAGAGAGGAGAGAGAGAGAGAGAGAGAGAGAGAGAGAAGAGAGAGAGAGAGAGAGAGAAGAAAGTAAAATAAAAAACGCGATTTAAAAAGAAATTGGAAAGCTGGACCATGAAGGATTGACTGAAATATTTCAAACAGAAGAAACCATTTCACTGAACAAGTGACCAAATACTGCTTTATTGAGAAGCTAAATGATGAAAAGGGTCGCATATTTTTGCCATAAAATAGAGAGTAAAACAATGTAAACTGTTCACCAGAACGCTAATAACTATTTTTCAGAACTTAGATTTTAAAGCATTAATTCTCAGATGGTAAAATGTAGAAATGATCAACTGCACATGACAGGCAGAAAAATGTGACAGTTGTTCTTTTATAAAGTGAATGGGAGAAAATAATCTTGTATAGGTTTTATATCTGATCTTTCAAGAAATTCTTTTTCAGCTGTCGATTTCAGAGAAACACCAGCTTTTTTGATAAATAGGAAAATGTGTTTTTGTGTTGACTTTTCAGAATGTTGTGCACCTTTTTTTGCTACCTTCTAAACATGCTCAGTGCCAGAAAGTCTTACACATGAAGACACTTCTCTAAGAACTGTCAACAGAGGGAATGGTGACTTCTCTGAGAACTGTCAACAGAGGGAGTGGCGACTTCTCTGAGAACTGTCAACAGAGGGAGTGGTCACCTCTGTAAGAACTGTCATCAGAGGGAGTGGTGACTTCTCTGAGAACTGTCAACAGAGGGAGTGGTGACTTCTCTGAGAACTGTCAACAGAGGGAGTGCTCACCTCTGTAAGAACTGTCATCAGAGGGAGTGGTGACTCCTCTAAGAACTGTCAACAGAGGGAGTGGTGACTTGTTTAACTCCAAAGAGATAATGATGACATTACAACTGTAAAAAAAAAAGCCTAATGGTTTTAACACTTAGCTATCCATATTAATGCCATGATGATAGATATACATGCTGTAGTAGTAGGCACTCATCAGTCTCGGAAGACTATGGACTTGCGCTCTAGTCTTCAGAGGGCAAAGCCTGGGCAAGTAAGTATGGAGGGCAAGCTGTCACCCATGCAGCAGACATCTGCCCCCCCCCCCCCCCCCCCTACCCACGCCACAGGAATGATCCACTGGAAAGGCAATGACCGATACGAATGGTTCCAGCACCGTCGCAGGAGCCACCAGAACGTTGCCATATACAGCCCCGAGCCGCCCTGGGACTCCAACTCCCTGATTTTTCCTCAGGGATGGTGTCTAAACACACCTGTGTGCATGCTGGGTTTGTTTGTTTTTTATTTTGTCATCCGCTCCTACCAGCACACGATGGCCTGCTCTTCCGAAAGGCGGACGGGGGGGGGGGGGGGGGGGGGGAGGGCGGGGTTGACGTGTGCGCAAGATGTTCTGCATGCGTGCGTTCGCACACGGCGCCTCAGTTTATAGTCTCATCCAAACGACTTGGACATTCAGTTCGATTTTTTCGTCAAACTGGGAGGACAGGGCAAGGCTGGGTACGAACCCAGAACCTCACGGTTTACTTGTTGGCAGGCTACCTTAATAGTGAGCAAAAACGATTGCATGCGCAAACATATCACCATTAGTGAACCTCAGAGCTTAAGCCAATAAACAAACAAATGAAAAAGAAAAAGAAACATAGATAAACATCCCAGAGTGGGAACATATGTGTATGTAGACAATAGTCAATGTCCAAGTTTTTATCCTTGTTTAAAAACAATGAATCATGTCTCATTTTTAATAAAACGTTGAATTGTCTTCGAACATTTTTCTTCCCTTCTGATATATATGTGTGTGTGTGTGTGTGTGTGTGTGTGTGTGTGTGTGTGTGTGTTGTGTGTGTGTGTGTGTGTGTGTGTGTGTGTGTGTGTGTGTGTGTGTGTTAATGTGTGTGTAAATGTGTGTGTGTGTGTTTGTGTGAGTGTCTGTGTCTGTGTGTGTGTGCCTCTGTGTGTGTGTGTGTGTGTGTGTGTGTGTGTGTGTGTGTGTGTGTGTGTGTGTGTGTGTGTGTGCCTATGTGTGTGTGTGTGTGTGTGTGTGTGTGTGTGTGTGTGTGTGTGTGTGTGTGGTGTGTAAAAGTCAAATTCAAAGTCAAAGTCAAATTTTTATTTCCAGATGGTACATTGAGTAAGCGATAAATTTGCTTTTTTTTCATCAAGCCATCTGTCTAGCAAAACAAAAACCCAACTCCAAACCAAACCAAGACAAAAAAACAGACCCCAAAACACAGAGTGTGTGTGTGTGTGTGTGTGTGTGTGTGTGTGTGTGTGTGTGTGTGTGTGTGTGTGTGTGTGTGTGTGTGTGTGTGTGTGTTGTGTGTGTGTGTGTGTGTGTGTGTGTGTGTGTGTGTGTGTGTGTGTGTGTGTGTGTGTGTGTCTGCGCGTGTGTGTGTGTGTGTGTGTGTGTGTGTGTGTGTGTGTGTGTGTGTGTGTGCTACCTTAGTGGTGTGTGTTTGGGCAAGGGCATGTGTGGGCGGTGTGTGTGTGTTTGGATATGAAATGTTGGATGACTGAAAAAAAGAGCCCAAAATATGGACAGGAGTCTCTGTGAAGGAACTCTCTCACTGGTTCCTAAGAAGCTTTGGCTTTGTGGGTCTAAATGTGTACAATAAAGGGTAGTGTGTGTGTGTGTGTGTGTATATATATGTGTATGTGTGTGTGCGTGTGTGTGTGTATGTCTGTGTGTGTCTCTATTTACATATATATACATAATTTTTGTATATGTATACATACATATGTATATATATATATATATATATATATATATATATATATATATATAATATATATATATATATATATATATATATATATATATATATATATATATATATGTAACGGGTCCTACACGGGAATTATCTAAGGCGCCACTCTAATTCCAGTTCCGCCTAATTCGGTACCGGAAATCTTAGAGTCCTAGAATAATTCCTAAGTTTCTTCAGTAACCCTCAAGAAGAGTAGGGCTCAGCTACTTATGGGCCGGGGAGTGATAAAGGGGGGATAGAAAAGAGGATAGTAGAAAAATAGAGGAAAAGAATATAGAAGAGGTAGGAAAGTAGGTGAAGTGAAATTAATTAACCTCAACTCACTCAGCAGGCACACTGAACACACTGAACGTGACGAATAACACCATTCATTCAATGCGACTCCAGACCCAGCGAATTGGGTTTACAACATATATTCCACAACACAACCTACAACACTACCACATCACACAAAACACCAATGACTAATTGTACTACAAGTACAATTAAAAAACAAAAGATAATCTGTTCCTTCCTAATACAACAAAATTAGATCGATAATCAATTCTTAGATCAAGGCCATTAATAAAAACAACCATAAGTAAGGGTGAAGATTCAATGATGGGGCAAAGCAGGTGTGACAGGGTAGAAATGACGATGTTCCTTAAGGGGGAACATCTAGACTCAGGAGCGAGTCTCTGTCACGCGTCTTTCCCTCACTAGCCCCAGGCAGGAAGTGAGATTTAAAAAACAGATGTATCCCGATAGGCACTCTTTTTTTAAGGGGCGATCACTCAACTCTACAAGGGAGTTACTGAACCTAACGCTTAGTAACACACCCAACAAAAATACGTTTTTGTGAGGGGGGTTACACACACCCTTCGCAGGAAAATGTTGCTATCTTTTTTCAAAAAAGTGCCAACATTTCAAACAAAAACACAAAACTCTACCCTCTCGGGGTAAAAAACCTCAAATCTTCAACTTGAACAAAATGTATACCCAATCCAAGGTGGGCATCAACATTTATCCTAAAATTTATCTTAGGCCAAAACCTTTTAAAGCCTCCCCTTAATTTCTGATTTTGCATAACTACCCAATTTGATTTGGATACTGAAAACAGAACTCAACACACAAAAACATTCCACATTTTAAAAAATGTAGGAGAGGTAAACCCAAACATGACTCACAAAGTCACACCCTGCAAATATGCAGCAAAACAAACACAAAAACATGAACCTGTGGACTCAAAAAGCCACACCCTGCAAATATGCAGCAAAACAAACACAAAAACATGAACCTGTGGACTCAAAAAGCCACACCTGCAAATATGCAGTAAAACAGATACATTCAAAAATGTAAACTTGTAACTCAATGTCACCCTCTGCAAATATGCAGTAAAACAAAACATACACAAGAATTACAGCAATCTCAAGACCACCCTTGGTTGCTGACATACACCCTCCTTCTCTTCCTGCAACTGTTTAGGTTGCACAGGAACAGAATCACACCTGTCGGTCAGATCCGGAGTTTGAACGCTAACAGGATCTCTATGCAAAATAGATCTCCTTGGTGCAGGCACTGGCTTCCATTCCGACTTCTCTGGGGTGGACTTTTCCCAGCCAGGCCTACCCACACTAGACAAAGAACTCCTCTGACCAACTGGCAAACTCTTACGCCTTTTACGGGAGCCACCTTTCAGGGCATCCCCCCCGGTTGTTGGTAAGAGGCTTGGAAGCACCAATGCCTTGACCACAACCGCCTCTTTCCTGCTTATCAGGAAAACTTGGACTGTCTTTTCCTCTGCACCATTTCCTTCTGGAAAGGTGAGGAAAACTGACATAATCCCGATGGTTGCCTCGAGAGCTACCATCCACAACCACTTCCTGGTCGCATACTTCCCGAACACCACCCTGACTACTACAATTACCTCGCCGATGTGGCGGTATGTAGCAACCGGGTTTGTCCCTGTAGGAGGATTTTTTGGGTTTTGTTGAAACCCCGTTCTTACTGACTTCAGCTTTAGTAGCCTTCTTTCTCCGCTTTGCCGACTGCGACTTGACCGGGCAATCACGAACGACGTGGCCAACACTTTGGCATCGGTAGCAGGAACTTTTCGGCTTCTTTGAGTGGCCTCTGAGTCTCTCTACTACCATGCCTACCAACTCTTTATAGTTGATGGCCACTTTTGCATGTTCCTGATGTGTCCGGCCCGTCACAGCTGACATAAGCCCTGAGGATGATTCCTCTAACTGCCTGACTGACTTCAACAGTGAAGTCAAATCAGGCGACGCAGAACCTGGTCTGCCGAACTCATTCTTAAGTTCCCGAGCCATCATGGGCTCACATGACATGAAACTATTCATGAACACAAAATAAACGTTCCGAGCACAGTCCTCATGAGAATACACCTCACATCTATTCAAACGAATAAACTTTAACCAGGCGTGCGCCAGGAAGTCCGATGGACTATCACTTTTGTCCATCCTCATCAGCAAGAACTCCGCCAGCCGTTCCACTTGGGTTTTAACACAGCCAAACACGTCACTTAGACGGCTGACAATGTCCATGGCAGAAGAGCAGGACTTGGCAAGCTCCCATGCCACACCACGCAGACTGCGCCGAACGCTGGCCAACACATCAGAGGGGGAATCGTTCCCTCTCATCAGCACATCAACTTGCTCCTCCCACTTGGCGAAGTCGACCTCATCACCACCTGTTGGCTTCGATCCAGTGAAGATGCCAAGCAGTGCCAAAGGCGTAGATGGCACCACGTGGACCTGGATCCTGGTCTGTAGCAGGGCTGTCATCTCGGCATCCTGCTTGTCGATCCTCTCCCTCAACAGGCGGTGACCTTCCTCCAGGGCAGTGAGCGTCTCCCGTAACTGCCGGTTCTCCTCCTCAACCGCAGTCACCCTCGCTCGTACCCCATCATCTCCCAGTTGCTTCATCTCTGGTCCCTCACTTCAACTGGCCATGATCTAATTGGTATGAGAAACTGAACTTACAGTTAACTTTCAAAATTTCATTTTCAAAAATTTTGTTTCTCTTTCTTTTGGAATTTAAAAAATTCCTACACAACTTTATCACACTGTTAGCAAAAAATTAATTAAGCTAACAACAAAATTATCAGAGCAACATTTCTGCTCTCAGCAAAATCACAGTTTTGCTGTTACCAAAATTTCACTTTCTCTAAAATTCCAATTTCCTTCCAAAAATCTCACAATACTGTTAGCCAAAAATTAAATAAGCTAACAACAAAATTCTTTTTCAGAGCAAAATTTTTGCTCACTGCAAAAATTTAATTTTGCCTACACTTTCACTTCCAGTGAAAATTTAAATTATCAAACACACACAAAAGACGTTACACCTTGTGAAATTCAAAGTTCCACAAAGATCGCAAACATCCACTCACGGTGGAGTTGCAGCTTCAAAACAAACTAACAGAAATTCACTCCCTTGTCCCAAATTGGGCGCCAGAAATGTAGAGGGTCCTACACGGGAATTATCTAAGGCGCCACTCTAATTCCAGTTCCGCCTAATTCGGTACCGGAAATCTTAGAGTCCTAGAATAATTCCTAAGTTTCTTCAGTAACCCTCAAGAAGAGTAGGGCTCAGCTACTTATGGGCCGGGGAGTGATAAAGGGGGGATAGAAAAGAGGATAGTAGAAAAATAGAGGAAAAGAATATAGAAGAGGTAGGAAAGTAGGTGAAGTGAAATTAATTAACCTCAACTCACTCAGCAGGCACACTGAACACACTGAACGTGACGAATAACACCATTCATTCAATGCGACTCCAGACCCAGCGAATTGGGTTTACAACATATATTCCACAACACAACCTACAACACTACCACATCACACAAAACACCAATGACTAATTGTACTACAAGTACAATTAAAAAACAAAAGATAATCTGTTCCTTCCTAATACAACAAAATTAGATCGATAATCAATTCTTAGATCAAGGCCATTAATAAAAACAACCATAAGTAAGGGTGGAGATTCAATGATGGGGCAAAGCAGGTGTGACAGGGTAGAAATGACGATGTTCCTTAAGGGGGAACATCTAGACTCAGGAGCGAGTCTCTGTCACGCGTCTTTCCCTCACTAGCCCCAGGCAGGAAGTGAGATTTAAAAAACAGATGTATCCCGATAGGCACTCTTTTTTTAAGGGGCGATCACTCAACTCTACAAGGGAGTTACTGAACCTAACGCTTAGTAACACACCCAACAAAAATACGTTTTTGTGAGGGGGGTTACATATATATAATATATATTATATATATATATATATATATATATATATATATATATATATATATATATATATAATCATAAACAGCCAAATGTACATGTTTGTTGTAACCCCCCCCCCCCCCTCTTCCACCCTTTGTCCACACACAAAACACAATTGTGTACAATTACTGATAACAAAAAACAATGGTTGAGCAAAGAAACATGATAACACACTAAAGGATTCAGGTTAAGAGGTCTGTTTTTAGTTCTGGGGTGATATCACCCAGTGCTTATGCTAAACATTGTATTGGTAGGTCTGTGGTCTAGTGGTAACACATCCACCTAGAAAACGAGAAGTCCTAGGTTCGATCCCCATTTGAGCCTGAATCCAAACCCTCATCCATTTGTATCAAACCTTGAGTAGTAGGATGGTTGCCAGTTTTCCAAAATTAATGGACGTTGGGGCTGGAAGGAATGTGTGCTTAGAGCATTGAACTTGCAATCTGATGGCCTGGGTTCAGCCACTACTTAGACACCCATTCAAAGGGATTTTGCCCCTGGACTCTGTTCTCCCGAAGGTCCTTCACAAGTAACTATGCATTGAGGCCCCATGTACGAACAAAATGCAGAAAATCTTGCCACATGTGTAAAAAAAAAAAAATCCAATGGTACTTTCATAGGGAAATAAATACAATAACAAGCGGGAAGGGTTTTTTTTAAGTAGGTGACCCTGCTCTTGCTGTGACACACTCTCCAGGTATATGTATTGTTATGTTTCTCTTGAGAATGACCAGCTAGTGGCCTAATACATTCAAAATACAAACGTACGGCTTGCGCACAATAAAACCAGAACAACGTGGCACTTGTCTGGCACCGGAAGTGACCTTTTATTCAAGGGAAATAACTCATATTACATATTACAATCTACTTTCAATTTCAGTTAGGCTTTGGACACAACATCCCTCCTCAACTTGAATGGACAATTACAATGAAAATGAATTGTCAAAGAGTAACATCCGAAACTCGAAAATTTGAGGAAGATATGCATTGTGCATTAATTTGAATTCAATGGTTTCTAAAAATTAAACCTTTGGCTTCATCAATATATATTGAATACACATCAGTAAGCAAATACATGTCTTGGCTGCATGTGGGTGTGTATGTCAGAGACATTGAGAAAATTCAAAACATCCAATAGAATAGAATAAAGGGATGCAAACACATGAGTGACTGGTTATGCCTACTGTGCCAATATAGGAACGTCATATAAAATCAAATTAAATTTTGCACGAACAAATGATAAACTTGAATGTCAAGATATTCAGTTTTTGATGAAAAAGTGTCCACTCAGTTCTGAATGGTTTCTTGGAATTCACGTCCGGTCCTTCACTCATATGTAAATATATGACTTGAGGTTTAAGCTTTCATGAATAAAATGAAATGAAAGAAATTTTAGTAGGCTAATATGACCAAAATATACGATCACTTAAAAACTATAATATTGTGACCTCTACACGATCACTTAGAATCAAGTTGGATCAGCCTAGCTACACTGCTGTCCTTCTTGATATACAGTCCATAAACACAATCCAAAATACAGAGCATTCTGATGCTCTTCTAACGATAATAAGAATACAATATTGTGACCACTCTACACGATCACTTAGGATCAAGTTGGATCAGCCTAGCTACACTGCTGTCCTCCTCGATATACAGGCCATAAACACAAATCAAAACTACAGAGCATTCTGATGCTCTCTGACAATGACTAGAAACACAAATGATATTTAATATCAAACAATGCTTAAATTTGACTAAATAGAGAGACAACCTAACTACACGTTGTCCTCTAGTGACAGGTCATGTACAAGATCGACGTAATGGATTAGTTGAGGACGTAGTCTTTCAGGTAAGTTGGAGTTTTGGTGGTTCGGCCTGAACGTCTTGTACTGGGTGATGGAAGCTGGTCGGAGCTTGTATTGTTGTTCCCAGTTTCTCCAGTTGAAGGAGTCTCAGCAGGAATGATGTCTCCAGGAATGATGTCTGGGTCCTCTGGAGCATCGAGTTCTGGAACGTCGCCAGGAATGTTGATGTGTGCTGGCAGCTGTCGAAAGTGGGATGAATTTCTGGTGATGAGAGATCCGTCAGGGCGGCAAGCTGTTATCATGCTCCCCTTCTTCTCTTTCACCAGACATGGCGTCGTGTTGTACGGCGTTGTCAGCGCATTTTGTTTGGGCTGCTTGACCAACACGTAATCACCAGGTGCCATCTTTGCTTGTGCAGTGTGACGGCGGGCATTAACGTATTCTGCCATCTTTCCTTTATTGTGATGGTCATTGTGCGCAATACGAGTATGCACAGGGACCGGAGAGAGATGTTTCGGAGCTGTGGGTAGACCGACGTTCATCTTCCGTCCTGTCATTGCCTCGAATGGCGAGACACCAGTTGCAGTGTGTGGCGTTGCCCTGAATGTTCGGAGAAACGTTGGGATTTCCTCCTTCCAGTTTCGGCCGTCAGCTGTTGATGTACGGATATTGTTTTTGAGGGTTCCCACGAAGCGCTCAGCTGCACCGTTCGCCTCAGGCCACACAGGCATAATTTTCCTGTGCCTGAAACCATTCCTCTCAGCGTACTGTGCAAAGCCTTGACCGTTGAATGGTGGGCCATTGTCTGTCTTGCAGATTTCAGGGAAACCTTGGCGTGCGAAAATTTGGTCCAGACGGGGGAGTATAGTTCTTTCTGAAGTGGATGAGACGATCTCCACTTCTGGGTATCGACTGTATTCGTCAGTGACCACCAACACGTATTCTCCCGATGGAAACGGTCCAGCGAAGTCAATCGCCACTGCTACCCATGGGCCTGAAGGGAGTGGTGTTGGTTGGAGAGGTTCTCTCTGTGTTGGTCCTTTGTACGTGGCCTGGCATGGAATACAGGACTTCACAGCATTCTCAACCAGTTTGTCGATACCAGGAAACCAGATTTTTTCCCGGATCAGTTGCTTGGTCTTCACAATACCTTGGTGTGACTGGTGAGCAATGTCTATGGCTTGGTTCTGAAGTGACTGCGGAAGAATGAGACGATGACCTCTAAGAACAAGTCCATCATGCACGGATAACTCGTCTTTGAATCGTGCAAAGTCTGAAATGTCACTTCTCCATTGTCCAGTTTGGACTGCCTGCATAACTTTCTGGAGCTGAGGGTCTTTCTGAGTTTCAGCTCGAACATCGCCTTGCGTCATTGCTTTCGGTACTGCAAATTTGGCTAGGAATGCAATGTACTCCTCACCAGCGTTGTCTCTGGCAGGTGTTGTTTGAGGATGCCGGCTGATGTAGACAGCTGGGTTTTGTTCATTTCTGCCTGGTCTGTACACGAATTCGACCTCGTACGGCATGAGTCGAAGACGCCATCTCTCAATTCGGGCTGTTGTTGGGTTTCGGCTTTTGACTATCCCGAGCAGTGGTTTGTGGTCAGTGATGAGTTTGAATGGAGCTCCTTGCACGTACAAGTGGAAATGTTCGATTCCATAGACAGCAGCAAGCATCTCTCTATCTGTCTGTGAGTAGCGTTTTTCGACGTCTGTGAGCGCTCGGCTCGCGTAACAGATTGCCTTGTTGTCTTGGACGAGAATCGCCCCAAGACCAACTGGGCTAGCATCCACCAGGATAGACGTTTCTTTAGCAGGATCAAAGTATGCCATGACTGGGCTTGAGGTGAGCATTTCTTTCAGCTTTTCGAACGCCGCCTGTTGAGCTGCTGACCAGGTCCAACTCACATCTTTCTTGAGTAGTTCACGCAGTGGACTGGTGATTGTCGCATACGCAGGAATGTATCTAGCCATGTACTGAGTCATACCGAGAAACGATCTGAGTTCAGCGATGTTTGTAGGTGCAGGGGCATTGAGAATTGTCTTGGTTTTCTCAGGATCTGCGGTCATCCCCCCTCTTCCAAACACATGGCCAAAGAATGTCAGCTCGGACGCAGAAAAAATGCATTTCTTGCGGTTGAGTTTTGCTCCCACCTCTTGTAGGCGTTGAAGTGTCTTCTTCAAGCTCCTGTCATGTTCTTGCTGAGTAGCCCCGAATACGATGATGTCATCAGACAGATTTCTAACGCCAGGAATGTCATGCAGTACATTGGATATGGCGTTTTGGAAAATTTCTGAAGCTGCATTGACTCCAAATAACAGCCTTTTGTATCTGAACAATCCAACGTGAGTCGAGAATGTAGTGATCTGACGAGAGTCTGAGTCAATTTCCAGCTGATGATAGGCTTGAGTCATGTCAAGTTTGCTGAACCTTGTAGCCCCATTCAGATCTGCAATCAAGTCGTCGAGTGTTGGCATAGGATGTTTTTCTCTACCTATTGCTTTGTTTGGTTCGCGCATATCAACGCACACTCTAACTTCTCCCTCACGTTTCTTGGGGACGCACACAATAGGGCTGACCCAGGGAGTCGGTCCAGTTACCGGCTCGATGATGTCCAATTCTTGAAGTTTCTTCAGTTCGGCCTCCACCTGTTTTCGAAGATGGAATGGAACACGTCGGTGCTGTTGCGCAACAGGCTGTACTTCAGGATCCACATGCAGTTTGATTTTCGTATCTTTGATGTGTCCTAGTTTACCATCAAAAAGTTCTGTGAAGTTGTCAGCGATGGAACTTGTTGATTGGGCAGATGTGTCCAAATTCAGGCTCGCAGAGAATGCGAACTGTATCAGTCCCAAAGCTTGTGCAGTGTCTGCGCAGATAAGACTATCTGTTTTCTTGTCACTATTGACGACGTAGAATTTTGCATGTGTTCTTTTGCCTTTGTATTCTAGGTCTGTCGAAAAGTATCCATCCACAGGCAAAGGTTTGTCAGAACCGTAGGCCATAATTCTGGGACATGGCTGTTTGAGTTTCAGATTTGTTGGGCATATCGACGTGTGCACAATATTTACTGTCGCACCACTGTCGACAAGAAATGACGTTTCTTTCCCAAACAGTGTGGCATGGACTGCTGGAATTTTGGAATTGTGGGTGACGTGGAAGACTGATTCCTCACTGGAGCTATCGGCTGATCTGTCACAAAAATTTGATACGTTGTTGATCTTCACAGGCTTTTGTTTGGATCTACAAACACGAGAGTAGTGTCCTATCTTTGAACAAGCTCTGCACTGCTTTCCTGCAGCTGGACATCCGTCGGGGTGTGGGAATGGTCCACCACAGTTACGGCATGTTGTATTTTGTCTTGGCGGTCTGGAACTTCCTCTACCTCGCTGAGAAAATCCACCTCTGCCTCTCTGCTGGAAGCCGCTCTGTCCCTCACGATTGTTTGTGTGTGAGGACTGACCTCCTCCTCTTCCATGCTTACGACCGGCAGAATTCTTGACGGCATTCACTTTGTGACTGTGAGCCGTTTGTTCAATGTCTGCAGCCCTAGCTTCGGACAGCTCTTGAGATCGTGCTTCCGAAAGTATCTGGTCCAGTGTAAACGAATCCCTAAGCGCTCTTCTCCTCAGTCTAGATGATGTACAACCATGCAGAATTTGTGTCAGAATTTCACTGTCTGCATCGTGAAAATCGCAGTTTATTGCTAACGCACGGAGTCGAGTATGGAAACTGTCAATTGTCTCACCTGTGTTTTGTGTCACATCTCTGAACTTCAGACGTTCGTAGCTGGTATTCTTCTTTGGGGTGAAGTATTCAGTGAAAGATGTCTTGAGCACGTTGTATTCGTTTGGTTCCTCGTCGATGGTTGCGCCGATCCCCTTTTTCTCGTCAGAGAAAGATTCGTAAATTTCGAAGATTTCGTCGCCTCCGTAATGAAGGAGTAGGGCTTTTTTTCGAGCGTCTCTTGTAATGTCCAAAGCACACACGAGATTTTCGAACTTTGACAGCCATTTCCGCCAACGTGTGCCAACGTTTTCATTGTCTTGATAGATGTGAAAATGTTCGAAATTTGGCAGACTTGTCGCCATTTGGATGATATAGACTTGAAAAACGTACTTTACCTCGTCGCCAGTTGTTATGTTTCTCTTGAGAATGACCAGCTAGTGGCCTAATACATTCAAAATACAAACGTACGGCTTGCGCACAATAAAACCAGAACAACGTGGCACTTGTCTGGCACCGGAAGTGACCTTTTATTCAAGGGAAATAACTCATATTACATATTACAATCTACTTTCAATTTCAGTTAGGCTTTGGACACAACATGTATGACAGCCCAAACTACAGGGAGAGAAATCTACTGTGACTGAAAATGAATACAATACAACATAGTACAGTACAGTACAATGCAATACAATACAATACAACACAATGCAATACAATACAGTGCAATACGATGCGATGCAATACAATACAAAACAAATCAAGGCATTACAATAGATACAACACAATACAATCTACAAGACAATACAATATGATTCAATACAATACAGCACAATGTAATGCAATGAATGCAATATGATAAAATACAATGCAATGCTAGAAACAACACGACATATTGCAATACAAAACGATACATTACAACACATTACAATACCATGCGATATCCATCCAAAGCCTTTTTATGCCTTCTTGGCATGTAGGGTAGCAACAAAGGTTCTCCACTCCTGCCTGTCTTGGGCCAGTTTCTGAATGGTTCCCCAGGAGTGTTGGAGGGTCTTCAGCTCTGTTTCTATTGTCCAACGCCAGGTGTTCTTGGGTCGTCCTTGCCTGTGTTTTCCTTCTGGTGTCCAGTGGAGGGCTGTTCAGGCGACCATGCAATATGGTATGATACAATTACAATACAGTACAGTACAGTGCAGTACAGTACAGTACAGTACACTACACTACAGTACACTACACTACACTACACTACACTACACTACACTACACTACACACTACACTACACTACACTACACTACACTACAATAAAACACAATACAATACAAAACAATACAACACACTACAACACAATACAATACACACCAAAGACTGAACTGTCCTTGCCATGGTAACTGTGTTGCTGCTAAAGGCTGAAGACAGACAGACAGACAGACAGACAGACAGACCAGCCTGGAGAACTCTGTCCACCAACCTGTCCCTCATGTTCCACCTGACAGCCATCTGGGTCATGGCACTGATCATGATGAGTGATGACATCACTATGCAATAATTATAGGCATATTTTCAGTGTGTTTTGTGGCAAATGTTCAATAAGCAATACGACTAGCCTCTTAGGAGAATGAAACATTCAATGTGAAAAAATGTATGCTATCATTTTTTTCTTTGCACAATTATTTTGTTATCAGGAGTGATTGTAGTGCACATGTACTCATTGATGCTTGTTAAAGTGTGTGTTGCCTGTTCACAGAGACACAGAGACACACAGACACTCAGACACACACACACACACACACACACACACACACACACACACACACACACACACACACACAGAAAGACACACACACAGAAACACACACACACACACACACACACACACACACACACACACACACACACACACACACACACACACACACACACACACACACACACACGCACGCACGCACGCACGCAGCAGGCACATTAACAAGTACCTATAATTGGCATACATTTCTTGATAAATCCAGGGACAGTTGATAACAGATGTGACGAAGCCTGAGGCAGTCCACAGTATAAATGCCTCTCCAGTTTGCATAGCTAGGCAGACTGGTTCAGACACCTACTTCCATCATTGGTCAACTCCTTGCCTTTTGAACAAAGATAGAGTATGGCTGCTTTTGTAGCCAAACAGGCTGAAATCTGAGCCACCCCCAAGGTTACATAGACAGGTATGTTTTTGACTGTTTTCTGTTTGATGTGTTTGTTTGGTAAGGTTACAGAGTGGAAAGCTTGGGTGTGCAGAATGAGAAGTAGTTTGTTTATTTGCCTTCTTTTGAGATCAGATTTTCAGTTTTTTCCTTGTGCAACTGCCATGTGATAAAACCACATCCATAGGTTAAATAGTACTGAAGAGGGAAATCTCTGTCTACCTATCCCTGTTGTTGTGATGTACATGGATTGAGTATGCATTACTCTTTTCTCTCTCTCTCTCTCTCTCTCTCTCTCTCCTCTCACTCTCTCTCTCTCTCTCCTCTCTCTCCTCTCTCTCTCTCTCTCTCTCTCTCTCTCTCTCTCTCTCTCTCTCTCTCTCTCTCTCTCTGTTTATACCCACTTTCAGGCAAAGATTGATTGACTGCCCATGGCAGCAATGGAGTGATCATATACAAACCAGGGAAATATATCAAATGTATAGACAATTTATAAGTTCACATGATGTCTAACCTTATCCAAAGCTTGATATGGACATTCATTTGAAACGTTATGTCTAAGTTTAGATTTGGTGTATCAGATATAAATGTTCATAAATTCAGATACAGACAACATGATGTTGATGACCTCAGGTTACTATGCCCATTATGCAAGCAAGCTTCTTAGGATGAAGTACATTTTGTGTTATGCTGCCCAGTGTTAGAAGATATTAGGCAGAATGATATCCCTGTGAAATATAGTAGACAGCCTCATTTATTTAGACTTTGTTTACTCATGGCCTCAAGTCAACCTGAAGTTGTGCTAGCCTGACTTTATATTTGTGTAAAGCTTTCAGAATAAGAGAAAATTAGTTATGGTAAGTCATTTTTTGTAACTGACTTTTTGTTATAAAATTACTTTTTCCTTTTTTTTATGGTTGCTACTGTTGTTTTTATCCCCTACCAAATACTAAGCAATTGGGCAACCCCCTTCATGTATGGGCCAATGGCCTTTTTGTGAATAAATCTTTCCAGTTGTTGGAGCTCTCTCTCTCTCTCTCTCTCTCTCTCTCATCTCTCTCTCTCTCTCTCTCCTCTCTCTCTCTCTCTCTCTCTCTCTCTCTCTCCCCTCAGTTTCAAAAGTCATGAAAAAATTGAAGAAGAGACATTGCCTTGTTGCAGACAAGTTTGTTGTGAGATGTATGTTTTGAATCTGTACAGTTTTGCAGAGGAAATTTGTCCCCCTTACCAGTTTCCATTGTATGGGCTAATCAGAACTTATATACATTTTTAAAAAAAAAAAAAAAAAAAAAGGATCTGAATCTATCCTGTAACCATGTGATGGAATCCATGACATGATGACTATTTGGGCTGTTGTTAACTAAGTTTTCAGAATATGACATTTTGTGTTTTGTGCCCAGTCCCCCTCCCACTGTCCCCTTGTGAATGGGCATCTTGCCTGACACAATAAACCATTCTCTCTCTCTCCTTCTCTCTCTCTCTCTCATCTCTCTCTCTCTCTCTCCTCTCTCTCTCTCTCTCTCTCTCTCTCTCTCTCTTCTCTCTCTCTCTCTCTCTCTCTCTCTCCTCTCTCTCTCTCTCTCTCTCTCTCTCTCTCTCTCTCTCTCTCTCTCTCTCTCTCTCTCTCTCTCTCTCTCTCTCTCTCTCTTTTACTATGGGGACAGGATAGCCTAGTGGTCAGAACATTCTGTTTGCAATTTGACCACCCGGGTTTGATTCCCTTCCCAGGGGATTTTTTCCTCTGGAGTTAATATCAGTGCCGACTCCACTCCCCCAAAAGTCCTTGGATGAGACTATAAACCCAGGCTCCATGTGCCAACGCATGAAGAACATTTTGTGCACACGTTAAATCCTGTTCCGCTTTCGTAAGGGTAGACCATCGTGTGCCGGTTGGAACAGATAAGATTTACAAACTGCATACACATGGGGACTGGCTGTCAAAAAAAAAAAAGCACATGACTGCTTATTTCATTATCCCTCGAAATAAAAGAATAAATAAATTAATTAACTACACACACACACACACACACACACACACACACACACACACACACACACACACACACACACACAGATAAATAGACAGACAGACAGACAGACAGACAGACAGACAGATAGATAGATAGATAGATATATAGATAGATAGATAGATAGATAGATAGATAGATAGATAGATAGATAGATAGATAGATAGATAGATAGATAGATAGATAGATAGATAGGCAGGTAGACAGGTAGACAGGTAGACAGGCAGATAGGTAGGCACATATAGATAGATATACAGACAAAATGCAAACAGATAGACAGATAGACAGACGATATATAATAATGCATTTTATATATATATATATATATATATATATATATATATATATATATATATATATATATATATATATATATAATATATATATATATATATAAGCTGCAATTAAACTCGTGGAAAACCAAGTATACCTAAAAATGTGGTATGTGCTTGATCTCACTCTTTATCTTGTGAACACATTCTTTTTGATTGGGGTATCTTGACATCATTATGCAAAAATTCTGCTATCATAAATCTGAAAAGGGAATCTGTGGGTAGGGGTTTAATCACTGTAGATCAGAAGTTGTTGATATTGCTAAAGTTATTTCTCAGTCTGGTATTATTATTCTGTTATAGGTTATTGTTGTTGTTTTTTAATTTAATTGTTTTAATTGTTGGGCTTGTTTTAGCTACTTTTAATTCTTGTTTAAGTCTAATATCACCTAGAGTGAACAGACTTTAAATGAAAAGCAAACAAACAAGATAGACAGACAGACAGACAGACAGACATACAGACAGACAGACAGACATCACAATAGAAACAGTATGCTACATATGTGGTGCAATACATTTTTGATAAACGTTCTATGTACTCTCTTGTGACTTGATGTGTAAATGCATTGAAAAGGTGAGGTGAGAGGATGCATCCTTGTTTAACTCCTTTACAGATGTTGAAAAAATCATATTTTTGATTGCTCCATCAGATAATACAATGGTGCCCTTTCGATCTTCATAAAGCAAGGAAATTAAGGAGATGATGTGTTTTGGAAAGTCCATTTTATACATCATGTGAAAAAGATGCTGATGAATCCCACTGTCAAAAGCTTTGCTGCAGTCTATGGGGGTAATGAACAAATACTTCATTGTACTTTTCACCCAGCTTGTCTTGTACTTGTTCCTAGCATGGGTTTAATTTTTCATCTTTTAGTGTTCATTGTATTCTTATTTCATTCTTGTCCCCGAAGTCTGAATGTAACTCCTTTAATGGTGGGTAAAAATGGTTGCTTACACAAATCCACACCATTGTTAAACCTTGGAGCTGTAGCCATGGAACAGAGAAAAAAATCTTCATACGTGCAATAGTTTTAATTTCTCTTCTGTTAGACTTACCACTTCCCTATGCAAATGGATCAGATTCACAGAAACAGTAGTGCATTTAATGGACTAGAACTGGAGGAAGACATACACTTTAATTCTCTAACAGTGCATTCAGTGCATGAGAAATAGAACTAAACGTGTACTATTGCTCTCCAACTATAGTGAGTTCAATGTACAGGAACTGGGAGCAGATGTGGGCTTTATCTCTCCAACTATATTCCTTTTATTATACTAGAACTGGAAGCAGACATGCATATTGACCCAGAAATGGTGGTGTATGTTACAGACACCTGATCAGCAGCAGACGTCACTACCATGGCAACAGGGGGCAGAGAAGACTCCCACACCTGTGTTGTCTGCCTGGAGAACTACACTGACCCCAAACTTCTCACCTGTCACCATGCATTCTGTGCTGCCTGTATCCAAAATGTCGTCAGTCGCCACTCTCCATGCTGCTTTCCCTGTCCAGTGTGTGGGAAGATTACCTCCCTGCCTTCAGGGGGAGTGGCCTCCCTGCCAAGCTACTGTCCTCAGCAACCTCAACCTGCCCAGCCCCAGTCTGGTGCACACGTCATGTGCAGGATACATTCTGACGAAATGCTCAAGTTTTACTGTGCACAGTGTGACCAGGTCATCTGCAGAGACTGCAAGCTCACGAGGCACGAAGGTCACCCAACAGATGACCTCCCTTCAGCAGCTGCTAAGAAAAAGAAAGAACTTCAGTCAGATCGATCACGCCTGCAGAGTGCTGAGTCTTCTGTGAGAGAAGCAGTGAAGTCGTTGAAGGAAGAGAGACAATCCCTGGACACAAAGAGAGCAGCAGTGGAGGAAAATATTCACAATCGTCATGCCATTATGGTGGCTGCTGCTGACATAAAGAGAGATGAAGAACTGAAGTCATTGCAGTCTTTGCACAAAGACATGGATAAGAACGTAGGCTGTGCCCTTCAACAACGAAAGGGTCACTTGGCAGAGCTGTCAAGTCTCTTGCAACAACTGGACCATGCTGTTAAGTCAGGTTCAGATATGGAAGTCATTACTGTTGCCAAGGAGATGAGAAGTGGGTGTGGCAGCAAGGAGAAGGTGGATGCTCTGACGTCACAGAAAGAAAGAAGTCTGCAACGACCAGTGCTTCATCCTGAAGTCAGCACAGACGTTCTGACAAAGACAGTGTGCAGCTTTGTGGGAAGTGTAGGAAAGATGGAGATGGCAGACAGTGAGCCTGAGGTCAAGGTGACAGAGTGTTTCTGGTGTGGTGATGACCCTGATGTGGAGGTCTTCTCTCTGTGTCATGTTGACGATGATCTTCCTGAAGTTTTCGTGTCCTATGAAAGGTGTGGGATGGAGCAGAACACGCCAATGAAATCATTCACAGAGCAAGGGATCTGTTCATGGATAGAGGAAGGTGTGGGCAAGAGGTCTTACAAAAGCTATGTTAAGGGATCGTCTATGATCCCAAATGCAAAGCCAGGATGGTTCGGAACTTACTGCAAATCCCCAAGTTCTGCACACTTCATGCTGGACAACGGCCTGTCAGGATCAGCGGACATCAATAGAGAGAAAGTCACGTCCATTGTCCCATTTAAGACAGAGACTACAAAAGAGTTCACCATTCAAGTGGGCCCTCACCGAGCATTCGACGTGGACGACACTGAACAGTATTTCGCTGTGGTGGAGGAAGCCAAAGAGTCCGAACACTGGCGCAGTGTCCATTTGTTTAAACGGCCAGTGTTTCAGTGGCCAGTGAAGAAGGCAGTCAGCACTTACAGTCCTCCTACAGAAAAGTATCAACCCTCTGATGTGTGCTTTTACACCTTAAAGGGACAGAAGGTACTGCTGATAACTGATGAACTTAACGACGCCATTCACGTGGTCACCATCCAAGGGGACACAATGAAGTTTGAGCGGTACCTGTGTGCGGGTTGTCCTTCCCTGATACAGCCCACAGCCATCACTGTGGATCTTGGTGGTCGTCTGTGGGTGGCCTGCAGGGGAGGTGCTGTGTTGAGGATAGAACAGCTGCTGCAGTGACAGTTGGCTCTTCAGTTTAAACAATGTCTGTCCACTAGCAGTGATAGCAGACCAGTAGTATAGTAGTAGTAGTAGTAGTAGTAGTAGTAGTAGTAGTAGTAGTAGTAGTAGTAGTAGTATCATCATCATTATTATTACTATTATTATTATTATTATTATATTATTATTATTATTATTAGTCATTCTTTTATATTGAGGATAATGGAATAAGCACTTATTGGGAAAAGAGGGATAGGTAGGAGGCAGGAGGGAAGGGGAGGGGGAACAGGTGGTAAGATTTATGGTGAAAATCCTGCAATCTTTGACAACATTGAAAAGCAAGAGGAAACAGATATATTGGTCCAGCTAGAGAACACTACATTGAAGAGAAATGTGTAACGTTACAAAAAGAGAGAAGTAAGAAATAAGCCAGTTTTAAAAGAAATTGGGAAACTGTACAGTGAACAAATGACTCCATGACTTCAAACATCAGAACTTTATCCAATACCAGTTGACTGAACAATTAGCCAAATACTGTTTCTTTGAAAAGCTTGATGGTGTAAAGAGTCGCATATTTTCAGCAATCAAAAAGACAGTGAAACACTGTAAACTGTTCACCACAAACAGAACTAAGGATCTTACAGTACTTGAGTTTTAAAGCATTAATTCTCAGAGGGTAAAAGATGAAAGTCATCAACACTACCTAATTTGCAGAAGAATGGGTGAGTTGTTCAATTATAAAGTGAAAGGAAGAAATATTCATGTGTAGATTTTTTATTTGATATTTCAAGACATTCTTTTTAAGATGTTTATTTCAGAGAAACACAGGCTTTTTGGATAAATGGGAAAATGTGTTTTCTGCTGATTTTTTTTTTAATGTTATCCACCCTTCATTCCTATTTTCTCAAAATACTCAGTGCCAGAAAGTCTTGCACATGAAGACACTTCTCTGAGAACTGTCAACAGAGGAGTGGTGACTTCTCTGAGAACTGTCAACAGAGGGAGTGGTGACTTCTCTGAGAACTGTCAACAGAGGGAGTGGTGACTTCTATTAGAACTGTCAACAGAGGGAGTGGTGACTTCTATGAGAACTGTCGACAGAGGGAGTGGTGACTTCTCTGAGAACTGTCAACAGAGGGAGTGGTGACTTCTCTGAAAACTGTCAACAGAGGGAGTGGTGACTTCTCTGATAACTGTCAACAGAGGGAGTGGTGACCTCTGTAAGAGCTATCAACAGAGGGAGTGGTGACTTCTCTGAGAACTGTCAACAGAGGGAGTGGTGACTTCTCTGAGAACTGTCAACAGAGGGAGTGGTCACCTCTCTAAGAACTGTCAACAGAAGGAGTGGTGACCTCTCTAAGAACTGTCAACAGAGGGAATGGTGACCTCTCTAAGAACTGTCAACAGAGGGAGTGGTCACCTCCATAAGAACTGTCAACAGAGGGAGTGGTCACCTCTATTAGAACTGTCAACAGAGGAGTGGTGACTTCTATTAGAACTGTCAACAGAGGGAGTGGTCACCTCAATAAGAACTGTCAACAGAGGGAGTGGTGACTTCTATTAGAACTGTCAACAGAGGGAGTGGTGACTTCTATTAGAACTGTCAACAGAGGGAGTGGTCACCTCTATAAGAACTGTCAACAGAGGGAGTGGTGACTTCTATTAGAACTGTCAACAGAGGGAGTGGTAACCTCTATTAGAACTGTCAACAGAGGGAGTGGTGACTTCTTTACCCCAAAGAGAGAATGGTGACACAATACTGATGCAGCTGATCGTACATTAAAAAAAATATTCTTATTATTTTAACACTTAGCTTTCCATATCAATTCCATAATAAGAGATACATACTGTGGTATTGAACATTCTATTGCAATTTGATTATCAGCTTAGCTTGAATCGTGCGTGCATGCGTGCGTGCGTGCGCGCGCGGGTGCGTGTGTGTGTGTATGTGTGTGTGTATAATTATCATTTTTATTTATTTTTTTACATCGAGGATGATGTTGTGTGTGTGTGTGTGTGTGTGTGTGTGTGTGTGTGTGTGTGTGTGTGTGTGTGTGTGTGTGTGTGTGTGTGTTTATGTGGGAGGTGCAAGAAAAAAGAGCATGGAATAATGCTACATATGCTTTAGAGATGATGATAATGATGATGATGATGATGATGATGATGATGATGATGATGATGATGATGATACTTAATATTTTCTATTGTGCGAATTGTTGATGCTATCAGCTTTTTACCCTCTTAGCACTTGCTCCATATGAAACAATAGTGCACTTTTGAAATTTGACATTCAAGTTGTGTGCGCTTTTTTATTTTTAGAATGCATAAAATAAAAATAATCTCCTTTATATTTGTTCCTCGGCTAGAGCTGCCAGGTACACCAATGGTGAAATTTTACCTCTGCCACCGTTTTTTCCCCACCATTTAGGTAGCTGCATTCTAACGGGAAATAGTGTCAAAACAAAACACCTGTGTACATGCTGGGTTTTTTTTCATTTGCCATCTGTTTCTACCATACACAATAGCCTACTCATCCAAAAGGTGGAACGGGGTTTTGTGTGTGTAGATGTTCTGCACGCGTTCGCACACAGGGTCCCAGTTTATAGTCTCGTCCAAAGGATTTGGACATTTAATTTGATTTTTATTTCCTCAAATTGGGAAGAATGGGCAAGGATGGGAATCAAATCCAGATGTTTAGGGTTTACTTGTTGGAAGGCGAACATCTTAATCATCTTGCTACCCTCCATCTTAAATCCTCATTATGATCAATGTGATAGGCAGTAGGTACTCATAACTATCCATGTATAATTAGTATCAATCAAGGATATCAATGGTTGTGTTTTTAGTCACGTGGCCATTTGTAATCATCTTGATTTTATTATGATATATCCTAGCTGTTAGACTTACAACTCTTTTCATATTAGAGTAAAAACAAGATTTTGGTTTTGTGTTGCTGCTATATGCATAATTATGTCAACTGTGGAGAGGGCTGGTTGTCCAGTCCTCCACGCCAATCCTATAGTAGAGATGAGGAGAGGAACAATCCCTATGGTCGAGGAGACTAGTGTACTATGCAGTGATTGATCTTGGGTGACTTGTTTTTCCTTACCAATTTGTAAACTTGTGTCTACAAACCCTCTAGGATTCCATGGCAGTTAACGATGTTCTATTCTGGTATGTTCTGTATGCAATGTGTGCATTGGAATGTGCAAGTCAAATGAACACCATCACACACTTAAGATGCTTCTTTAAGAAAAACTGAAAATCCCCCCCCCCCCCCCCCAACAACACCCCCTCCTCACAACCCCTCCACCATCTTTTTTGTTTGTCATCCTTTATGACACTAGGGGCTTGGTGGCTGAGTGGGTAGAATGGTTGACACCTGATCCAACGGACACCTGATCCATGAAGTGCAGGTTCGAATCTCAGCTTCGGTGCCTGGTGAATTAAGGGTAAATATTTTTTACAATTTCCCATATCAACTTAAAGTGCAGAACTGCCAGTGCATAAATTCTCTTTGTGTATGTTACTGACACGCAGAAGATTAAGTATGCATGTTTAAGATCTTGCAATTCATAACACAATCAGCACTGACTTCACTCCCCTGAAAGTTCTTTGGATGAGACCATTAACAAAGCACTCATACGCCAACACAAGCAGAACATCTTGCGCACACGTTAAAACCCGTCTTGCTTTTCAGATGAATAGTTCATTTATGCCGATAATAATAGATTACAAAACAAATCAACAAACATCCCTCCCCCCCCCCAAAAAAAAAAAGAACTCCTTAAAAACAACAACAAAAAAGACCCCCTCCCACACACACACACACACACACACACACACACACACACACACACACACACACACACACCACACTCTTTTGTGGTGTTTAAACATTATCCCCGAAGTCGGAATACAGCTACCTTAGTAGTGAGCAAAAAACGATTGCATGTGCAAACATCTCACCATTGGTGAACCTCAGAGCTTAAGCCAAACAACAAACAAATAAAAAGAAAAAGAAACAAAGATAAAGATCCCAGAGTGTGAACATGTGTGTATGTTGAAAGTTAAAGTCTGTCCCGAGCCTAAGGCTCACCAGGCCTGTGCTGATCCTGGTTTCTGTGGCGTTAAGTGACTGAGAGTCATAGCCCCTGGATAGGACGCCAGTCTATCGCAGGGTTAACCCCCAACACAAGGTTGGTACCCCTTTTACACCTGGGTGGGGTGAGAAAATAGCCATAAAGTGCCTTTTCCAAGGGCACAACGCCATAGCCGAAAGCTGGGATCGAACCTGCAACCTTTAGAATAGGAGTCCAACGCCCTAACTACTAGACTACAGCGGAGGCATATGTGTGTATGTAGACAATAGTCAATGTCTATGTTTTTATCCTTGTTTGAAAACAATGAATCATGTCTCAGTTTTAATAAAACATTGAATTGTCTTCAAACATTTTTCTCCCCTTTTGATATATATAGTAAAGACCCCCTGAGGGAGAGGTTGCTGCCTCGAAAATTTGGGGAAAAGATTTCCAAGTGTTTGCTTCTGGTTTTGTTTTTCTTCTGTCTGTCTATCTATCTATCTATCTATCTATCTATCTATCTATCTATCTATCTATCTATCTATCTATCTATCTATCTACTATCTATCTATCTATCTATCTATCTAAGTATCTATCTATCTATCGATCTATCTATCTATCTATCTATCTATCTATCTATCTATCTATCTATCTATCTATCTATGTATCTATCTATGTATCTATCGATCGATCGATCGATCGATCGATCGATCGATCTCTATCTATCTATCTATCTATCTATCTATCTATCTATCTATCTATCTATCTATCTATCTATCTACATGTGTGTGTGTGTGTGTGTGTGTGTGTGTGTGTGTGTGTGTGTGTGTGTGTGTGTGTGTGTGTGTGTGTGTGTGTGTGTGTGTGTGTGTGAAAGTCAAAGTTTTATTTCCAGATGGTACATTGAGTAAGCAACAAATTTGCTTTTTTCATCAAGCCATCTATCTACCAAAAAAAAAACGAACAAAAACAAAACAAAAAACAGACCCCAAAAACACAGTGTGTGTGTGTGTGTGTGTGTGTGTGTGTGTGTGTGTGTGTGTGTGTGTGTGTGTGTGTGTGTGTGTGTGTGTGTGCTACCTTAGTGGTGTGTGTTTGGGCAAGGGCATGTGTGGGCGGTGTGTGTGTGTTTGGGGTATGAAATGTTGGATGTCGGAAAAAAAGCCCAAAATGTGGACAGGACTCTCTGTGAAGGAATTCTCTCACTGGTTCCTAAGAAGCTTTGGCTTTGTGGGTGTAAATGTGTACAATAAAGGTTAGTGTGTGTGTGTGTGTGTGTGTGTGTGTGTGTGTGTGTGTGTGTGTGTGTGTGTGTGTGTGTGTGTGTGTGTGTGTGTGTGTGTGTGTCTATTTGTGTCTATGTGTCTCTATTTACATATATATACATAATTTATTTATATATATATATATATATATATATATAATCATAAACAGCCAAATGTACGTTTGTACGTACCCCCCCCCCCCCCCCCCCCCCCTCTTCCACCCTTTGTCCACACACAAAACGATAGTTGTGTACAATTACTGATAACAAAAAACAATGGTCGAGCAAAGAAACATGATAACACACTAAAGGATTCAGGTTAAGAGGTCTGTTTTTATTTCTGGGGTGATATCACCCAGTGCTTATGCTAAACATTGTATTGGTAGGTCTGTGGTCTAGAGGTAACACATCCACCTAGAAAACGAGAAGTCCTAGGTTCGATCCCCATTTGAGCCTGAATCCAAACCCTCATCCATTTGTATCAAACCTTGAGTAGTAGGATGGTTGCCAGTTTTCCAAAATTAATGGACGTTGGGGCTGGAAGGAATGTGTGGTTAGAGCATTGAACTTGCAATCTGATGACCTGGGTTCAGCCACTACTTAGACACCCATTCAAAGGGATTTTTCCCCTGGACTCTGTTCTCCCGAAGGTCCTTCACAAGTAACTATGCATTGAGGCCCCATGTACAAACAAAATGCAGAAAATCTTGCCACATGTTAAAAAAAAAAAAATTCAATGGTACTTTCATAGGGAAATAAATACATTAACAAGGGGGAAGGGTTTTTTTTAAGTAGGTGACACTGCTCTTGCTGTGACACACTCTCCAGGTATATGTATGACAGCCCAAACTACAGGGAGAGAAATCTACTGTGACTGAAAATGAATACAATACAACATAGTACAGTACAGTACAATGCAATACAATACAACACAATGCAATACAATACAGTGCGATACCATGCGATGCAGTACAATACAAAACAATACAAGGCATTACAATAGATACAAAACAATACAATCTACAAGACAATACGATTCAATACAATACAGTACAATGTAATGCAATGAATACAATATGATACATGCAATATGCGATTAAATTCAATACAATGGTACCAAAGGACAGATACATTACAATACAATACGATATGATACGATATAATACATTACAACACTTACCAATACAATACAATACCATGGGATATGATATGATACAATACAATACAACACAATATAACACAACACAATACAATACAAGGCATTACAACACAACACAAAACAACACAATACAATACAACACAATACAATACAACACACTACAATACAACACAATACAATACAATACAACACAATACAATACACACCAAAGACTGAACTGGCCTTGCCATGGTAACTGTGTTGCTGCTAAAGGCTGAAGACAGACAGACAGACAGACCAGCCTGGAGAACTCTGTCCACCAACCTGTCCCTCATGTTCCACCTGACAGCCATCTGGGTCATGGCACTGGTCATGAGCAATGATGATATCACTATGCAATAATGATAGTCACATTTTCGGAGGTGTTATATAGCAAATGTTCAATAAGCAATGCCACTAGCCTCTTAGGAGAATGAAACATTCAATGTGAAAAAATGTATGCTATCATTTGTTTCTTTGCACAATTATTTTGTTATCAGGAGTGATTGTAGTGCACATGTACTCATTGATGCTTGTTAAAGTGCATGTTGCCTGTTCACAGAGACACACAGACACACAGACACACAGAAACACAGAAACAAACAAACACACACAAACACACACACACACACACACACACACACACACAGACACACACACACACACACACACACACACACACACACACACACACACACACACACACACACACACACACACAGAAAGACACACACACAGAGAGAAAGAAACACACACACACACAGAGAAAGACACACACACACACACACACACACACACACACACACACACACACACACACACACACACACACACACACACACACACACACACACACTTTAACAAGTACCTGTAATGGCATACATTTCCTGATAAATCCAGGGAGAGTTGATAACAAGAGTGACGAAGCCTTAGGCAGTCCACAGTATAAATGCCTCTCCAGTTTGCATAGCTAGGCAGACTGGTTCAGACACCTACTTCCATCATTGGTCAACTCCTTGCCTTTTGAACAAAGTCAGAGTATGGCTGCTTTTGTAGCCAGACAGGCTGAAATCTGAGCCACCCCCAAGGTTACATAGACAGGTATGTTTTTGACTCATTTTCTGTTTGATGTGTTTGTTTGGTAAGGTTACAGTGTGGAAAGCTTGGGTGTGCAGAATGAGAAGTAGTTTGTTTATTTGTTTTCTTTGGAGATCAGATTTTCAGTTTTTTCCTTGTGCAACTGCCATGTGATAAAACCACATCCATAGGTTAAATAGTACTGAAGAGGGAAATCTCCGTCTACCTATCCCTGTTGTTGTGATGGACATGGATTGAGTATGCATTACTCTCTCTCTCTCTCTCTCTCTCTCTCTCTCCTCTCTCTCTCTCTCCTCTCTCTCTCTCTCTCTGTTTATACCCACTTTCAGGCAAAGATTGATTGACTGCCCATGGCAGCAATGGAGTGATCATATACAAACCAGGGAAAGATATCAAATGTATAGACAATTTATAAGTTCACATGATGTCTAACCTTATCCAAAGCTTGATATGGACATTCATTTGAAAAGTTATGTCTAAGTTTAGATTTGGTGTATCAGATATAAATGTTCATAAATTCACATACAGACAACATGATGATGATGACCTCAGGTTACTATGCCAATTATGTAAGCAAGCTCCTGAGGATGAAGTACATTTTGTGTTATGCTGCCCAGTGTTAGAAGATATTAGGCAGAATTATATCGCTGTAGAATATAGTAGACAGCCTAATTTATTTAGACTGTTTACTCATGGCCTCAAGTCAGCCTGAAGTTGTGCATAGCCTGACTTTATATTTGTGTAAAGCTTTCAGAATAAGAGAAAATTAGTTATGGTAAGTCATTTTTTGTAACTGACTGTTTGTTATAGAATTACTTTTTTGTTTCTTTTTTATGGTTGCTACTGTTGTTTTTATCCCCTACCAAATACTAAGCAATTGGGCAACCCCTTTCATGTAGAGGCCAATGGCCTTTTTGTGAATAAATCTTTCCAGTTGTTGGAGCTCCTCTCTCTCTCTCTCTCTCTCTCTCTCTCTCTCTCTCCTCTCTCTCTCTCTCTCTCTCTCTCTCTCTCTCTCTCTCTCTCTCTCTCAGTTTCAAAAGTCATGAAAAAATTGAAGAAGGGACATTGCTTTGTTGCAGACAAGTTTGTTGTGAGATGTATGTTTTGAATCTGTACAGTTTTGCAGAGGAAATTTGTCCCCCTTACCAGTTTCCATTGTATGGGCTAATCAGAACTTATATACATTTAAAAAAAAAAAAAAAAAAAAAAAAAAGGATCTGAATCTATCCTGTAACCATGTGATGGAATCCATGACATGATGACTATTTGGGCTGTTGTTAACTAAGTTTTCAGAATATGACATTTTGTGTTTTGTGCCCAGTCCCCCTCCCACTGTCCCCTTGTGAATGGGCATCTTGCCTGACACAATAAACCATTCTCCTCTCTCTCTCTCTCTCTCTCTCTCTCTCTCTCTCTTCTCTCTCTCTCTCTCTCCTCTCTCTCTCTCTCTCTCTCTCACTATGGGGACGGGATAGCCTAGTGGTCAGAACATTCCGTTTGCAATTTGACCACCCGGGTTTGATTCCCTTCCCAGGGGATTTTTTCCTCTGGAGTTAATATCAGTGCCGACTCCACTCCCCCAAAAGTCCTTGGATGAGACTATAAACCCAGGCTCCATGTGCCAACGCATGAAGAACATTTTGTGCACACGTTAAATCCTGTTCCGCTTTTCGTAAGGGTAGGCCATCGTGTGCCGGTTGGAACAGATAAGATTTACAAACTGCATACACATGGGGACTGGCTGTCAAAAAAAAAAAGCACATGACTGCTTATTTCATTATCCCTCGAAATAAAAGAATAAATAAATTAATTAACTACACACACACACACACACACACACAACACACACACACACACACACACACACACACACAACACACACAGATAAATAGACAGACAGACAGACAGACAGACAGACAGACAGACAGACAGACAGATAGATAGATAGATAGATAGATAGATAGATAGATAGATAGATAGATAGATAGATAGATAGATAGATAGATAGGCAGGTAGACAGGTAGACAGGTAGACAGGTAGACAGGCAGATAGGTAGGCACATATAGATAGATATACAGACAAAATGCAAACAGATAGACAGATAGACAGATGATATATAATAATACATAATATATATATATATATATATATATATATATATATATATATATATATATATATATATATATATATATATATATATATATATATATAAGCTGCATTAAACTCGTGGAAAACCAAGTATTCCCAAAAATGTGGTACGTGCTTGATTTCACTCTTTATCTTGTGAACACATTCTTTTTGATTGGGGTATCTTGACATCATTATGCAAAAATTCTGGTATCATAGATCTGAAAAGGGAATCTGTGGGTAGGGGTTTAATCACTGTAGATCAGAAATTGTTGATATTGCTAAAGTTATTTCTCAGTCTGGTATTATTATTCTGTTATAGGCTGCTGTTCTTCTTTTTAATTTAATAATTTATTGTTTTAATTGTTGGGCTTGTTTTAGCTACTTTTAATTCTTGTTTAAGTCTAATATCACCTAGAGTGAACAGACTTTAAATGAAAAGCAAACAAACAAGATAGACAGACAGATAGAAATCACAATAGAAACAGTATGCTACACATGTGCTTCAATACATTTTTTATAAACGTTCTATGTACTCTCTTGCCACTTGCTGTGTAAATGCATTGAAAAGGTGAGGTGAGAGGATGCATCCTTGTCTAACTCCTTTACAGATGTTGAAAATTTTATATTTTTGGTTGTCTCCATCTGATAATACAACGGTGCCCTTTTGGTCTTCATAAAGCAAGGAAATTAAGGAGATGATGTGTTTTGGAAAGCCCATTTTATGCATCGTGTGAAAAAAATGCTGATGAATCCCACTGTCAAAAGCTTTGCTGCAGTCTATGGGGGTAATGAAAAAATACTTCATTGTACTTTTCACCCAGCTTGTCTTGTACTTGTCCCTAGCATGGGCTTAATCTTTCATCTTTTAGTGTTTAATGTACTCTTATTTCATTCTTGTCCCCGAAGTCTGAATGTGACTACCTTAATGGTGGGTAAAAATGGTTGCTTACACAAATCCACACCATTGTTAAACCTTGGAGCTCTAGCCATGGAACAGAGAAAAAATCTTCATACCTGCAATAGTTTTAATTTCTCTTCTGTTAGACTTACCACTTCCCTATGCAAATGGATCAGATTCACAGAAACAGTAGTGCATTTAATGGACTAGAACTGGAGGAAGACATACACTTTAATTCTCTAACAGTGCATTCAGTGCATGAGAAATAGAACTAAACGTGTACTATTGCTCTCCAACTATAGTGAGTTCAATGTACAGGAACTGGGAGCAGACGTGGGCTTTATCTCTCCAACTATATTGCTTTCATTATACTAGAACTGGAAGCAGACGTGCATACTGACCCACAAGTGGTGGTGTATGTTACAGACACCTGATCAGCAGCAGACGTCACTACCATGGCAACAGGGGGCAGAGAAGACTCCCACACCTGTGTTGTCTGCCTGGAGAACTACACTGACCCCAAACTTCTCACCTGTCACCATGCATTCTGTGCTGCCTGTATCCAAAATGTCGTCAGTCGCCACTCTCCATGCTGCTTTCCCTGTCCAGTGTGTGGGAAGATTACCTCCCTGCCTTCAGGGGAGTGGCCTCCCTGCCAAGCTACTGTCCTCAGCAACCTCAACCTGCCCAGCCCCAGTCTGGTGCACACGTCATGTGCACGATACATTCTGACGAAATGCTCAAGTTTTACTGTGCACAGTGTGACCAGGTCATCTGCAGAGACTGCAAGCTCACAAGGCACGAAGGTCACCCAACAGATGACCTCCCTTCAGCAGCTACAAAGGCAAAGAAAGAACTTCAGTCAGATCGATCAAGTCTGCAGAGTGCTTTGTCTGCTGTGAGAGAAGCAGTGAAGTCGTTGAAGGAAGAGAGACAATCCCTGGACACAAAGAGAGCAGCAGTGGAGAAAAACATTCTCAGCCGTCTTGCCACTGTAATGGATGCTGCTGACATAAAGAGAGATGAAGAACTGAAGTCATTGCAGTCTGTGTACACAGACATGGATAAGAACGTAGGCTGTGCCCTTCAACAACGAGAAGGTCACTTGAAAGAGCTGTCAAGTCTCTTGCAACAACTGGACCATGCTGTTAAGTCAGGTCCAGATATGGAAGTCATCACTGTTGCCAAGAAGATGAGAAGTGGGTGTGGCAGCAAGGAGAAGGTGGATGCTCTGACGTCACAGGAAGAAAGAAGTCTGCAACGACCAGTGCTTCAGCCTGAAGTCAGCCCAGACGTTCTGACAAAGACAGTGTGCAGCTTTGTGGGAAGTGTAGGAAAGATGGAGATGGCAGACAGTGAGCCTGAGGTCAAGGTGACAGAGTGTTTCCGGTGTGGTGATGACTCTGATGTGGAGGTCTTCTCTCTGTGTCATGCTGACGCTGATCTTCCTGAAGTTAAGGTGTCCTATGAAAGGTGTGGGATGGAGCAGAACACGCCAATGAAATCATTCACAGAGCAAGGGGTCTGTTTAGAGATAAAGGAAGGTGCGGGCAAAAGGTCCTACAGACAAGTTACTGAAGGATCACACATTTACCCAACCCAACATCCAGGCTGGTTTACAACTTTCTGCAAATCCCCAAGTGCCGCACTCTTCAGGCTGGACAACAGTCTGTTAGGATCAGCCGACATCAACAGAGTGAAAGTCACATCCATTGACCCATTTAAGTCAGAAATTAATACAGAGTTAACCATTCAAGTAGGCCCTCATCGGGCATTTGACGTGGACGACACTGAAGAGTATTTCGCTGTGGTAGAGGAAGCCAAAGAGTCCGAACACTGGCGCAGTGTCCATTTGTTTCACCAATCAGTGATCAGTGAGTGGTCAGTGAAGGAGGCAGTCAGCACTTACAGTCCTCCTACAGAAAAGTATCAACCCTCTGATGTGTGCTTTTACACCTTAAAGGGACAGAAGGTACTGCTGATAACCGATGAATTTAATGACGCCATTCACGTGGTCACCATCCAAGAGGAGACAATGAAGTTTGAGCGGTACCTGTGTGCGGGTTGTCCTTCCCTGATACAGCCCACAGCCATCACTGTGGATCTTGGTGGTCGTCTGTGGGTGGCCTGCAGGGGAGGTGCTGTGTTGAGGATAGAACAGCTGCTGCAGTGACAGTTGCTCTTCAGTTTAAACAATGCCTGTCCATAGCAGTGATAGCAGACCATTGGGAAAAGAGGGATAGGTGGGAGGCAGGAGCGAAGGAGAGGGGAACAAGTGGTAAGATTTATGGGGGAAACCTACATTTCATTAAAAAAAAAAGTGACAGCAGAGAAATATAATCCTAAATCATAAAACACTGAATTGAAAATAAATGCTAAAAAAAAGAAGTAGACAATGACCAAATATTACAGAAAGTAGAAGAAAAAAAAACTGGACTGTGAAGGAGTGACCTGGAGATTTCCAAGAGAACAACTGCACCAATATTAAATATTTTTTCTTTGTGATTATTTTTTTCTGTAAAAAGAATCCTAGCTGTTCAGAGTGAAAGAGACAGTGATACAAAGTAAACTTTTCACCACAACTAGGCTTTACTGAACTTAATTTGTAAAGCATTAATTGACCTTAAAAAGTAGTAAGTTAACAGCATGTACTGTAAAATCCCTAGCATACGCCCCTTCCCTCCCCCCCCCCCCCCCCCCCCCCCCCCCCCCCCCCACTGCACTGATTTAGGCCAAAATTGGGGGGTGGGCGTTTGCTAGGGATAGACCCCTTTGCACAAAGTAATTTTTGTGCTCAACCGTGTAATTGAGTGAATACAAACCTGGAAAACATTTAAGTTAGGTGTGTGAATAGAAGTGAAGGAAAATAGAAAAAAGGGACTTTGAGGCAAAGGCCAACGAGTTCCATGACCTTCCTTGTAGGTCCTTGTTTTGCAATACCCTGCCTTCAGATCTTTCATCTTCCAGATAATGCAGCACATCTTGGTCGACATGTTCAGATCTAACTGCTGGTCCTGTTGACAGTTTCCGTTTTTGTTCGTCTTTTCTTTACTGCTGTCTATCTCTGTTTTCACTCCATTCCCTGATCCTCCTCCTATCCACAGAAAATTCACGGGCAAACTCCGAAACATTCCAACCTGCTTCATTATCCAGATACTGGAGGGCTTCCAATTTGAAAGATAGTGTAAGACTGTTGCTTCGGCATTTTGCAAAAATGGCACAGAGAGATTCAAGAACCAACTTCCGGCCATCAGGAAGCCTCATCAACGTACGGGTAGGTCACTGGCAGACAAAAGACGTAGAAAAAGTATGATAATTTTAAGTCACTTTGTTGAGAATGAGTGGGAGTGAGGAGAGGAGACAAAGAATAAGAAAAAAGGAAAGAAGCACGAAAAGGTAAAGAAGGGGAAAAGATGACTTTTAGAACAGTCTGCACAAATCCTAGTGAAAGTGAGCATTAGTCTCTTTGAAAAAAGCAGGGTGGGCGTTTGCTAGGTAGTTACCCCTGTGCACAACTTTTGGTCCAAAGTGGGGAGTGGGCGTTTGCTAGATGGTGGGCTTATGCTAGGGATTTTACGGTAATATACAGAAAAATGTGATCATTTTTTTCTCCAAAAATAACTACAAGAAATATTCCTTTTTGTCATAAAGATTTTTTATTTGATCTTTCAATAATTTCGTTCTAAGATGTTGATTTCAGATAAATATAAGCTTTTGAACAAATGAGAAAATGTTGGGGGGGGGGGGGGGGGGTATTTGGGAATGTTGTGCACCTTTTTTGGCTGTTTTCTCAACATGCTCAATACCTTGCACCTGAAGGCAGCCAACATTCCGTGAAGTCTGTGGACTTTATTGTTTAACAGTGCACCCTGTGATTTATTTCATTTCAATAATCCAATCAGGTTGAGCTCAGCTAGAGAGAGAGAGTGTGTGTGTGTGTGTGTGTGTGTGTGTGTGTGTGTTGTGTACATATATATAAATATATATATTTATATAAATATAAATATATATATATATATATATATATATATATATATATATATATATATATATATATATATATATATATATATAATGGTGTTACTTACTTTTTGGTATTTTCTCTTTTATGCACATTATTTGATTTTGTAAGTTGTTCCCCTCTTTTACACTTGCTTGATTTGAGACCAAAAATATACACTTTTGAATTTTAAATCTGGAGTTGTCAGTTGCTGGGGGGTTTTCAAGATGGACAAATGTAGATATAAAATGTAAGAAATCAGTCTTTGCACACTCAGTGGAGAACATTTGTGTTAGGCAATCATAGATCATCTTGATTTTTAATTGTGATAGCCGTTGGACTTTTGCCTTCTTTAGCATGACAGTAAAACGAAGGTTCTTGTTTTGTGTTGCTGCTGTGTGTATAGTCAACCCTGGAGTTGGCTGGTTGTCAAGCCATCCCTGCAGCACTAGCCTATAGCTTAATATAGAAGTGGAGACATATAATTATATGCCCTATGCTCGAGAATCTATAATTTACTTATCAATTTAGTAATGTGTTTATTCATTTATTTATTAATCTATTATTCATTTATATTTTAGTTTATATATTCATTTATTTACTATTTTATTTCGAGGCTGATGGAATCAGCACTCTTGGGCTTTTTTTTTTGGCTTTTTTCTTTTTTTTTGGCACTCAATCTCTGTGTGCATGTCGTTTCCTCGCCGGCATAAATAGCCTACTCTCGGCCTGTTCTTCAGAATTGCGCAAGATGTTCTGGAAGTTTTTTTGCACACACGGTTTCTTGTCTCATCCGAAGAGCCGTGCAATGTAGGGCTATGTAATGCAATGAACATGATGAATGCAGAGTATCACACACAATAAATTATGAGGGACTTCCTACATAAAAAGGCAAATAAAAATGAAGGGACACTGTGACACTAGGGGTCAAAAATGCTTGAGTGGGTAGAATGGTTGACACTTGATCCAAGGGTCAGGGGTTCTAACCTCCATTGCAGCCGCCCGGTAGCCACATTTTTTGTGCAATTCATTTTCCAGGTGTTTTTGTGTTGTTTTTTTTATAAGATTTCTAATTTTTTCGTGGAACGGTCAGACAGCAAATTATGCGTTGTGCTGTAGTCAAAAGTACCCAGCAAGTCAGAGGCGCAGGGCATCAGACTTCAACTTGGGAGAGAGGTGTTATCTTCTCAGTCCATCTGCAGAAGAATTTACCAAGATGGCAGAAAACAGACTTTAAATGAAGGTCCTCAGTACGAAGATAATAATGCGTACACTATAGACAATTTTACACAAATGCCCAAAACCCCTCTCCGCCTTTCAAGCAAAAGTCAACTAATGTGTAGGCCTACGGGTCGAAAAAGACACCCACACCCCCACCAAAAAAAAAAACCAACCCCAAAATCATGTACCATAGGCCTACCTGAGGACAGAATGTGGCAACCTTACTACCGAGGGAAAATGTTGCAAAAAACAATATGAATAAATCTCACCCCAGAGGCGAACCACAATATTTCTAATAAAGGAACAAGATAAGGAGAAAAATGTTTTAAAAGACCACAGTACCCCCATTTATTCACCTAGTTGTCACAAGGAAGTCTAATATTTTTCCTTGTGTGCTGCGCGAATAGGACCTAGCTGTGATATCGGTTTTAAGAAGTGTGCCTTTTAAGTATGGGTGAAAGTTTATGTTAGTGTGTATTGGTGGTTAGAATCGACGTCAAACAAAACGTAACAAAAAAAGTGAATCATAATTCATGCTTCATCTCTCATCTTTGATCATCAATACAGATTTAAAAGTTATCGCCGAAGTCGGGGAGTGGCTATCATAAAGGTGGGTAAAACATTTCTTTAAAAAATTTTTTAAAAAAAAAGGTCTCATACGTAAAATCTCACCATTAATAAACCTCAGAGCTCTAGCAGGGAATCGGCAAAATCAAAATATTGTATTCAGGTACTGTTTGGCTTATACCTTGTTTTTCATATTGTTTTTTTAAGTTAATGTTTCATCTTAAGTAAGTGACTGATTAAACATTTTGTATTGATACACTGTTCTTCCTTTCTTTTGTCTGCTATGTATGTACAAATTTCAAAATGTTGGATATTTGAACACCCCCCTCCACACACACACACACACACACACACACACACACACACGCACACGCACGCACGCACGCACACACACACACACACACGCACGTACGCACGCACGCACGCACGCACGCACGCACGCGCGCGCGCGCGCACAACACACACACACACACACACACACACACACACACACACACACACACACACACTTCATCTCTTTGGAACAGCTGCAGTGAAACTAATTTAAAGTTCATTCATCCATTATATAAAAGAGCACTAAAACTGGTCCTATTCAAATCACCTCCCTGATCATGAACGATTATAAGCAAACAAATATTCTTACATTCCAAAACAGACTTTATTTCAATAAAGCTCTATTTGTACCGAAAATAATTGTCAAAGGAAATGCACCTCCTAAGATCACCAATAGATTAAAAAAATTAATGAGCACAGGCATAATCATCTACTAACATTTCCAAGACCCAGAAATAATCTTTACAAAACAAGCTTCTTATATTCAGGTAGTGATTAATGGAACAAGCTCCCAAAACGTTTAAAATGTATCAAAAATAAAAATCAGTCCAAGACTCAGTTGAAA
>CM060342.1:30946298-30953798 GCA_030674155.1 Stramonita haemastoma
AAATCGCCAGCCCAATGCTCTAACCACTAGGCTATCCCGCCCTCTAGACAAATTTAACTTGACACACCCTTTGGCAGATGGGCTGAAGACTGTCAAGACCTATGTAGGCTAAAAGCCTTATAAGCCACGCCCAAGACATGGCAGCAAGCCCCCCCCCCCCCCCCCCCCCCCCCCCCCCCTGTAGTCTAGTGGTTAGGGCGTTGGACTCCTAATCTAAAGGTTGCCGTTCGATCCCAGCTTTCGGCTATGGCGTTGTGCCCTTGGAAAAGGCACTTTACGGCTATTTTCTCACCCCACCCAGGTGTAAAAGGGGTACCAACCTTGTGTTGGGGGTTAACCCTGCGATAGACTGGCTTCCTATCCAGGGGGGAGTCTATGACTCTCAGTTGCTTAACGCCACAGAAACCGGGATAAACGCCGGCCTGATGAGCCTTATGGCTCGGGAGGTACTTTTTTTTTTAAAGACATGGCATGCAGCCCCTCCCCTCAGACCATCAGCAACAGAGTGTGAGGAGGGTAACTCAGACCAGTTTATGACTTGTCATTTGTTTGCTTGAATTGTAAAGTTTACAATCTGTTGCTGCTTCCCCCTGTTCATGGGGGAGAAGTTCCTTTGCAGTGTGAATAGGCCTACCTACTTGTCGAGTCAAGTCATGGTCGACATGTAGGCCTATAGGGCTAATCTACTTCCCTCGGCCTAAACCCCTCTCTGCTTCCTGCTAGTACTCTCACAGGCTCTGAAGGGAACATCTCCACTGGGGTGTAAATACAATCACAACAACAACAACAATGAAACCTGGGCCTGTGTGTTCTTTCTTTCAGTAGAATTATAGTCCTTTCCAGCAGAAGCTGATATCAGGACTTGCAGCCGGGAACCAGGAAGTCGGAGGTCCCACGCTTGGGCAAGCTCTCCCACCTCAGCACCTCGGGCCACCCCAAAATTGATACAATTTGAATGAATTGTTTGAAGCAACAAGTTGAGATAAAACTTTGGCCTGTGTGTCAGTCCCAATGCGTCTTTTATTTCAGAGTTCGTGGTGCTTTAAATAATGCCCCCCACCCCCCACCCCCGCCCCCTCACAAGAAACCTGCTCAACGGTGTAGGTGTGGGGCAGGTAATAAATTAATAGGCTTAACCCTAATGAAAGTGGACACGCCCACTCCACTTCCCCCCAAAGATTTCAGATGAGACTATATTCTTTTTTATTTCTTATTTATTCTTTTATATCGAGGATAATGCAATAAGCACTCATGTGCTTTTTTTTTTAATTTTACATCCATTCCCCGTTGGTATGCAGTTTTGTAAATAAACCGAGGTCGTGTGGCAATGCAGGCAGAACATCTTGCACACACATTCCAATCCAATCTTTTTGTTTATATCCCCGCTGACCACAGAGGCCTCATCGGGGGCTGTCACCTTAGCACATACGTTCAAACGTGTTCCGCTTTTCCGAAGAGTAGACCATTGTGTGTTCGTGGGAGGGGATGGCTTTTTTTTTTTTTTTTTTTTACAAAACCGCATACACACGGGGACTAGGCTAGATGTAAAAATGAAAATGTGCTTATTCTATTTCATCAAAAGAACAGAATTGAACACACACACACAGACACAGGGGGGGGGGGGGGGGACAAGCAAAGGAGACCAGCTTTGAATAAACTGGAGTTTAATATTTTGTAAATTTCATTATAGGCCTAGTCGTCTTTAGGCCCTATTGTTGTTTCATGTTCCCACTTATTGTTGCTCCTGTTTAAAAGTATTATTATTATTATTATTATTATTATTATTAATTATTATTATATTATTACTATTATTACTATTATTACTATTATTATTATTATTATTATTATTATTATTATTATCAAATTATGAAATGTATCTTGCTGTAAGGTACCACAGCAGGTGGAGTTTCAATCACTGCCGGGACCTGTGATGAGGGCTCATCCAGGAGCCGAAACAGGAGTCAGGTCAGGCCAAAGGCACGGTTCTTACTCAGAAATGCCTACAATGCTGCCACTGAAAGACATTATTCCCTAGAATTTATTTTCATTTCAATTTTTTTTTTTGAATCTTTGATAACTCATTTTCAAAATGATTGAGAAGTTGGTACCTGCACTTGTCTTTCCTCACTACTTTTTCCTCAATTATTATTATTATTATTATTATTATTATTATTATTATTATTATTATTATTATTATTATTATTATTATTATTATATCATTTTTATCACTTTTTTTAAAACAGATTTTTAATTCGCAAAAATTCCAACACTGATATCATTTTTTTTATCTTTTCTCCTTCCACTCCTTTCTCTCACTTCTTTAACTTCCATTTCACTCCACTTTCCTCGTCTATTATGACTCAGACGTTAAGTTGAAAACAACTGGAATTTCATTAGGTGGCAGAGGTTCTGGGAAGCCCACGGGCAAGTTGTCATCAAATCGCTTCTGCACAAAAACAAAATCACCTTTTAGTTTGAAAGGAACAACGTTTTACTTTCATCATCCCCCCCCCCCCCCCCCCCCCCCCCCAAAATAAGGGGGGGGGGGGGGGGGGAATCGCCTAATAACGTTCAATAACTCTCGTACACTTGCAATCTCATTGATTTCCCTTTCCTCATTGCAGGGTCCATACCAGCAAACGCGCCGTCGTTAGGTCCATGCACGTCTCTCATCCACTGTTTGCTTCCATGGTACTGCTGCTTGATATATTAATGAGGCAGGCTCTTCCCTGTGCCTTCACTTTCGGCATTCCAAAATCACAGATCACGCAGCTGCGGGCCCATGTCAGCTAGCGGATTGCACCCATCGAAACCGGTTTACTACTTTTACATGACATTGCTTATCTTCAAGTCAACCGTTGTTGTCCCTGTGCACACTTGACCACGTGAAACGTTGCCGGGGCCGAAGTGATCTAACAGTTGCGAGATCTATCGACAGCTTACCCTATAAAAGCGAAGACAGACCAAGTTCTTCCCTACTTTTTGGAGATCGAAAGTAATCTGGGTTAGTGAACGGTCAACGATCGTCGGCTTCATCCAGACCCCTCAGCAGTTCAGGGCGAAAGTTCGCTTCGAACAGCCAGTTTGCGGACTTAGCCCAGCACGTGGAAGAGGAAAGCACAACAGTGAGATATCAAAAATGTGTGATTCCCGAGTAGACAGCAACTGGTTTCGCGAAGAAGACAAGGCTTGGGAAGGTATAGCTTGTCGTTGAAGATCGAAGAAATCTTATACAAGGGACAGTCCAAGTATCAAAATATACTGGTGTTTAAAAGGTAAGTTTGTATGAAAAATGAAAGTTTTTTTGTTTTGGTTTGTTGGTGGGTCTGTTTGTTTTTGGATTTTTTTTCCATAACACATGCATTGAGGAAAATATGTGCAAACAGAACACAACAGTGCCATCCATTAGGTGGAGGTGCAACTAGTGTAATGTAATCACAGTAATGATACAGCACTGCTTACTTTAACTAATGCCGCAGGTGTGTGTTGACAGAGTACCCCTTTAGTGAGGTGAAAATCAAAATAGCATGTTTTGAAAGACAGTTCAAAGCATGGCTACAATGATTTGATTGCAGAGCTATCTAAATTTGCACCATATGAAATTGGAAATGTGTTAACTACAGTTTAGTTCATCTAGTTGTAAAAAAAGATTTTCTGACTCTAGACCCTTTTTCAAATGCAGCCAGTAAAGGGGAGTCGGGAGGGGGTGGGGGAGGCAACATGCATTATGCAATCATGGGCTGTTTTCTAACAAAAATCCTGTAATTTTATTTCAGCCTATACTTTGTGTGCATTTTTTTCCCATTCCTCAGCAAGAGCTCAGAGGTTTACCAATGGTGAGACTAGTTTGTGTAAGCAACCGTTTTCCCCACCATTAACTATGATTAACTTAAGGTAAATCTGCATTCCAACTTAATGGAGTTTGTGTCTATTTAAAATTGCATAAAATTAAATTGATGTACATTTCTCAGTAGTTCTCTAAATCCATGATCAATTAACATCTTGTTTAAAATTTAACTTGATGAATTTTTTTTTTTTTTTTTGGCAAAGGGTGTTTTGATTTTTTTCTTCATTGTGAATGTGCGATATTGGTATTGTCTTAGGTATAATATTAATTTATTGAGTGTATGAAAAACCTGTTAAAAATAGGAAAACTGAAAATGAAATTGGAAGTAAACTACAGTCTAGGGAGTCTACACTATAAAAATGAAATACTAACAACATGTATACTATATATGGAATTTAAAATTATGCAGAATGTTTTTAATTTAAAATATTAAGCTAGATTGTATTAAACTTAAACACCCAGCAGAGCTATCTCGGTATCTGATCTAGGGAACTACAATTCAACTATTCTACCAATGTCACTCAGAGCTCTACCACTGTGTACCAGCTCCTGGTCACCAATGCAAAAAGCATATTTAAATTGAAATGTTGAGGATATTGTGGCTGATATATAATTTATAATTTATCAATGTCAGAGGCTGTGTAAACTGTATTATTTTGTCAGTTATTTGGAACTTACATTAATGATTAATTAAACACACAGTGACAGGGGTGTGTGCAAGCACACACCCATACAATGATACATACACTAAAGTTCATACACTGTAGTACTTAACTTGTACACACACACACACACATATATATATATATTTACACACACATACACACACACAGAGTCACACACACACACACACATGCACGCGCGCACACACACACACACACACACACACACACACACACACACACACACACACACACACACACACACACAGGCGCGTGCGCACTCACATTTCATACTTCTTCATGAATACAGAACATCTGTCACAAAATAGAGTTTCCTCTCCTCTATGCTCTGACAAAGTCATGAATATAATTATATATACTCATATTTTCATAATTACTGCTTTTTCTTTTTTTCTTTTTCTTTTCTTTTCTGCTTTTTTCTTTTTATCTCAATTTACAACTAAAATGACATAAGTATCAAACTGGTGAACTGATACGAGTTTTTGAGAATATTAGTATTATTGCTTAAATTAGAGCTCAGTGCTTTACAGCACAAGGCTAGCTATCCAGGCCCTCGTAAGGGTTTTTTTGCAGATCTCGTCAGCTTGTGTTTGTTTTCAGTACCATGACTGTACATGTATACAGAGCTCTATTCAATGACTTTTTTTTTAATTTCGAGGATAATGGAAATTGGAATAAGCTCTTGTGTGCTTTTTTTTTTTTTTTTACATCCGGTCCTCGTGTGTATGCAGTTTTGTAAATTTTGTCATTCATTCCCACCGGCACACACAATGGCCAACTCTGAGAAGGCAAGTCAAGCTTATCATAGGTGAGGTTTGGGTGTGCAGTTTTTTTAAGTATACAAAAGAGTGGAACAACAATTCTCAAGCAACGACTGTCAAGCTACAATTCATAGCAACTGGGCAACAGAAGACTCAGGGGAAGAGGGTAGCTGGCTGGTCTTTCTTAATTTGCTCCTCAGCATGCCAATGGTGAAGACCAAAGATGGGATGAAGACCAAGGTGTGGATGAAGACTAGGGTATAGATGAAGACAAAAACACTAACTTAACTATATATACCTATTAAAAATAGAAAGTCTCTCACAATTTACTGGTGTGTCCAAAAATAGTAACACTATGCAGTGACAAGTTTGCATAGGATATAATCTAATCAACTAGATCAAACCGCACCCGGTACTAGATCTACCGTACCTGGTACAATAATATCTACCGCACCTGGCTACACATGTATGTTTTCCCTTTCAGTACCTCCTTTGGTGTGGTGCTGGTGCTGAATGGCGTCATCCAGTGCACAGAACGGGACGAGTTCACGTATCAGGAAATGATCGCTCACCTGCCTCTCAACGCCCACCCCAACCCCAAAAAGGTAGGTCAGCTCATTTCAGCGTCTTTTTTCAGGCAAGTTTTTACTCTTTTTTTGTTGTTGTTGTTGTATTATCGGGTTGTTTTGTTTGGGGTGGGGGTGGGGGACAGGGTCACAAAGTTTGCAGAGGGGACGGGATAGCCTGGTTGTCAGAACATTGTGCTGGCAATTTGACCACCCGGGTTCGATTCCTGTTCAAGGGGAGTTTTCCCCTAGAGTTAACATCAGTGCTGACTCCACTCTCCCTAAAAGTCCTTCGGATGAGACTATAAACTGAGGCCCAGTGTGCGAACGCATGCAGAATATCTTGCGCACATGTTAAATCCTGTTCCACTTTTCGTAAGAGTAGGCCATTGTGTGCTGATGGGAACAGATGGCAAGATTTACAAAACTGCATACACATGGGGACTGGATGTAAAAAAAAAAAAAACCAGCACATGAGTGCTTATCCCTTTATTCTCGATAGAAAAGAATAAATAAAAAATAGATAAGATCCCTGTGTTTCTCAGTTTTTATTGGAGCTGGGATCTGAGTGGAAATAATGCATGATTCGGACTCAAAAAAGAGACCTGTACATATGATATTATTAAGTAAATATGGACCTAAGTGTCACTCTCACAGCCCTAGTTGATGTTTTCATCTGCTAAAAATGGATTCTTCAAGCTAGTTTAATTTAAAGGACTCTAAAATGGAACCAGTTGCAGCAGAAAAATGACAGGAATAAATTGCAACATAGGTTGGGTTGGGTTGTTTTTTTTTGTAAATTGATTTAATTAGCATAGTAGTTCTGACTGCGTCAGTGCATAATATTTTACTCTCTGTTCTGGTTATTAAATTAGCAAAATAATAGACTGAATCCGGGCATACAGCACATCCAGAAAATTTGTTTTTCAGGAGATAATTGGTGAGTGGATTAAAAAGCAACAACAACATCAGGCTGGTAATCCTAACCATCATGAAGTGACACAACCTCTGAATGTGGGTCAAAAGCTTGTCAGAAAACTTTAAACATTGACAGATGTACATTTTTCGTCAAACACTCAGACAGCAACTTCTGTCTGTCACATGAGCGAAAAGGCGTTGCACTGCTGTTGTGTGTTAGGCACCTGACAATTCAGGCCCAGCGCATCCGACTTTAGTATGGGAGAGAGAATTGTTATCTTTTGAGAATTTCTGGTGGAAAAAAGGCAGGAGAATGGACCAATATGGCAGAACATAGACAAGAAGGCGATGACCAGAAGAAGAGGAAAAAAGGCAGAAACAAAAAGAGGGATAGATAAGAGAATATTCTTAGCACAGAATTTCCAGAAGGTGGGGATGGTGTTTATACTGAGAGACCCCCAGCTGTTGATGCAGTTGTAGATGAAATTGGAAATGCTTTATGATCCCACAGATGGCTCTGTCATAAACAAGGCCCCCCTTTTTAACACAAATATACACAGTTACATTTTTGGTCTTGAGTGACAGGTGAGACATAGCTCATTTGAATGCTGTTGCTACGACAATGTAGTTGAGAGGAAATTAGAGCATAGGACTGCTGTTTTTCAAACACAAGAAAACCCAAAACGAGCTGTTTGAAGGGAAAATCAATTTGGAGTTGGAGGGAG
>CM060342.1:30958798-30990798 GCA_030674155.1 Stramonita haemastoma
GAGGTTAGAGTATGTAGCAGACAGGACTCCAGTTAACTGTCTCTTCCAAAAGCTTTACAGCTCAAATTCTTTCTTGTGATCTAAGGAATAGTTTAAAAAAAAAAAAAAAAAAAAAAGACTAGGCTTTTAGACAGATTTTGGTAGGGGTAGGGGTTATTGTTTGTTTCAGAGTTCCTTGGCTAGAGCTCCACGGTTTACCAATGGTGAGATTTTTGCGTATACTATATATATAACCGTTTTTTGCCTACCATTAATTAAGGTAGCTGCATTCCAACTTTGGGGTTAAGAAGGAATTTAAACAATTTTTGTCCTGCATTCTCAGCATGTGAATCAGCACCAGATCATCAAGTCACCAAATTTCTTGAAAATTTGATATATAACAGAAAAAAGCTCCTTTCATGCAGATTTGAGAACTGCTGCCAAAGTTTTTTCACAGAGGGCATGTCTAACACAGTGATAAATGCAGCTGGTGTTCTGAAAACAGGATGTGCTATCTATTCAGGGTCATTCATCTACAGGGCTACTGATAAATGCACCACTCATGACCCGGCCTCATCCTATCAGTTTTTACAAGTGGGTTAGTGCAACAAAATTATTGTCTTTTATTCATAAGCTGGTGTATTTAACTAAACCTGAAATTGGTTCAGGTTAATCTTCTGCATTTTTTAAAACTAATTTTGATCTGAACTAAGTGCTTATTTAATGGGGTACATTTAAACTTTTCTTTCAAACAAGATTTTTATAAAAAAAATTCTCTTGAGTTAATATACATGTATCAGAGGAGTGTAACTCAGGCTTTTGCCAAAGGTAATTGTACTAATCCTAAGAATTAAAGCTTACATGATTTTAAAAAATAAATTTTATACTGGCTGACTACTTCTTTTTATATGCGATATGCACTGGCCATTTGTTAAGGCTACAAGAACATTAAAAAATAAAAATCAACTACATACAGATAAGAAATTTAGGGGTTAGATGTGAGATAAAAAATAAGCTATTCAACAGCAGTGTTTAACAACATTCCATCTACTATTGAATGATTTATCCTATTTTTGTTCCTTAAAAAAAAAATTCAATATTTTTACATTTTAACAAAATGTGGGTGCTGCATTCTAACACACTAGAAAATTCACAACCATTGATTTCTTATATCCCAGATACTTCTAAATTGTAGAAATGGAGTGAATAAATGTGTCAGCATATTTTATATATAAATATATAATCATATTCATTGTGGCATCAGCACAGTGTCAGTAGGCCACTTGTAAACTGACATATGGCCACAGCAGACCCCATCTTATTGAGTGAACAAGCAAAGAGACAAAAGTTAGTCCTGTACATTATCTGAGTGTTTTGATTGAAACAAAGGCTTTCACAGCCAGTCTTATGGTGGTCACTTGGCAGCCTTACATTGATAACATCCTCATAGACTTGTGACCCTAGGGATTCAACATGATGAGTTTTAGGTGTGGCTGGGGAAGGATTGGGGGGAACAGCATGGGATCAAGACTGGAAAGTCTCAGAAGAGAAGGGAGCCAAAGCGAAAAGCAGAAATCCTACTTTCTTGTTGGGATGCATGACTCTTCTGTTTCACTCCCAGATTCTTCTTCTTCTTCTTCTTCTTCTTCTTCTTCTTCTTCTTCTTCTCCTCCTTCTCCTTCTTCTTCTTCTTCTTCTTCTTCTTCTTCTTCTTCTTCTTCTTCTTCTTCTTCTCCTCCTCCACCTCCTCCTCCTCCTCCTCCTCCTCTTTTTTTTTCTTCTTCTTCATTGAACATTCAGACAGCAACTTCTGTTGTCTGTCATATGAGCTGCCATTAAGCACCTGACAAGTCAGGCCCAGTGCATCTGACTTCAGCATGGGAGAGAATTGTTTTCTATCAAGTCTTTTGGGGGAAAAAAAGGCAAAAGAATGGATCAAGGAGGCAGAAAATAGACAAGACAGAGGTGACAGGAAGAAAAGGAACAAGACAGAAACAAAGAGAGGGATAGAAAAGAAGGAATTCCTAGCACAGAATTTCCAGAGGGTGGGGATGCCATTTATACTGACAGGCCCCCGGCATCCCCCTTGGGTTAAGAGTCCCAGATTCAAGGCGACTGACTGCAAGAAAAAAAATCAGAGTGAAGAAAGTACCATACTTGTTTTGATCAGTTTTCTGCTTGCCCCCTCCTCACAACTCCCCCACCCCCACCCCCCTGTCTCCTTCCTTTGAACAAGTTTATCTCGTGTTTGTTGTTGTGATTGTATGAGTTACGTCCCAGCAGTAATTTTCAGTAAATATGGATTGTTGATTGTGTTCACAACATCCCTGGTATTATCATGTGTACACTCAGGTGATCGTACTATATAGAAGAAAATTTATCTGTGATCATATATATATAACTTAGAATTGGTTTACTACTCCCCAGATATGGTTATCAGAGATATGATATCATATCTGTTTGAGACCTGACTGCAATGTGACTGCCTTTTCAAATATTATCGCAGTTTATAGAGCTATACGGCTTTTCTGATAATATTACATATTATTGTAATCTCTACACCATTCTGTTTGTCTGTCCCAGTGTCTGTGTCAGTGTCCTTTGCAAATATTTATCACAGCTTAAATAGATATTTTCCGGATAATGGGGTGTTGTTGTTTTTTTATTGTTGCATGTAATTTTAATCTAGATCCTCTCTCTTTGTCTGTCTCTGTGTCTGTCTGTATGTCTTTGTGTCTGTCTGTCTGTCTGTCTGTCTGTCTGTCTGTCTGTCTGTCTGTCTCTCTCTCTGTCTCTCTCTCTCTGTCTCTGTCTCTCTCTCTCTCTCTCTCTCTCTCTCTCTCTCTCTCTCTCTCTCTCCTCTCTCTCTCTCTCTCTCTCTCTCTCTCTCTCCTCTCTCTCTCTCTCTCTCGTTGCCTTATAGGCCTACAGCCCCAGACCCCCTTGGGGACTCCCAAGTCCCTGACTTTTCCTCAAGGATGGTGTCTAAACACGACACCTGTGTGCATGCTGGTTTTCTTATTTTGTCATCTGCTCCTGCCGGCACACAATGGCATGCTCTTCCAAAAGGCGGAACGAGTTCATAACATGTGCGCAAGATGTTCTGCGTGTATTCGCATACGGGTCCTCAGTTTATAGTCTCTTCCAAATGACTTCTGGCATATATTACGAATGTTACAGTTTGTGACAATTTGTGTTGTGCACCGTTGTTGTGTTGTGTTGTTGCAGGTGCTGGTGATTGGTGGTGGAGATGGAGGAGTGGTGAGGGAGGTGCTAAAGTACAAAGAGGTGCAGAGTGTCGTGCTCTGTGAAATTGATCAGGTTTGTGTGTGTGTGTGTCTGTGTGTATGTCTCTGTGTGTGTGTGTGTGTGTGTGTGTGTGTGTGTGTGTGTATGTATGTCACTATGTGTGTGTGTCTGTGTGTGTTTGTGTGTGTGTGTGTGTTTTGTCACTTTGTGTGTGTGTATGTCACTATGTGTGTGTGTGTTTTAGTGTGTGTGTGTGTGTGTGTGTTTTAGTCTGTGAGAGTGTGTGTGTGTATGTGTGTGTGTTTTTGTCTGTGTGTGTGTGTGGGTGTGCATGTGTGTGTGCATGCATGCAAATGTGTGTGTGTGTGCTTGCTAGTGTGTGTGCTTGTATGTCTACATCTGTGTTTGTTAGTGTGACTATGTGTATGTTTGCATTGCTCTCTTGATCTCGTTGTGTGTGTGTGTGTGTGTGTGTGTGTGTGTGTGTGTGTGTGTGTGTGTGTGTGTGTGCATTGCTCTCTCAGTCTCTTTGTTATTTTCATTTCCATTTCAGTGTTATACTTTTTTGTGCTTTGCTTTGTAAGTATATAATGTTCAGGGTGTAATAGTTTGAAACTGTTGCATACAGTTAGAAAGAAAAGTGCAGAATCGTTGAAACACACACACACACACACACACACACACACACACACACACACACACACACACACACACACACAAAGCCATGTCACTTATTGATGTAAGCTAAGTGCTCTAAGTGCTGAGGCCTGCGTTACAATATCGATATGTTGTAAACTGTTCTAAGCGAGATTGCCTTCAGCCATGACAAGCTCTCAGCATTCCCAACTTGCACTCTCTTTTAATGGATGTTTAAAGCAAATTTGCTCAGGGTAGAAGCCAGCCAAAGTCAAAATGAAAATCTAGAACTCTTGACAGGATTTGAACCCTCATCCTGCCATTCCAGAGCCCCATGTAACAAATCACTGCACCAAGGTGGCTGGTTAGGCCCAATACCCTTCACATTGACTCGAGTGATAGTACAGCATTTATCTAGTTCAAGTACAAGAGCTGTGTGATAACATGGTGATACTGACCTAGAGAGAGAGGTGTTTCAGAATTCATAGTTTAATCTCTGATACTTGCAATATCGCTAAAGATGCGTGGTCGCAGTATTTTTGTCACTGTCATATATATATATCCTTACCACCATGCATTGATATATAAAAAAATTATACATGACATGTGGATCTTATACACATTGACTGTATACAGGCACATAAGAATTTTAGGCATGCATACACCATGCAAACACTTGTGTATAATTTCACTGTAATACATTTACTAGACTGAATGTATGTATGTATGTATGTGTGTGCATATATGTACACATACACAGAGTGGCACACATGCACGCACGCACGTGCACACGCATGCGCACACACACACACACACACACACACATACACACACAAAGTGACATGCATACAAACACACGCATGCACGCACACACACAACACTTACTTACACACACACACACACACACACACACACACACACACACACACACTTATGCATACAAACACACGGCGACACTCCCCCTCACACACACACACACACGCACGCACGCACGCGCGCGCACACACACACCACACACACACACACACACACACACACACACACACACACACACACACACACAGATATACACATTCAGGGTATAACTGTATAAATGATCAGAATGTGTGTGTATATATATATATATATATATTATATATATATATTTAAATATTATATATATTATATATATATATCTAGATAGGAATATTATATATATGGTTGGTAAATTGGTATTCATTAGGAGAGAGAGAGAGGAGAGAGAGAGAGAGCGATCCGAAGAGTTTTTTTTTCTTTTGCTGAAGTTGGTGACTTGTTGCGAAACGTATGGTAGGGTTAGTCTTTTGGTGTGCGTTGGTTAGGTGGGGAGGGGGGGAGGAGCGGGGAGGGGGGGGGGGGGGGGGGGGGGGGGTCAGGATGGGTGTAGTGTGTGTGTGTCACTGTGTGTTTGTCAGAGAGAGAGAAAGTGAACAAGTTTACATAAGTTTGTCAGTGTGTGTACAATACGGACATTGTGTGGGCATGTTTGGATGGGTCCGTAAAAACCACTCTGTGAGTCAAAGTCAAAGTCAAATTTTTATTTACAGATGGTACATTGAGTAAGCAGAACACTTGCTTTTGTGTGTGTGTGTGTGTGTGTGCGTGCATGTGTTTGTGTGTGCCTGTGCGTGTGTGTGTGTGTACAGTATGGACATTGTGTGGGCATGTTTGGATGGGGTCTGTTAAAACCACTCTGTGCACGTTTGTGTATGTGTATGTGTATGCATGTGTGTTTGTGAGTGTGTGCCTGTGCGTGTGTCAATGTGTGTACAATATGGACATTGTGTGGGCATGTTTGGATGGGTCTGTTAAAACCATTCTCTGTGTGTGTGTGCGCGTGCACATGTATGCATGTGTGTGTGCGCGCATGCGCGTGCATGCGTATGTGTGTGCATGTGTCAGTGTGTGTACAGTATGGACCTTGTTTGGGTGTGTTTGGATGAGTCTGTTAAAACCACTCTGTGTGTTTGTGTGTGTGTGTGTGTGCATGTTTGTGTGCGTGTATGCATGGATGTGTGTGCCTATGCGTGTGCAGGACGTGATTGACGTGTGCAAGAAGCACCTGCCCAGCATGGCGGGATGCCTGGATGACCCGCGAGTGACGGTTCACGTGGGGGATGGCATCATGTACGTCAAGAACCACCCTGGGGAGTTTGACGTCATCATCACCGACGCTCCTGATCCTTTCGGTGTGTAGCTATCGCTTTGTCTGTGTGTTTGTTGTGTGTGTGGTGTGTGTGTGTGTGTGTGTGGGGGGGGGGGGGGGGGGGGGGGGGGGGGGGGGAACTTGCCCCCACCTGCCTTTAAGGGCTCCTACCCCAAAAATTTGGGGTTTTAATTGTTAAAAAAACTAATTTTCCGTGGGGGGAGTGTAAACAATTAGCAGCGGGGAGAGAAGCTGAAAGTGGGGGAAACTGACAGCTTTTGCATTTTTTTCTTTTTTTTTTAAATTGGCCTGGGTTTGAGCCCCCACTGAGACTCCCCCTTTAAAGGGGGATTTTTCCCTTGGAGTTACCATCCGTACTGTTTCCTTTCCCCCTGAAAAGTCCTTTGGATGAGACTGTAAACCAAACATTTTTTGATTAAAACCTTTTTTCTCCCTTTTTTGGAAATGGGGCCAAAATTTCCTTTCCAGAAAGAAATTGTTTTCATTCTGAATAATAGTTTGGGTTTTTAACTTTGTAGTGAGGTGGGGGAGGAGAAGGAGGCAGGATAGCTGAGTGGATAGAGCGCTTCACTCCAGCGTGCACACGAATCCAACATTATTCAATCAAGAGTGCTAAATTTAGCACCCCCTGTCCTTTTACTTAGTTCAAGTGTGATCAGTTCCTGCTATAAATAGTACCTGCTGGCCCCACCTAAGCTGGGATAGGATAAATTATTTGTGACGCTCCACCACATAAGGAGTCGCAGTGCACCAGAGTTCAATTTTTAGTTATTGCCACGTTATTAATCTGCAATAAAGTGGCTATCCAATACAAAAAAAAAAAAAAAAAAAAGATTGAAAATCGGACAATTCTGTGCAAAATTATTACAAACTGAAATGGTAGACTGCAGGATGGGACAAAATGAGAAACGGGCAAGTTTATTTTCGTAACAGGTTGTCAGAATGAGGGCTTGGGTATTTTCAAAACACATTTAAAAGCAAAAGGAATAAAATTTATGACTTGATATTTCATTACTAGGTAGAATAACATATAGTTTAGTAATTGATCAAAATATCAAAATTGACAACTTGACCCCACCTGCCTTTAATGGCTCCTAGCCCAAAATTGGGTAATGTGCTAAGCGACTCATTTCGTGGTGGAGTGTCACAATTAGCAGCTGAGAGAAGCTGAAAGTGGGGGAAACTGACAGCTGTGCATGCATTCATGATTTGATGGCCTGGGTTTGAGCCACCACTGAGACTACCCCTCAAGGGGATTCTTCCCTTGGAGTTACCATCCGTACTGATTCCATTCCCCTGAAAAGTCCTTTGGATGAGACTGTAAACCAAGGCACATGTTGATTAAAACCTGTTCTGCCTTTTGGAAGAGTAGGCCATTCATGCCAGTAAGAAAAGATGACCCAACCCCCCAATGCCCCCCCCCCCTCCCCCCCTCCCCCCCCCCCCCAAAAAAAAGAAAATGCTCACTCGTGTCATGTTTGGACATCCTCCCTAAAGTTGGAATAGGAACGATTTGCGGGGAAGTGGAGTCAGTGTTGACGTTAACTCCATTGTAAAATCCCCTAAAACAGGGACTCCCACAATGGATCGATCCCTGGTCGTCAGGTCACGAGAGCAACATTCTAACCCCCAGGCTATCCCCCTCCCCCCTCACATAAACTGATGTAGTTTTGTACCATTGTTTCTGTGTTGACACATAAGGAGATATATATGTGTGTGTGTGTAAAAATGTCACATTTTATGAGCTACAAGTGGTGTCTTATTTTTTTTTAAATAAGCACATTTGAAGTTTTTTGATGATGATTTGTGTTACAAACATTGATCTTTTCATGGTATTTTTTGTTGTTGTTGTTGTTTTGTGTGCCTTTGCCATATTGATGGAGTTGTTTTGCTGTATGTGTTGTCAACTGTCAGGTGTTGCTGAAGGCCTCTACGCCAAAGATTTCTACATCAACATCAAAAATTCCCTGAAGCCAACTGGAATCATGTGTTGCCAAGGTATGTTTGTTTTGTTTTGTTTAGTTCAATGTCCTTCACTACTTGGTGACACCCGCATTCAAACCATCCCCTCTCTCTCTCTGTCTCTGTCTGTCTGTCTCTCTCTCTCTCTCTCTCTCTCTGTCTCTCTCTCTGTGTCTCTCTGTATGCTCTCTCTCTCTCTCTCTCTCTCTCTCTCTCTCTCTCTCTCTCTCTCTCTCTCTCTCTCTCTCTCTCTCTTCTTCTCTCTTTCTTCTCTCTCTCTCTCTCTCTCTCTCTCTCTCTCTCTCTCTCTCTCTCTCTCTCTCTCTCTCTCTCTCTCTCTCTCTCTCTCTCTCTCTCTCTCTCTCTCTCTCTCCCCCTCTCATATTTGTACACGAGTATGAAAAATTATGTGTCCTTAAATGTTGGAGCTACTGGAAGGAGTTGTAGAGGGTTTAGTGATGAAGATCACTTTTTTTTTCCTGTTCCTCACCTAGATCTCTTAGACTCACCAATGGTGAGATTTTGTGTATGTGACCGTTTTTGCCACACCCCCCCCCCCCCCCCCCCCCCCCCCCCCCCCCCCGTGAAGGTGGTCTGCATTCCAACTTCAGGGACGATGAAGATCATAAAGGAGGGAAGGGAAAGAGTTCCTGTTATAGGAACTATGTTTTCTAACGCTTGCAACATACTTGTTGAAGACACAAGCAACAATTGCACACAAGCATATTAAGGAAAAGCATGCGCACACACACATGCACATGCGCACACACACAAAACAACACAACACAACACAACACACACGCAACACCAACACACAAAACACACAACGCACACACACCCACAAAACAACACAACACAACACAACACACACACAACACTAACACACACACACACACACACACACACACACACACACACACACACACACACACACACACACACACACACATTAAAGAAACGATCAAAGAGAAACAATTAATTACTTTGGAGTGGGGTTTTCTTTTTTCTTTTTTTTTTCTTTTTTCTTTTTTTTTTTCTTTTTTCTTTTTTTTTTCTTTTTTCTTTTTTTTTTATTTCTTTTTTCTTTCTTTTTTTTCCTTTTTTGGCTAATCTTTCATTTTTGCAGGGGAAACAAGCTGGTTTGACATGGAGCTCATCAAGCGCATTCTGAAGGATTGCCAGAGCATTTTCCCCAACGTGACTTACGCTGTGGGAAACACGCCCACCTATGTGGGGGGACAGATGGGCTACATGCTGTGCAGCTGCGACCCAGTAGGTGACCTCTCTTCTTCTGCTGCTGCAGCAGGAATGTGTGTGTGATTTACAGAGAGCATTAAAAAAGTCTCTTCACACTTTTTAGTAGGCGTGAGATTTTGGGGGTTTGGGGGGGGGGGGGGGGGGGGGCTGTCACATTTCGTCGTTTGTGTCAAAGAGGGCTGGTAGTATACTGCGTATGTGAATTGAGAGAGAGAGAAAGAGAGAGAGAGAGATATGCATTAAATGCAAGTAAGCATGCGCAAATTTGGCTTGGGTTTGTTTTTTTCTTCTCGTGGAAGTTTGGTGGTTTGTGTGTTTCTTGTGTTGTATACAACTTCCAGATAAAAGCGGTTTTCTCTTAAGACTTTTCCTACCTGCAGATATATGTCTTATCAGGCCAGAGGCACATAGCTTGCTGTTAAGAGTCTGGAAGTAATCATAGCTGCTGATATGTACTTAAAAGGAGGAAAAGCAGTCCCTTTCAAATGAGCATCTCGGTGGTGGCTGGAACCTGCACTGTCGAATCACAAGCTCAACACTCTAACCACTAGGCTATCCCCACCCCACCCCACCCCACCCCACCCCACCCCACCCTCACGTCCAGACAGAATGAAGAACGATTCGTATCAATATGCCTGCCAGTATCGTAAAATTGCCCTTAAGGGATAATTAAAGTGGCTTTGACTTGACTTGACTTGACTTGCCTGCAACTTTTTTCTTTCTTCTTGTCCCCAGGATGCCAAACTGACGCAGCCGCAACGACAGTACAGCGAAGAGGAGCTGGAGAAGATGGAGGTGCGTTACTACAGCCCCGAAATACACGCAGCCTCCTTCGTGCTTCCTTTCAACATCAGACAGGTAAGGGGGGAGACATGTCAGGGGAGGAGGAGAAGAAGGGGAGGAGAAGAAATGAGAGAGAGAAGAAAAAAAGGGGGGGGGGGGGGGGGAATGATAATCATGGGTGGTGCTGTTCTTGTGGTGATGCGTTCTTCCTAGGGAGAGTAGCGCAGAGAAATCTGTCGTGACTTGAAGAGGTGTACAATGCTACAATACAATAGTGTTGGCCATCTTCTTTAAGATCTGTGTAGCTTCCTTTGTGTGTGTGAGTGTGTGTGTGTGTGTGTGTGTGTGTGTGTGTGTGTGTGTGTGTGTGTGTGTGTGTGTGTGGTGTGTGTGTATTCATTCCCATTGAACTTCTTCATGATTTGCCACCTGGGCAAAAACTCTGTGCTGAGATTTTGGAGTTATCATGACTGATACGTGGTGGTTCAGTATGTTTGACAAGTTAGGTCTGTATCCTGTAGATTAATTCATTAATCTGTCCAGGTGTATGTGTGTCTCTGCATGCATTCTGGCTAGGGGTGGAAGTAATAGAGGGGAGAGTGGTCAACATATTTCACATATGCTTGGGCTTGCGTGTATGATTTATTGCACTATTGATGTTGGCCTTCTCATGGTTTTCTACTCTTCACTGTGACAATGTCACATACAGCTTCTTTAATCCATCTTGTGTGTGTGTGTGTGTGTACACATTGTGTGTGTGTGTGTGTTTGTGTGCGCATGCATCCATGCTGTGTGCGTGCATGTGTGCATGCATGTGTGTGTATGTTCACAGGCGCTGAAGGGAGTCCTGAACAGGTAGCGAGAGAAGTCTGACAAGAATGGCTGTTGATCCCATCCTGAATCCTTCAAGCCCCTGCAATATCCTCCTCCTTTTGTGTCTCTTGTGTACTTGGTCAGCTGGTTTTGTGTACGTGTGCATGTGTGGTTTACAGGAGCAATTTCTTCACCAAAAGTTGTGATACAGGACGTTTTAAAAACAGTTTGAGGGTTTTTTGTTGGTCTGGTATGATACCATAAGTACTAACCAGTTTGCGTGAGTTTTAAATGTGCACACTTGCTGTTCGTTTTTAACGTGGTTGAACTAGGGGTTTTTTGCTAAAAGAAATCAACAGGTGTTAATGGTTTGAGTGACTAAACCAGGGTTTTTGTAGGATTAGAATTTATCAGTAGTGTAGACGTTTTAATACCAACCAGTTGATTGTTTTGCAGTTGTTTGTTTCTTCAGTTTTTGATTTTAACTAATCAAAGTTTGTTGTTTTTTCCGGTCAAGCAGGGTAATCTATTGACGTTGAACAGCTCATTTTTGGGTTTTTTAAAAAAAAAAAAAAAAAGGTTTAAGAGTCATTATGTGAAGAAGTAGGAACCTGGTACAGTTTATTGCATTTTGCTTGGAATTTATTGCAGGGTGTTGTGGGGTTTTTTTGGTTTTGTTGTTTAGGGGTTTTGTTTTGGTTGGGTTTTTTGGTGGGGAAGGGGGGGGGGGGGGTCTGGGTTTTTTGGGGGGGAGGGGAGGGGGGATTTCTTATGTTAACATGTTTTATCTAGTGGGGAGGATTAGCAGTTGTGAAAGGTTGTGTGATTCATATCAAGAGCGAGAAAAAGTATTTCAAGAAAGTTGTGTTTGACTTATCATGATCATTTTTTAAAGTAAGATTTTTGGTTTTTTAAATTGCTTCTTTTAAATGACAAGATTGATTACTTTCAGATATGTGTGTGTTTGGGGGTGGTGTATTGTGTGTGTGTGTGTGTTTTGTGGGTGTGTGTTGTGTGCGTGTGTGTGTGTGGGGGGGGGGGGGGGGTATGTCTGTGAATGTGTGTGGGTGGGTGGATGTGTGTGTTTTAGAGATTTTTTTGTTTGTTTAAAGGAACAAAAATAGTTTTAGTACATGAAGGAAAAAAATTGTTTTTTATTTGGAGGATTTTTGTTGTTTGTTTTGTTTTGGGGTTTTTTTGTTGTTGTTTTTTTATTTCTTTTTTTTTTAGGGAGAGGATTTTTTATGAAGAAAAACAGATAAGTAGCAGCCATAATTGTACATGTAGTATGTGCATCATTTGTGTTTTTGGAGAAGTGTTCCATCTATTAAACAGGAATTGAAAATGCAAGTGTTTACATGCGCGTGTCTGCATGTGTGTATGTGTGAGCGCTCGCAAGTCTGTGGTGCTAAGATGTGGAAGATGTTACACTTGCAAAGGGTATTCCACTGTAACTCTCTCCCTATTTTTCTCTCTCTGTATCTCGCTATCTCTCTGTCTGTCTGTCTTCTCTTCTCTCTCTCTCTCTCTCTCTCTCTCTCTCTCTCTCTCTCTCTCTCTCTCTCTCTCTCTCTCTCTCTCTCTCTCTCTCCAGCTTGGCATATCAACTTTTATTATCTGTAGTTGAAGTCAAACCCAAACCTGAACATTTTTTTTTTCCTGTCAAAATGACTCACATCATGCACATAAACAATACTCCAAGCTATTCTTGTCTTATTTTGTTTTGTTTTGTTCCGTTTTTGCTTTTTTGTTGTTGTTGTTTTTAAGGGAGGGGGGGGGGGTGCCTCAAGAGTATTTGTGACTCTTCACCACAAAATGAGTTGCATTACACCTTACACACTTTTCTGCTAGCGGCCATTTTAGGCAGGGGGGGGTCAGGTTGTCGATTTTGAGATTTTGATTGATTAAAAAATACTGTAAATTTTCTTCTACCATGTGCTGAAGAATCAAGGCATAATTTTGTTTCCCTCTGCTTTAACTCAGTCCCTACGATCCAGTGCAAGCGCAGGATTTGACCTTCAGATTTTTTTAACTCATTGATGTCAACTTTTTGTACAAAAAGCCAGCAGCTGGCTTTCAGTTTGACCTTCCACCTACATGTCAGCAATAAATCCTGAAAATTTCATGTACTTGATAATGATAATAATAATACATGGAATGTATATAGCGCTATATCTTGTAAAAAAAAATAATAAAAATTTAAAAAATCAAAGCGCTTACTTGTGTATGATTTTTTTTTTTTTTTTACTATTCTACACAAATGGCCTGTATGCAGCAATACACATAGTAAAAAATCAGTAGGGAGTGAGTTAATTTAAAGGCACATTTCAAAACACCCAACTCCTCATCCTGACCTTCTCTGACAATGCAAAATTTGTCGGTTTCTCTTGTTGTCACTTCCTGGAGTTTAGCTCTTCAGTTTGTAATAACTTTTCATAGCATTGCCCAAGTTTTCTATCTTTCTTTGTCATTGAACACCTTTTTTTTATTTTTTTTATTGCAGATTGATGAATGTTAGGCATTAGAAAATTGACCTTTAGTACAGTGTGACTCATGATGTGGTGTAGTGTCTCATTCAAGGTATACTTCATACTTCACACCTTACATGTGACGCTCCACCACGAAATGACTCATTTTGCACCTGACCCACTTCTCCGCAAGGAGCCATTAAAGGCAGGTGGTGGTTACGTTGGCAATTTTGAGAGTTTGATTGATTATAAACCTATAGCCGTTCCTCTACCTTGTAGTGAAATATCAAGGCATGTTTTGATTCTTTTTGCTGTAAATTGTGTTTTAAAAAATACCCAAGCCCTCATTCTAACCACCTGTCACGATGCTAAACTTGTCGATTTTTCATTTTGTCACTTCCCACAGTCTGTCATTTCAGTTTGCAATCACTTTTCTTAGAATTGTCCGAATTTCAATCCGCTACTTGTATTGAATAGTTCTTTTATAGCAGTTTGATAGCATGTCAATTACTAAAAGTTGTCCTCCAGTGCAATGCGACTCGTTATGTGGGGGAGCGTCACGTGACACCTTACCTTTCCTCTCTTGATCATCTGCATTGTGCACATTGGTGAATCCTAATCCAAACTTCTGCATAGCCCACAAATGTTACCTCTTGCACGCATTATAAAATAAGAAGAAATGCCTAGAAGTTGTAACTGTTCACATTTTAACTCGACACACTAACACACGCACACACACACACACACATATACATGCACACACACACACATATACATGCACACACACACACACATGTACATGCACACACACACACACACATATACATGCACACACACACGCACATGTACATGCACACACACACACACACACACACACATATACATGCACACACACACACACACACACACACAACACACACACACACACACACACACACACACATGTGCACGCATGCACACACACATGTGCACGCATGCACACACACACACACACACACGTATGGTTAAACAACTTTCTCAATTTTATCCATGTTTTAAAATTTGTCAGGTTGCTGCAATGAGCCACATTGTGCCATTTGCACGCTTCATGTAGTATGTGTCTTTGTGAGAAAACAAAAACAAAAAACCCACTGCATATCATAAAACGCTTTTGCCAGGTGGGGGGTTTTGTAGAGTTTTTTGGTGTTCAGAGCAAGGTTGTTCTAAATATTGACACAGTGGCTGTGATTTGTAACTTGTTCAAGATGATTGTCTTTTGGAATGAGTTGGTTTTGAAAAACACTGTGAATTGTTCAAGATGATTGATCTTTTGGGATAATGTGGTTTGGAAAAACACTGTGACTTGTTCAAGATGATTGTCTTTTGGGATAAGGTGGTTTGGAAGAATACTGTGACTTGTTCAAGATGATTGTCATTTGGAATGAGTTGGTTTGGAAGAATACTGTGGCTTGTTCAAGATGATTGTCTTTTGGGATAATGTGGTTTGGAAAAACACTGTGACTTGTTCAAGATGATTGTCTTTTGGGATAAGGTGGTTTGGAAAAACACTGACTTGTTCAAGATGATTGTCTTTTGGGATAATGGGGTTTGGAAAAAAAACTGTAACTTGTTCAAGATGATTGTCATTTGGGATGAGATGGTATGAAGGATACTGTCAATTTTTTTTGGACAGATCCATTATTGGAGATAATTGGACCAGAATTGGCTGTTTTGGACAGTATTGATTGCTGACACATGGTGTTGGGGGTTGGGGGGATTTTTTAGGAAGCTGCATATAATAAAGTGATGTGCACATTTTTTTTTTTTAAGTTGAACACATGGTTTGTCCAAAGTTTTGTGTGTGTATATGTCTTGTTTTGAGGTGTTACGTTATATTAACATTCCCAGACAAAAACCAGTACTGTTTGGAGTTTTTTTTTTTATTGCATTTTCTTTTTCAATGAATATTATTTTGATCCATAATGGATTGTTTCCGAATCAGTCTCTCCTCTCAACTGCCCAGCATGCACAAATGTTGCCGTAGTCAAGTTCTTGTTGACAAGTAAAGGGAGATAAGGCTTCTCAAAGGAAGCCGAGTCTGTAGTGAGTCAAGTGTGTAGTATAAAATGAATGTGTATTAAGCAGAGTTGGTATGTAAGCAGAAAAAGTGTATATAATTTTGTTGTTTGGAGGGAAAAGTCATGTTCCTGAATTTTGTTCTTCCATGCCCCAGACTTGCCAAAGTGGTAGTGTCAGCATCTTTTTTTTTTTTTTAATTCTTTGGCTAGAGCTCTGAGGTTCATCTCTTAGTACCTGACTTATTGCAGGTGTCAGAAATCAAACTGTGGTTGAATTTCTATCCCACCAGGGAAAACTGTCGAATGAAATTCTTTTGTTTTAATTTTTGCTTAACACTATTTTTTGTCTTATTTTGTGACAGGTTTTTTTAAAATAAAAATTACCTTTTTTTCTTCTTTTGGAGGGAAAATTTTTCTTTATTTTTTAATTCAAAATTTTATCTGCTGTATGTTTGAATTAATTGTGTATACATTTAGTTTTATTGAGAGTACCTTTGTAATGGGTCGTTGGTTTTTAAATGTGACTAGATCGATCGATTCTCTCTCTCTCTCTCTCTCTCTCTCTCTCTCTCTCTCTCTCTCTCTCTCTCTCTCTCTCTCTCTCTCTCTCACACACACACACACACACACACACACACACACACACACACACACACACACACACACACACACACACACACACACACACACAAAACACACTCACACAAAACACACACACACAAACACACACACACACACACACACACACACACACACACACACACACACACACACACACACACACACACACAAAACACACACACACATTCTCAACCTTATTCCTGATTCCTGATGTATATCATCAGTTGCGTTACGCTGTTTGTAAGAAGTTTTGTTTGCTGTATACACTGTGTGGAGAGTTGGTTGATGTCATCGACAAAGGGAGAGATGCCTACCACTTTGTGAGATTGTGTGTAACGTTGAGAATGGCGCACATAGCTCCTGGTCATGCACTAGTATGCACACTTTCACGCACGAAAAAAAAAAAGGGGGGGTGGTGGAGAAAATCGGACGCATATGTTTTGTTTTCCTGTGTTGGTTTGGTTTTTTTTTTAGGTGTGAGGGGATCTGTGTGTCCAAGTATTGCATTTTGTTTTGTGTGCTGAAAGTGTTGACATTTGCAATCTGCATTTTCGTTAAGGAGATTACAGTTGGAATGGTGGAAGTTTGAGATTTGAGAAGGACGGGGGGGTGGGGGGGGGATTGTTTTGTTTTGAGGTTCACCAATGATGAAATTTTGAGTGTACAACCATTGTTTTGCCTACCTTTAAGGTAGCCACATTCCAGCTTCGGGGAAGATGTGAGAGAAACACCCCATACTGTCATTGGTGGTGCAGCAGAAGGAGTGCCTGTTCTGACTGCTGGTTGGGTTATGCTGCAGAAGTGAGGTGTGCCTTTCCTGGAGGTTCACCACTAGTGAGATTTTGCATACGCGGCGACCGTTTGTACACCTTTGAGGTAGCCGCATTCTGACCTCGGGGAATATCTACACATGGCACTAGTGTGTGTGCATGTTTTTTTTTTTCATTCTGTCATTTGTTCCTACTGGCATGCAATGGCCTACTGTTCTCAAAGGCAGAACAGGTTTTAATGCATGCACCAAGATTTCTTTATGCATTCACACATGGGGGCTTCCGTGTTGCACTCTTCCGAAGGACTTTGGGTACAGTGGTGTCAGTGCTGATGTTAACTAACTCCAGGGAGAATGTCCCCTTGAACTAGCACCTACGTTGAGGCTCGAACTCACTCCTTCAAATTGCAAGTTTAATACTCTAACCACTAGGCTATTTTGTATTGTTTTATTTTAATACCTCAACTAAGTATTGGCATATTGTTGTAGTTTTTGAAACACAGCAAGTACGCTGAATGAAGATCCGTTTCATAAGACATTGTGATCAGTGGCTACGGTCTCTTGCTCTTGATTTTTGTTTTTTCAAAAGTTGCACACAAAAAAATGTCCATGTTCTTTGATGATATGTAATTGTTTAAACAATGATAATATCGCCAATGAAATTAAGAAATACATGCATGCATGCACGCGCACACACACACACACACACACAGATATTGTGGACAATTTCAGCCCCTAAATGTCAATTCAATATTTAAAGAGTTTACAAAGAATAACAGCGAACAAATAAGTTTTACAACAGACTTTACATCAACCTTGCCCAGTGAACTTTGGCGATCCTTCTTTCAAGTTAGTTCTGATGAAGAAAAACTACTGACAATACACATATACCACAGTACTGGGAAAATCCTAGTACAAGGCAATGTATGCCAGCAGTGGGTTGAAGAGGAGTTCGACAACCTAAGAACAATAGTCAATGAGCTGGCAAAAACTAAATGTCACCACGGAAACTGTGACTGATGTCCTCTATTCCGTGGCATCCTCAAGCCGTCAGTGTGCTCCACTGGCCATACGAGACAGCGCCCCTGACGACAAACCATGTCAGCCAGACCAGACAACAGAGGGGGATAACAACTCTCCTCCCCTTCTTCAGTTGACACCCTCCCCTTCCACTCCACCCCACTCCATGCCCTCCACACCTCCCACGTCTTCACCCCCCAACCAGGCTACATCACCCCCTCCATCCACTGATGACGTGACCATCCCCTCTCACCCTTCCTCAGACCTCTCAGCTGATCCATCCCACTCCATGCCCTCCACACCCCCCACGTCTTCCCCCCTGACCAGGCTACATCACCCCCTCCATCTACTGATGACAACGGGACCATCCCCTCCCTCCCTCCCTCCGACCTCTCAGCTGATCTCTACCCCTCCCTCAACGGCTGCACATCCACCTGAGGAAGAAACTGCAACACCGCCCCTCTCCCCCACCACCCCTTCTTCCACCGAAGATCAAGGTATAGTTCAGTCCCCCTCCCCTCCCCCTCCACTTCCACATGTGACCATCAGCCTCATCCCTCTCCCACCTCTACCTCCGACCAACCCACTCCCCACTCCAAAACATCTCCCACAACAACAGTCAACACAACACAAACAAGCAATGCACCATGCAATCTCTCTCAAAAGAACAACACAGAAATTATAACAATGCTTCACGAACAACTCATTGCAGCCAGCATCACCATCTCCAACATGCAGAAAGAAATACACACACTCAAAACACAAATATCACAAATAGGTCAAGAAACAAAACACAACAGCCAGGTCATCTCTGACACTGAAACCAGAGTAAAAAACTCCATGAAAACAATGAAAAGAGATGTTTCACAACAAGTAACAGAACTACAAAACAGCCAAGAATACCAGACAGATCAATTGAAAGAAATCAACTCCAAACTACAATCACTCAAAGACAGTCAACACAACATCAACAATACCACCAAGAAACAGATACAAACACTCAGTGCAACTAAACACACAAAACACTCAAGCAGTCAGACAGACAACAATACTGAACCACTTGCAGAGCAACTCACAGAGGTAGAATACAACATAAACACATCCAACAGATATGCTCTCCTCACAGACAAAACCATGACTGACAATTCTTCATACCCCACACTCACACAAAAGCAGACAAGCAACAACACTTCAGCAACTTCACGCAAAAACACAAGCAAACAGCCTCTACTTACAAACACATCACAGCAGACACACACACACTCCCGCACCCATCAAAGCCCACACTCCAATTCTCATTCCCAAAAGCACCAAGAAAACACCCCCCATTCCAGCCCCCTGAAAACCCTCCAACAAAAAACAATCCCTGTAGAGTGTAACACCTTGTTGTTAGGTGACTCAGTGCTGAAAGGGGTGGACGAGAAAAAGATGTCAGTGGGGGGCCGGCAAGTCTGCAACCTGTCAGTACCAGGCCTGACAGTACAACACCTGTGTCAGTGGCTGTCAACACGCCGCCCCTCTCCACACATACAGCACGTCACCTTCCACGTGGGGATAAATGACTGTAAAGCAGGATCAGTCACAAAAGCAGATTGGACAAAACTGATCCACCTGCTAAAAGAAATCTTCCCCCATGCTGCTCTACAGGCCTCCTCCATCCTCCCCCCCTTCGGACGACATCCACTGAGAGACAAGGCTTCACGGTCGACGGCTTCTCTTGGGGAAACCTGCCGTCAAGAGAGGGTTGTACTTATCGACAACACCCCCTCCTTTCTCACCAGGACTGGAGCGCCTAAAAAGGCCCTATACGATGATCCCATCCATCCCAGTCCTCAGGGTAACAAAACTCTTGCCCTAAATATCCGTTTCCCCGGAAACCATAGTCAGGCCGCCAGCCGTGAGGCCTGTGACAAACTACCGACCCAACATAACGACCAGTGACATGAAAAGCTATGCTGAAGCAGCCAAAGGTGTACATTCACGATCGGCTGCCTTCAACAAAACGACGACTTCAGCCCCACCCCACAGTGCGACTAGCGACAATAGGCCTACCACACTAGGTCTATTACTGGACAGAGACTTTCCCATCCCCGAGCCAAGGAACCCCCAGTGTTCAGATGTCACAAGTGTGTTAGGGAGACAACACTCCGTGGCAGCTACACAGCCACTTGTGAAAATACTTTCAGATCTACTCCATTGCTTGACCCAATAGTGTGGTGTGTGTGTGTGTGTGTGTGTGTGTGTGTGTACCAGTGAGTATGTGTGGAGGGAAGGGGGGGGGGGAGTGTGTGTATGTGGTGTTTGAGTGTATGTGTAAGTGAACATGTATATGCATGTTTCACCACGGTGTGTGTGTGTGTTTGTGTGTATGTAAGCATGCGTGAGTGTGTGTGTATGTGTGTGCGTGCGTGCGCGCGTGAGTGCGTGCGTGCGTGTGTGTGTGTGTGTGCGTGCGTATGTGTGCGTGTTTGTGTGTCTGTGGATATGCCGGTGAGCTTGTGGGTGCTTGCCTGGTATGTAACCATGCGTGCTTGCTTTTGCGTATGCACTGCGTGTGTACTGCGTGTGTACGTGTATGATAATTATGTGAACGTGTGTGTTGTGCGCATGCGTGTGTGTGCATGCGTGCAATAAATGTCTGCCTGCAAGCCCGCATCAACCATACAGCCCATGTATAATGTTCTATATAATTACAAATGTGTTTGTGCAGGTGTCCAAATGTTAAATGCAGTGTTCCCATGATGATAAATGATTGCTTGAATGGAAATCTCTCTCTCTCTCTCTCTCTCTCTCTCTCTCTCTCTCTCTCTCTCTCTCTCTCTCTCTCTCTCTCTCTCTCTCTCTCTCTCTCCCCATACTTTCACCCAGCCCCAGCCCCCTTTCTTTTTTCTTTTTTCTTTTTTTTCTTTTTTTTTTTCTTTTTTTTTCTCCTCAACATCAAATGTTGATCAATGTCATGCTGCAGTGTATATCTCATTTGAGTGGATAAATTGCCTTCTACATCTAGCAGGTATATCGGATCCAGAGACTCTTGCAACAGGGCAGTTGTTGCCTAGGGCTAGTGTGGATTGGAGTTTTTGAACCAACTCTGCCATACTATATTTTTGTTTGCTTTTTCATCTATTATTATTCGTCACTGTATCTCTTTGTGTTTAGTATCATATTAATATTTAGTGTGTGATTGGTTATATTGATTTAGCAAAAATTGTTGTATCTTAGTTGTTCTTAAAATATTTTTCCCAATTTATATGTTTTATTATTTTTTATGACCGTAGTATATGATCTATGTAAAAACAGGACTGGATTCAAAAAGTTGTTTATTATAACACATTCATTCCTTACAGATTTTGATTTGTGTTTATATTTTAGTTTTCGAAATTGAACTATAGCTTATTTTGTCAAAAAATTTCATAATCAAGTCTCTTATTTTGATAGATCTTACATACATACATATATATATATATATAAAATCAATCTTAACATGTCTCTAACTTTAGACAAGTGGCCCACAAAGCAAGGCCTCCGTGTAGGCTACCTGAATATCAACAATGCAACAAACAAAAAAGATGATATTTCGACCATACTGCACAATGATGAGAATCAATTTCATTTGTTTTGCCTTGCTGAATCTCGACTCTCACCACACGTAACTGACACATGCATGAATATTCCAGGATATCAGATTTTTCGACAGGATCCACACAAGCCCAAGTCCACTGGGTTATTAACATATTTCGCTTCTTCACTGAGTTGCAAAAGATTATACAACTTTGATGTTTATGACATTGAATCAATTTGGGTTGAAATAAAATTAAAACACAATAATCCAATATTAATAGGATTCATATACAGAAATCCTTCAGAAACCACAGAATGGTTTGAAAAATTCAACTCTCTTATGGATGAAGTGACATTTTTAAACTATGAAACAATTATTCTTGGGGATTTTAACATCGACTTATTAAAACCCAAGCCTAAATGGAGTCACAACATCACTATGCATGGCCTGGAACAACTAATAGACAAACCAACTCGGATAACAGATCACTCTAGAACTTTGATAGATCATATCTATACTACTACAAAACAAAACATAACAGAAGTATGTGCCCCCTCCTGTGGATGCAGTGATCACAATGCTGTGTGTTTAACTTGGTTTAAACATCGTGTCAAAATTCCCAAAGTAGGACATAAAACCATCTTTTACAGAAAATTTAATAACTTCAACGAACAAAACTTTCTTTCAGACTTGATAAATTCGCCATTCCAAGACATATATCAAATCAGAGACCCCAACGAAGCTGCAGAATTCTGGATTACCACATTTATTTCAGTGTATGATAGGCATGCCCCCTTCATCAAAAAAAGAGTTAAAGAAAAAATAAAACCTCCTTGGATAACAAAAGACATAGAGTCAGAAATGCGCTTAAGAGACTATTTGAAAACCCATGGTACAAAAGAAGAATTTAAAATGCAAAGAAACAAAGTAACTTCACTAAAACGGAGATCAAAACGTGATTACTTTCAAAAACTGTTAATTACAACTACCGACTCTCGCCAGGTATGGAAAGCCATCAATATTTTATGTAATAGACCTATATCAAAAAGCCAAAAGACAGTTAAAGACATAACAGCTGATGAACTGAACACCCATTTCTCAAACATCGCTACTAAAATCATATCATGTGATAAGTCAAATGAAAATGATCTCCAATACTTAGAACAATATATTGAATCAAAAGAAATTAAATTCCCAGTTGAATTATTGCCAATGACAATTAAAGACGTGTTGGAAAGTCTATCTCTCAAAAAAAATTCCAGAACACGTGACCTTGACAATCTGGATGGAAAAATATTGAACCTTTCTGGTCCTATTATAGCTGAAACACTGACATATCTATATAACTTGTGTATAGATAAAAGCAACATTCCTCTCATATTTTAAAAAGGCAAAAGTCATACCAGTCCACAAATCTGGAGATTCTTCTTGTCCTTCAAATTACAGACCAATTTCAATCCTATCGGTCTTATCCAAACCCATTGAAAAACATATCCAAAAATCTTTATATTCCTACTTTGTTAACAACAACCTAATAAATGAAGATCAGTCAGGCTTTCGTAAAAACTATTCTTGTCACACAGCTCTAACTCAACTAACAGACAGTCTCTTACACAACATAAATGAAAATAACTATACAGGCCTAATTTTTGTTGACTTTGAAAAAGCATTTGATGTAATTAATCACTCCCTGCTAGTGCGTAAACTTCACCTATACAAACTAACACCTGAAATAATCAATCTTTTAAAAAATTTTTTGTTAGATAGACAGCAGTTGGTAACTGCAAATAATCAAACATCAGAATTAGTATCTATTAGATATGGAGTACCACAAGGATCAATATTGGGTCCTCTTTTGTTCTCAATATATGTAAATGACTTACCCTTATTTCTAGATTGTAGCTGTGAAATGTTTGCTGATGACACATCCCTCTATTGTAGTGATACTGACCCCCACAGACTAACACTCAAACTTCAAAACAATATCAACAAATTGATTACTTGGACTCAATTAAACCATATGTCCTTAAATGCTCAAAAAACTAAAAGTATGTACGTACTAGCACGACAAAAGAGGCAAAAAATGAAAAGTAAATTTCAACCTCTGTTGATAGATCAAAAAATCATTGAAGAAGTTGACTCACACAAAATTCTGGGTTGTAATTATCGACAATAATCTTACTTGGACTGACCATGTGATGGCACAAGGAAAACGTCTTACAAACAAGGTACGTCAGCTATCAAAAATAAAACACCTTCTAGATAGTCATTCACGCAAACTCTTTTTTTGTGGACACATCTTGCCAATAGTTGACTATGCCTCATCTCTTTGGGACAACTGCAGTGAAACTAATTTGAAATTCATCCATCGATTATATAAAAGAGCGCTAAAACTTGTCCTATTAAAATCAAGCTCCCTAACCATCAATGTTTTATAAGCTAACAAATATTCTTACAATTTCAAAACAGGCTTTATCTCAATAAAGCTCTGTTTGTACAAAAAGTTGTCAATGGAAATGCCCTCCCAAGATCACCAATAGATTCAAAATTAATGAGCACAGGCATAACCATCTACAACATTTCCCAGACCCAGAAAAACAATCTTTACAAAACAAGCTTCCTATATTCAGGTAGTGATTTAGGGAAACAAGCTCCCAAAACATTTAAAATGTATCAAAAATAAAAATCAGTTCAAAAATCAGTTGAAAAATCACTTAATGCGCTTATGCAAAAATGTTTAAGAACTACACATCAATCCAATCAACCATACTTAGAACAGACTAAAGATATTGATACTCTCTGCTAACCCCGAAAAATCTTTCACGTGTGGCTCACTGTGACTGAAAAAGCTACACTTTGCTTGCTATATATGTATGTGGAAGGGGGAAAAAGGGGGGAGAAAGGTTTTTTTTTTTATTTATTTTTTTTTTATTTTTATTTTTTTATATAATTTAATTTTGAACAGGATGGGGAATAAGTGATATATGTAAACACGTGTATATTCTGCAAATTCACAAGGAGAAAACCAAAACACTGATTTGACGACTAGATTGGATTTTTTTTTTTTTTTTTTTTTTTTTTTTTTTTTTTTTTTTTTCACTTACCCAGTTTAATAGTTTCAGGATAAATATTTAGTTTTTATTTTATTTTATCAATTATACTAATGAGACTATTAGCACTATTTATATTTATATTATTTTGATAAGTGGAAAGGCCTTACTTTTTTGTTCTGGTTGTTGTTGTGTATGTTTTTTGTTGTGTTTTGTTTGTTTTTTTTTTTGTTTGTTTGAATGTTTGTTTGTTTGTTTTTGTTCATATGTGTAGGGTTTTTTATTCATGAAATATAATCATAATCATTATTTAATTCTTTGGTTGCTGTTTGTGTTTCCCCCCCCCCTTTCCTCTTGATAACCCCTCCCACCCGTTCCCACCCCCCTCCAAATTTTTTCTTTTTTGAGTGTGTGGGTTTCTTTTTGTGTGTGTTTTTTTTGGGGGGGTTTGTGTTTGTTTGTTTGCTTGTTTTTTGTTTGTTTTTTGCTTTAGTTTTGTTTTGCTTGGTTTTTTTTCGTTCATTATCTTTGTTTGGTTCTCTGTTGCTTTTGTTTGTTTATTAGTTTTTTGGTTAGTTTGAATGTTTGTTAGTGTATATGTTTTTTCCTCTCAGTGGAGATTGGTATTATCATATGTATTGTTGCGTTGTTTTTCGGGGTTTATTTTTGTTTTTTTGTTTGTTTGTTTTTTTTTGTTTTGTTTTGTTTTGTTTTTTCTTTTTTTCCTCATAACATAGTATGAATTGAAGTGTGGAGATAATTGTAATCTGACATAAGTTGCTTATTGACATTTCATGGATTTTTTTTATTATTTTTATTTATTTTTTTATTTTTATTTTCTATTTTTAAGTCTTAAATAATGGTTGGTACATTGTATTGATATCAGCTGTTGACACCACATGATTTTTTTTAAAAAAACAATTTTAAAATGTGTGCATGCCCATATGTTTGTTATGTTATTCCACTCAGTGGTGATGGGTATTATCATATGGTATTGTTGCTTTAGTTGTTTTTTCTTTTCTTTTTCCTTCTAATATATAATCCGTGTGGATTGGTTTTTTGATGTTTTGGTCTGATTGTTTGTTTTTTGGTGGTTTTTTTTGTTTGTTTTTTGGTGTTTTTATTATTATTATTATTTTTTTTTTTTTTATTTTTTTTTTTTTTAAGTCTTAAATAAAGGTTGGTGACATTGTATTGATATAAGCTGTTTGACACCATATGATTTAAAATTTTCTTCTTTTTTTTTAATGTGTGCATGCCCCTATGTTTGTTATGTTATTCCACAAGTGGTGATGGGTATTATCATATGGTATTGTTGCTTTAGTTGTTTTTTCTTTTCTTCCTTCTAATATATAATCCGTGTGGATTGGTTTTTTGATGTTTTGGTTTGATTGTTTGTTTTTTGGTGTGTTTTTATGTGTTTTTTTGTTTGTTTGGTTGGTTTTGTTTTTTCTTTTGTTTGATTGTATGTTTGTTAGCGTATATGTTATTTTCCTCTCAGTGATGATGGGTATTATTTATAAGGTATCGTTGTGTTTGTTGTTTTTTCCTTATCTTCTTTTAAAAATTAAAGTATGAATTGAAGTATAGAGATATTGTAATCTGACATAAAATGCTTATAGATTTTTTATTATTTTTTTTACCTATTTATTTTTAAAATTTTTTGTTGTTGTTGTTGTATTTATTCATTTTTTAAAAAATTGTTTTATTATTATTATTATTATTATTATTATTATTATTATTATTATTATTATTATTATTATTAAGTCTTAATGTTTTTGGTTACATTGTAATTGAATAAGTGTTTGTGTGTGTGGGTGTGTGTGTGTGTGTGTGGTGTGTGTGTGTGTGTGTGTGTGTGTGTGTGTTTTTGTTGGGTTTTTTTTTGTTGTTTTTTTTGACACTATATGATTTTTTAAAAAAGACTTTAAATGTGTGCATGTACCTACGAGTATACGAGCTGAGTGGAAGAGCGCAAACCGTGTGTGTGTGTGTGGTGTGTGTGTGTGTGTGTGTGTGTGGTGTTGTGTGTGTGTGTGTGTGTTTTGTGTGTGTGTGTGTAGATGCAGGGGTGTGTGTGTGTGTTGTGTGTGTGTGTGTGTGGGTGTGGGTGTATGTGCATATGTGTGTATGGCTTTTCGAGTAGATTTTTAAAATATTTTTTTATTTTTATTTATTTATTTTATTTATTTATTTTATTTATTTTATTTTCTCTTTTGGTTGTTGTTATAGTAGTTGCTTGTATTATTTATAGGCATAGTTTATTTTAAAAGTTGTTGAAATCATGTTAGCAAGTTAATGTTGGTGAAATGTTTGTTGCTGTTGTTTTAATTTTGTTTGCTTTTTCCCCTTTTCTTCTTTCGTTGTTTTTTGTTTGTTTGTTTGTTTGCTAGGGATTTTCTACTTTGTTTTTTGTTGGTTTTTTGTCTTGTTTAGGATTTGATTTTTGCTATTGTTTTGATTTTTTTCTTTTCTTTTCTTTAGATAGATGGCTTGATGGAAAAAAGCAGATCGCTGCTTACTCAATGTACCATCTGGAAATAAAAATTTGATTGATTGATTGATTGATTGACACACACACACCACACACACAGTACACACACACACAGTACACACACACACAGTACACACACACACACACACACACACACACACACACACACACACACACACACACACACACACACACACACACACAAATTCATGAAATGTTTGCAGGTAAGTTGTGAACTTTCTGTATCTTGATTTCATGTGATAATACCGTCAAAGTGTTGTTCTGGTTCAAAGGGTCGTTCTGCTAATGATAGCAGATACAGTTCAGAAAATTGGTGTAATCATGAGTGCTTTGCATTACATATTCCCCTTTTTCATTTTTGGTTTTATTGTATTTTTGGTATCCTGTGCACTTACATCATTGATTAAGCAGAAAAAGCTATTTTGCTGCAGTTTCATTATGTTTGTTGGAGTATCTCCACTTTGTTTTACTGCAAAGAAGTTTGCCTGTTTGAACATTGGTGAAAAATATTAAAACGTGGTTTTTAACCCAACATATTTTCGTGTTTTCTTTTCTCTTCTGCATTTCTTACTGCTGTCTGTCATAGAGCAATTGCCTAGATAGATAGATAGATAGATAGATAGATAGATAGATAGATAGATAGATAGATAGATAGATAGACAGACAGACAGAAGACAGACAGACAGACAGACAGACAGACAGACAGACAGACAGAAAAGTATACATACAAGTTTACAAACAAATTTGACTAAGAAACAAATGCTTAGATAAAACAAACATTGAAATTTGATGAAGAAGTAAACACATTTCTATCATACAACACTCGTGTATCTTTGAAGGAGGTAACAGGACTGTCTAACCGCTCACCTGCCTCACAGGTCAAACATGAGGCTCAGGGCTCAAGTCCCAGCCTTGACCTTTCCTTCCAGTTTAATGGGAAAATTTGAACTGAAAAACATGTCTTTAAGAAAAGACTCTGAACCAGATGGACTCATGTGCTACGGACTTATGTACATCATAAGACCCCACAGCTGTTAAAAACTGAAAAGATCAGAGAGGTATCTCCAGAATGTTCTGGCAAAATGGTAGTTTCGATTCCGTACTGTTTCCCCCAAATCACAATACAGCTACCTTAATGGTGGGGAGAAAATGGGCGCATACACAAAAATCTCACCATCCTGAACCTTGGAACTCTACTCCAAAGAACAACAACAAAAAAAAATAAATGAATCTAAAAAATTTTTACATGTCCTTGAAGGCAATGCAACTTCCTAAATGGTTAGGACAAAAAAGGTCACATACACAAAAATATCGCCACTGGTGAACCTTCATACCCCCTGCAGGGAAATTTCACCTAAAAACTAAACTGGGAAAATCCCATTTTTTGATAGCAGGTTCTTTATTGGGTGGCCTTGGTTGCTATGGTCTCATGTGAACCAGTAGCATTTTCCCATAGACTATCTGTGTAGTTGGTCAAAGCTTAGGCCCTTTTGGGAGATAATGTAACTGGGTTACCCTTATTTCGATTGGTAGCTCTGTGAACAAGCTATGACACTCCTCATTAATAGGCTTACCCGACGGTCTTCATATATTGTTCAGGACAGGAAATCAACACTAATGACCCACCCAGCAAGTGCAACCCATTGCTTAAATGCCAATGGCAAACTACACTAATGGTTCTAGTGGACAAATGACCCATGAAAATGTAACTAATGAATCTGGTGAGCCATAAAGAAAACCTCAATCTCCCACAAGTTTAGAATTTTGGGTTTTCCCAAGTTAATCTTCTGTTGTTTTTTTTTGCCTTTTTTCTTGTTTCTTTTTTTTTATATTTTAATTTTTTTTTTTAGTCATTCACGCAAACTCTTTTTTGTGACATCTTGCCATAGTGACTATGCCTATCTCTTTGGACACTGCAGTGAACAATTGAAATTATCTGATTATATAAAGCGCTAACTTGTCTATTAAAATCAAGCTCTAACATCAATGATTTAAGCTACATATTCTTACATTCAACAGGCTTTATTCATAAAGCTCTTTGTACGTTGTCATGGAAATGCCTCAGATCACCATAGATTCAAATTAATGAGAGCATACCATTACTAACATTTCAGACGAACATCTTTACAAAGCTTCCTTTGGGGTTTAGGCTGTTCAAAGTTTAGAATGACAAAAGCAAAATCACTTACAAAAGTATGCGTTGAAAAGTTCCTAATGGCCTTATTCAAATGTTTAAAACTCAACTTTCAACCCCAAACTTTTTTAGATTTTTTTAGTTGTGTTTTTAACCATAGGATCTAACTCGGTGCGTTCACTGTGCTGTGTAGTAAACTACACAATAAAAATGTAGTGGAAGAAAAAAAGTGAGAAATGGGGAGGAAAAAGATCGGTGAGACATTTGACAAAGATTATTATTTGCAAGCATGTAAATTAAATATACACGAAGCCAACCCTTTGGTGAGACCTAATTCTGGAATATGGGAATTGGTATGGTATTTTTAACCTATAAGACAGTCACAGGCCTTGAAAGCGTTCACAGAAGAGCAACGAAACTGATTTTTTTTTAAATAAAAGACTATTAAATATCAAGAAATTGAAAAAAGTACGAATGCTCACTGAAACAAGAAGAGAGGGTTCGGGATACAGACATACAAGATATTCAGTGGGTTTGATTGTCTCAATATGGAGCAATTCTTTTTAGACTCAAAAAAAAACACAAAAAACACCAACAAGATTTTTTTTAAAAAGATTTTTTAAATAACACTTTATAAACAAGACAAGAAGTTATATTTAGCAATAATTACCAATCATTTGGAATAGACTAACAGTAATATCAAACGAGCATCTGATTAAAATGGGCTGCATTCAAGAACCTCGAGACAAAAAGAAATACTGAAGAAACAATTCATGACTTTGATTAATTAAGAAGAGAATGGCTAGTCAACGACTGACCAATAGAAAAGAAAGAAAAGAAATCTCAACGAAGACAGAAAAAAAGAAACGATGGGCCATAAAAAGCGAATCGGCTAGTGTGTATAAACAAACTGCTTCAAATCACTGATTGAGCTGGACCCCTCCCCCAAGAGAAGGGGAGACGAGAGATAGATAAACAAGAGAGAGGAGAGAGGAGATAGAGAGAGTTAGAGAGAGAGAGAGAGAGATGAGAGAGAGACGAGATAGAAGAGTGTGAGAGAGAGTACAGGCAATGTAGTTTGGGCAAGGCAGTATGTTATTAGTTTATAGATTAAGCACTCGTTGTTGCTTTTTTATTCAGTGCCGCCCTTTTCAGGGATTACACCCAATTGATGAAGTATACAAACTATAACTTTACGCATACCAAACAACAAAGATAAAGGACACTATAGTCTAGAGAATTAAGGAAATTTAAAAAAATGCACTTCGTTAGAAAAAAATTCTGTAATTCAATTAAATTTGATTATGGAAGAAAGAATCGTTAATAGAAGAGAAAAAGAGAACAAATGAAATAAGCAACTAAAAAAAACATCAATCACCACATCTGTCAAAAATTATAATGTGTATAAATTCTAATTTGGATAAAAGGGGGAATTTTAAAAAAACTAATTCCTTATCTATGCACGGAGGTGGGATGAAAATACTATCATTCATAATATCAAAATAACAATTAAATAATATTATAATAAAGTATTTGTTTTCGTTTAGCATAAAACATCTAAATGTTTCAAATAGTGATAAACTATTTTTTTCAATGGATAATGTTTATCATACATTCAAACAATTCAACACAGTACATCACACACCCACACACACACCACACACACCATTACCACACCACACACACACGCGACTCGACACACACACACTACAACACAACAGCGAACACATACACACACTACTCAACTACATTGTGCTTAACGTATGACAGGTATATCACAGGAAACATACATAATCTCAGCACACGTACCTCACAGCATTACATACACAACGAACTAATAAGACGACACACACATCACATATAGACAACACAATTACAGTCACACAATACACAAATTGCACTACACACTTTACACTCATCACATTCCACACTACACTACACTTACACATAACTTACACCAACTTTTACAAACATTTTAACGTACCAATTCATTCATCATCAGCATCATCATATGGTATTGCTATGTATTTCTTCCTCAAAACAACGCGATTTTTGTTTCACTGTTCTCGGCACATTTCATCAAAAAAAAAAAAAACCCTTCATTTTTAATAAATAATGTTGAATTCTGTAGTGAAAATCTTATACCATTGAAACTTGTGTAACACAAAAGTTTGTAGTTATTACCAGCTGGTTTAGCACATAGTTTTTTTTGGTAAATATATATCCGAATATTCTTGATGTTATTATATCTAATCTGTTTTATGTAGTTTACATAGAAATAGTATTTTTCTTTTTATATTATGTGGTATTGTTTGTCAAAGTATATGGGTTTTTTGTGTTTTTTTTTGTTTATTAATTTTAATAAAATATTAATGTTCAAGAAATCATAAAATGTACGACATAAATCTTTTAATTTTATTTATACTATTATTTAAATTTGTGAGAGAGAGTATAGTTAAAATTGAGATTAGATTATATATTGTTTTATTATTATTATTGTTATATTTTTTATTTATTTTTTTTATATAAGTATGTTTGTTTGTATTGTGTTGATTTTGGTGTTGTAGAGATGATGTATTAGATGAATATGAGGATTGAAGACAGTAAGAATCTACTAGTACCACAATCAAATTCATAAGCATAAAATGAACTCTACACATTGTTATAAAATACAGTTATATATGTATGTCATTTAAATTTATAAATAAATAAAAAAACTTTTAAATTGTATTAATAATAATAATTAAATTTTGAATTAAATGTTGTCGTTTATATGGCACAAAAGGGGGGGGGGAGAATGTTTTTTTTATATATTATTTTTTCTTTACTATAAAAATTAACAAAAAAAACCAACAACCCCCCCCCCTCCCCCCCCCCCCCCCCCCCCCAAAACCAAAATTTCACCCCTTTCCCTTATAATATCATATTTTATCTTTTTTAATT
>CM060342.1:30990898-31010978 GCA_030674155.1 Stramonita haemastoma
CCGTCATCAGAACTGTTGCGTCTCATCAGAAAGCTACCCAAAACCCTGCATGTGTAAACTGCACTCAGGATGTTGCCGTCTCAGAACTGTTTGCCGTATCAGAACTGATTACCGTCTTCAGAACAGGCTACCCAAACCCCTGCATTGTGTAACTGCACCTCAGCAGTGGTGCCATCATAATATGCCGTCATTTAGAACTGTTGCCGTCCATCAGACCGCTACGCAAACCTGTCATGTGTAACTGCACCTCAGGAGTGTTGACGTCATCAGAACAGCTACAAATCCTGCATGTGTTACAGCACTTCAGGAGGTGTGCCGTCCATCCAGAACTGTTGCGTCCTCAATCATAACAGCTACCCAAAACCCCTGCATGTGTAACTGCACTTTCGGGAAGTGTTGCCGTCATCAGAACTGTTGCCGTCATCTCATAATCAGCTACCCAACCCCTGCATGTGTAACTGCACTTCAGGGAGTTTGCCGTCATCGGACTGTTGCCGTTCAATCATCATAACAGCTACCCAAACCCGCATGTGTAACTCACCTCAGGAGTGTTGCGTCATCGACAGCTACCCATAACCCTGCATGTGTAACCGCACTCAAGAATGTTGCCGTCATTCAGAACCGCTACCGAAACCCTGCATGTGTAACTGCACCTCAGGAATGTTGCCGTCATCAGAACCGCTACCCAAACCCTGCATGTGTAACTGCACCTCAGGAATGTTGCCGTCATTGGAACTGTTGCCATCATCATCATAACAGCTACCCAAACCCTGCATGTGTAACTGCACTTCAGGAGTGTTGCCGTCAACAGAACTGTTACCGTCATCAGAACAGCTACACAAACCCTGCATGTGTAACTGCACCTCGGGAGCGTTGCCGTCATCAGGAGAACCCCTATCAAGACCCTGCATGCGTAAGTAATGAGTTACAGCTGAGCTATTATGTTACACCATATGATTAATGTTGATAGTTAGCTGTGGGTCTGTAATTATTATATTATGAGGAAAAGTGCAGGGACTTTCTCTTCAAATGCCAGTAAGGGGCTGCGGGGGGGGGGAGGGGGGGCAGCGTAAGAATACAATTGTGAAGGTAACATACCATTGAATTCTTTATAGGTTGTTAGATATTCAAGGTAACAGCCCTGACATGGCCCTCATTGTTGGGGCTATATCAACATGAAAGAAAAGTTGAGAGGCCTAGAATTTGTTGTATCTGATCTTGGTGTGACGGCACTGAAATGGCTTTTGGCCAGTGGGGGGGATATGCTTTTAGTCAGCTTTTTACCTGTATGTATAGGGCTTGTATACAGTTTTGGCAGCTGCTAATGTAGCATTGGAAATTTGCAGAATGATGAGGATCATGTTGTAGATTTGAAGAGATATTATTAGTTTATGTAGAATGTGAATATTACATTACTTGTCTTGTGTCTGGAAATTTTCTCAACACCATCTGCTTTTTATTAAAATATTTAATCTAAATTTTAACGAAATTGGTAAAACATGCAAGTCTAGATACAGATTATAATTAATCCATTTATTAAGACAAAAAAGCGCCAAATTTTCATATTGGAATACTTGTTAAAATATTAGTGGATTTTTTTTTTAACTCTCTTCATTGATCACTGGTGTTAAACATCAAGGAAAAGAACTGAGAGGATTAAAGAAGTTTCAAAATCATTAGGTATATGAAATGTTTTCTCTCTTGTTGGTTTTGTCTGTGCTTGTCATTTGTTCACTATTTTGCTCTGTTCCTTTTTTCGTTATTTTCCCCAATTTTAATCATTGTGACATGCTTCGTCTTAACCAGGAATCGTGTGGAGAGCATTTTCAGCCCAGACCATCATGTCTCCATTGGATACTGTCACATCCAGTTTGCCAAGTCCCCTTTGAATGCTGCCAACGTCATGATGGAATGCCTACCTGCATGAAGAGGAACCAAGAGAACGTAACTTCACCTCTGCACAAAGTTCTGGTTAGAATTTTACATATTTTGTATTTCATCTTTTTTTTCTTATTTAAAAAAAAAATTCATTCATGTGCTAGAGCTTCAAGGTTCACTGTCCATCTGTTCCAGGTGCTGTGCACTCTGAATATTAACAGATTTTCTTTGAGTCAAAGATAACTGAACTGGGTTGTTGTTGTTTTTTTTCTTCAATTTTTCATATTTTTAGCAATAATCATAAAAGAATATTATATACTTATACAAATGTGCCAACAGTCCTTGTTTAATACTTTGTGTATTAGAAGAAAAAAAACCAGCTATGATAATGTTGCTTTAAAAAAAAATGTCTATGGAACAAATTTCTAAAAATTCCCCAAAGTTACAGATGATCAAAAATCGAGAAGTGACAGAGGGTAAACAATCAAATCTGAGGCATATGATCTGTGACCATGGTCCTCACAACTGTGGACTTTTTGTCTTTGTTCAACATGTGAGCATTTATCTTTTTTTTTCTTTTTTAAAATTTTTTATGTTTTGATCCTGGTGATGTAATCTGTTACCAGGTGCCATGATTATGAGTGGGAACAGTTCCACAGCCATTGCACTGCCCTGTATCACAGCTTTTCTACACTGCCATGTTAATGCATTACTGTCGTGCCTTCCTGCATGATACGGAGCCAGGAAAACCTGCTCTTCACTTCTGGACCAAGAGGAGGTAAGAATTTTCTCTTGGGTGGTCAACTCTTCAAAATACAGCTCAGTGGTCAGAGCACTCGCTTTCCCCAAGCTAAAGTTTATCAGTGTTAAGTGTGGCCACCTCTTGGGTGGGTGATTATTTGTGCACCTTGGCTTCAGTATAGTCCCCCAGTTCACTTGTCTGTGTGGAGTGGATCCAAAATATGATCTTCAAAACATTGTTCAGGGTAGAAAGTTCCTTTTCTACTTGCACATATGCAAGTCATGTGCAGTCTTGTGTTAAATAAATACAATTTTCTGCACTCAGATACAATGATAGAAATATACTGTTACTCATCTGTCAGTGTATCCCTTCACTTGTTTGTTTATGTAGAGGGTCCTACACGGGAATTATCTAAGTCGCCACTCTAATTCCCGTTCCGTCTGATTCGGTACCGGAAATCTTAGAGTTTTAGAATAATTCCTATTTTCTTCAGTAACCCTAAAGAAGAGTAGGGCTCAGCTACTTATGGGCCGGGGAGTGATAAAGGGGGGATAGAAAAGAGGATAGTAGAAAAATAGAGGGAAAAGAAAATATAGAAAAGGTAGGAAAGTAGGTGAAGTGAAATTAACCTCAACTCACTCAGCAGCCACACTGAATACACTGAACGTGACGAATAACACCATTCATTCAATGCGACTCCAGACCGAGCAAATTGGGTTCACCACATATATTCCACAATACAACCTACAACACTACCACATTACACAAAGCACCAATTGACTAATTGTACTACAAGTACAATTAAAAAACACAAAATATATATTCTGTTCAGTCCTATACCAAATCAAGAATCAGTGATCAAGTCTCAGCTCAGGGCCATTAATAAAGACAACCATAAGTAAGGGTGGAGATTTAACGATGGTGCGAGAAGAAGGTGAACGATGACGATGACAATGATGTTCCTTAATCAGGAACATCTAGACTCAGGAGCGAGTCTCTGTCACGCTCCCTTCCCTCACTAGGCCCAGGCAGGAAGTGAGATTTAAAAAACAGAACTATCCGGATAGGCACTCTTTTTTTTTTTAAGGGGCCATCACTCAACTCTACAAGGGAGTTACTGCACTTAACGCTTAGTAACACACCAAACAAAAATACGTTCTTGTGAGGGGGGTTACACACACCCTACGCAGGAAAATGTTGCTATCTTTTTTTCCAAAAAAGTGCCAACATTTCAAACAAAACAAAAACTCTACCCTCTTGGGGCAAAAAACCTCGTCTTCAGCTTGAACAAAATGTATACCCAATCCAAGGTGGGTATCAACATCTATCCTAAAAAATCATTTTAGGCCAAAACATTTTAAAGCCTCTGGTTGATTTTGATTCTGCCTATCTACCCAATCTAATTTGGATACTCAAAACAGAACAGCACACAAAAACATTCCACATTTAAAAAAATGTAGGGAACATAAACCCAAAACATGACTCATAAAGTCAGCTCTGCAAATTAGCAACAAAACATTAAAAAATGTGAATTTGTGGACTCAAAAAGCCACACCCTGCAAATTAGCAGTAAAACAAACATTCATAAAAACATGAACTTGTGGACTCAAAAGTCACACCCTGCAAATTAGCAGCAAAACAAAACCCATACACAAGAATTACAGCAATCTCAAGACCACCCTTGGTTGCTGACATACACCCTCCTTCTCTTCCTGCAACTGTTTAGGTTGCACAGGAACAGAATCACACCTGTTGGTCAGATCCAGAGTTTTTACACTGACAGGATCTCCATGCAAAATGGATCTCCTTGGTGCAGGCACTGGCTTCCATTCCAACTTCTCGGGGATGGACTTTTCCCAGCCAGGCCTACCCACACTAGTCAAAGAACTCCTCTGACCAACTGGCAAACGCTTACGCCTTTTACGGGAGCCATCTTTCAAGGCATCCCACCGATTGTTGGTAAGAGGCTTGGAAGCACCAATGCCTTGACCACAATCCTTTTTTTCCTGCTTATCAGGAAAACAACTTGGACCGTCTTTTCCTCTGCACCATTTCCTTCTGGAAAGGTGAGGAAAATGAACATTGTCCCGATGGTTGCCTCTAGAGCTACCATCCACAACCACTTTCTGGTCGCGTACATTCCGGACACCACCCTGACCACTACAATGACCTCGCCTATGTGGCGGTATGTAGCAGCCGGGTTTGTCCCTGTAGGAGGATTTTTCGGGTTTTGCAGAAACCCCGTTCTTACTGACTTCGGCTTTAGTAGCCTTCTTTCTCCGCTTTGCCGACTGTGACTTGACCGGGCAATCACGAACAATGTGACCAACACTTTGGCATCGGTAGCAGGAACTTTTCGGCTTCTTTGAGTGGCCTCTGAGTCTCTCTGCTACCATGCCTGCCAACTCTTTATAGTTGATGGCCACCTTTGCCTGTCCCTGATGTGTCCAGCCCGTCACAGCTGACATAAGCCCTGAGGATGATTCCTCTAACTGCCTGACTGACTTCAACAGTGAAGTCAAATCAGGCGACGCAGAACCTGGTCTGCCGAACTCATTCTTAAGTTCTCGAGCCATCATGGGCTCACATGACATGACACCATTCATGAACACAAAATAAACATTTCTGGCACATTCATCATGCGAATACAAATCACACTTATTCAACGGAATAAAATTCAACCACACATGTGCCAGAAAGTCCGATGGACTATCACTTCTGTCCATCTTCATCAGCAAGAACCCCGCCAGACGTTCCACTGGGGTTTTGACACAGCCAAACACATCGCTTAGACGGCTGACAATGTCCATGGCAGAAGAGCAGGACTTTGCGACCTCCCATGCCACACCACGCAGACTGCGCCGAACGCTGGCCAACACATCAGAGGGGGAGTCGTTCCCTCTCATCAGCACATCGACTTGCTCCTCCCACTTGGCAAAGTCGACCTCATCACCACCTGTTGGCCTCGATCCAGTGAAGATACCAAGCGGTGTCAAAGGCGTAGATGGCACCACGTGGACCTGGATCCTGGTCTGTAGCAGGGCTGCCATCTCAGCATCCTGCTTGTCGACCCTCTCCCTCAACAGGCGGTGACCTTCCTCCAGGGCAGTGAGTGTCTCCCGTAACTGCCGGTTCTCCTCCTCAACCGCAGTCACCCTCACTCGTACCCCATCATCTCCCAGTTGCTTCATCTCTGGTCCCTCACTTCGACTGATCATGATCTTAATGAGTATGAAAAACTGAACTTACAATTAACCTTTCAAAAATCCATTAAAAATTTTGTTTGTCTTTTTCTTTGGGAATTTCAAAAATTCCTACACAACTTTATCACACTGTTAGCAAAAAATTAATTTAAGCTAACAACAAAAAATTACTAGGACAACATTTCTGCTCTCAGCAAAATTACAATTTTGCTAACCAAAATTTCACTTTCTCTGAAATTTTAATTTCCTTCCAAAATTTTACAATACTGTTAGCCAAAAATTAATTTAACTAACAACAAAAATTCCTTTTCTGAGCAAAATTTTTGCTCACTGCAAAATTTAATTTTGCCTACACTTTTACTTCCAGTGAAAATAAAATTTTCAAACACACACAAAAGACGTTACACCTTGTGGAATTCAAAGTTCCACAAAGATCGCAAACATCCACTCACAGTGGAGTTGCAGCTTCAAAACAGACTAATAGAAAAAACACTCCCTAGCCCCACATTGGGCGCCAGAAATGTAGAGGGTCCTACACGGGAATTATCTAAGTCGCCACTCTAATTCCCGTTCCGTCTGATTCGGTACCGGAAATCTTAGAGTTTTAGAATAATTCCTATTTTCTTCAGTAACCCTAAAGAAGAGTAGGGCTCAGCTACTTATGGGCCGGGGAGTGATAAAGGGGGGATAGAAAAGAGGATAGTAGAAAAATAGAGGGAAAAGAAAATATAGAAAAGGTAGGAAAGTAGGTGAAGTGAAATTAACCTCAACTCACTCAGCAGCCACACTGAATACACTGAACGTGACGAATAACACCATTCATTCAATGCGACTCCAGACCGAGCAAATTGGGTTCACCACATATATTCCACAATACAACCTACAACACTACCACATTACACAAAGCACCAATTGACTAATTGTACTACAAGTACAATTAAAAAACACAAAATATATATTCTGTTCAGTCCTATACCAAATCAAGAATCAGTGATCAAGTCTCAGCTCAGGGCCATTAATAAAGACAACCATAAGTAAGGGTGGAGATTTAACGATGGTGCGAGAAGAAGGTGAACGATGACGATGACAATGATGTTCCTTAATCAGGAACATCTAGACTCAGGAGCGAGTCTCTGTCACGCTCCCTTCCCTCACTAGGCCCAGGCAGGAAGTGAGATTTAAAAAACAGAACTATCCGGATAGGCACTCTTTTTTTTTTTTAAGGGGCCATCACTCAACTCTACAAGGGAGTTACTGCACTTAACGCTTAGTAACACACCAAACAAAAATACGTTCTTGTGAGGGGGGTTACATTTAAAAAAGAATTGGTAAAAAAATTTTAATAAATTTTATACTATTTTTGGTAGGTTTCTGAAGACATCTTTATGAACATTTAGGCTGCGGCCATAGTAAACCCGGCATTTTGACGCCGTCAATTTTGCCGGGCCGGGTGAAGAATGCTGCCCGGCTGAATTACTCTTTGGCGTCACTGATAACGGCTGTGCGTGGCCATAGTAGAGCTGGCCCGGCCCGTTTTTTTTAACCCGTCATTTTGACGTTCGAGCAACACGTCTGTTTGCCGGGTTGACGGAAAGGAAAATAATCAAGAAAAACTTATGGTGCTTCAAAAGTTCTGACTACACAAACCAGTAAATTGACCCTTCCCGATTACATTCCAGTGGTTTTGATAAAAGTTTTGTGGGGGGATTTTACTTTTTATGTCAAACTATTTTCTGTCGTGTGGGGGCCGAGTATCAGACGCCACAGCCGTCAAAGAGACGGCTGTCAAAACAACGGGCCGGGCCGGGTTTACTATGGCCGTAGCCTTACAGATTGATTTTTTTTATAAGAGTAAACTGAATGCATTGAAATAAGAAACTGAAGATATATTTAACATTGTATGTTTAAAAAAAAAAGTAATTACTGTAGCCTTAAAAAGGAGTGAGATCAGCTTATTTGAATTAATAAGCTAAAGTAGCTCATACAATATCTGTAAGGAATAATAAGGAATAATTGTAAATTCAAAACTTTTTAAAATGATGTGATCAAATAGAGGTTAATATTCATATTCCTAAAATGTTCAGGATTTTCAGTGTTGGTTATGATGACTTTACTGCTTTCAGGGACTCTGGGGCTGGTGTTAAAGCCGACACCTTGATCACCTGCAATGCTAGAAAGTGCCCTACACCACAGATGATGCACCTGTGGTGCTACACAGCTACCTACACCACAGATGATACACCTGTGGTGCTACACAGCTACCTACACCACAGATGATGCACCTGTGGTGCTACACAGCTACCTACACCACAGATGATGCACCTGTGGTGCTACACAGCTACCTACACCACAGATGATGCACCTGCAGTGCTACACAGCTACCGACACCACAGATGTTGTACCTGCAGTGCTACACAGCTGTCTACACCTCAGATGTTGTACCTGCAGTGCTACACAGCTGTCTACACCTCAGATGTTGTACCTGCAGTGCTACACAGCTTCCTACACCACAGATGTTGTACCTGCAGTGCTACACAGCTACCTACACCAGAGATGTTCTACCTGCAGTGCCACACAGCTACCTACACCACAAATGTTGTACCTGCAGTGCTACACAGCTACCTACACCACAGATGTACCCGCAGTGCTACACAGCTACCGACACCAGAGATGTTCTACCTGCATTGCTACACAGCTGTCTACACCTCAGATGTTGTACCTACAGTGCAACACAGCTGTCTACACCTCAGATGTACCCCCAGTGCTACACAGCTACCTACACCACAGGTGATGTACATGCAGTGCTACACCTACACCACAGATGATGTACCTACAGTGCTACACAGCTTTCTACACCACAGTTGTTGTACATGCAGTGCTACACAGCTACCTACACCACAGGTAATGTACCTGCAGTGCTACACCTACACCACAGAAGTTGTACCTACAGTGCTACACAGCTGTCTACACCTCAGATTGTACCTGCAGTGCTACACAGCTACCTACATCACAGATGTACCTAAAGTGCTACACAGCTACCTACACCTCAGATGTTGTACCTGCAGTGCTACACCTACACCACAGATGATGTACCTACAGTGCTACACAGCTACCTACACCTCAGATGTTGTACCTGCAGTGCTACACAGCTACCTACACCTCAGATGTTGTACCTGCAGTGCTACACAGCTACCTACACCACAGATGTTGTACCTGCAGTGCTACACAGCTACCTACACCACAGATGTTGTACCTGCAGTGCTACACAGCTACCTACACCACAGATGTTGTACCTGCAGTGCTACACAGCTACCTACACCACAGATGATGTACCTGCAGTGCTACACCTACACCACAGATGTTGTACCTGTGGTGCTACACCTACACCACAGATGTTGTACCTGCAGTGCTACACAGCTACCTACACCACAGATGATGTACCTGTGGTGCTACACCTACACCACAGATGATGTACCTGCAGTGCTACACCTACACCACAGATGTTGTACCTGTGGTGCTACACCTACACCTCGGATGTACCTACAGTGCTACACCTACACCGCAGATGATGTACCTGTGGTGCTACACCTACACCACAGATGATGTACCTGTGGTTCTACACCTACACCACAGATGTATCTGCAGTGCTACACCTACACCACAGATGTACCTGCAGTGCTACACAGCTACCTACACCACAGATGATGTACCTGCAGTGCTACACCTACACCACAGATGATGTACCTGTGGTGCCACACCTACACCACAGATGTTGTACCTGCAGTGCTACACCTACACCACAGATGATGTACCTGTGGTGCTACACCTACACCACAGATGATATACCTGCAGTGCTACACCTACACCACAGATGATGTACCTGTGGTGCTACACCTACACTACAGATGATGTACCTGCAGTGCTACAAAGTTCTCTATATCACAGATGATACCTGCAGTGCTACACAGCTCTTCTTCCTTGTGTTTCAAGAATAGACACTGATGATATGTGATTGATTATATTTGTTGTATGATTGTTTTTGAGAGAGAGATAGTTTTAAAACCATCCTGTTCCTGAAATAGTTGATGATGATCGGAGGAATATTACGAAGCTACAGAAGTATAGACAAATATATGTGCTGGCCTATCATGGTATACAAATGCAAATCTGCTGCTCCTGCTGCTTTAATTTTTCCCATTAACTTTGTTAGCAGTTCAAAGGATTTTAGTCTTGTAACCAAAACAAACCAAAAAACCCCAAAATTCTGGGGGTTTCTGTATGAATTTGTTCTTGCTTGTAAATCAGATATGTCAGTTCAACAAAATCGGCCTCTGATGACTTTGAAAACAAATCCTGACATAATCTTTTGTGTGTATTTTGCATATGTGTTTACAATGTTTATTTGCATAATCAGATTTTTTTTTCAGAATGGCTTGGGGGGGGGGGGGGGGTTGTTTTGTTTTTTTGTTGCTGTTTTTTTTTTTTTTTAGTGTATGCTTGTCTATGGGTAGTATAGTGTGGATGTGTATGCATCTTTAAAGTTGAAGAAGATTAATGTGGGTGGGTTGTTGTTGTTCCTTATAAGTTTTGCTCAGGTCAAACGTCAGTGTAAAAACAAATGAAATATGATTTTTACTGTATAAAAAAAATCTTTTTGTTCAGTTTCATTATTTTACTTTCATTAAATTGAGAGCTTTCATGTCACATTTTTGTTCGGAAAGATGGGTTTGATTTATTCTCCAATATTGGCTGGACTGAAAGTATTTTTGAAAATTACTAGAAATTCTACCGGAGACTCTAGATTTAAATGTTTGTTTGACGTGTTCTTTTGACTATTGAATTTTTGGATTTCTGTGGATATTACAACGTGCATTGTATTGCATTTTTCTTTCATGGGGGTTTTGTGGTTGGGGCTTTTTTTAGTGGCTTTGCTTTTTATATTTTTTTTTTAATTTACTTTTTTCCCCTTTAGATCACATACCTTAAAGAGTCATGTGATGGGCCTTAAAAAAAAAAAAGTCCTGAAATAAATCATTTATGTTTAATTAAGTTTATGTTTAAAACATACGTTTGAATACTTGAAAGCAGTTGTGCTTGTGGAAAAGAAAGTAATAAGAGATGTGTGTATATACAAAAAGGGAAGGAGAGACAGGGCAGAGCTGATATCTAAAAGATTTTCAGAAAACCAGTGTTTAGATGTTAGACTGCATCATTCATGGGAATGGAAAAGAAAATTTAAACATTTTTTCCAATTGGCTTTACAATTTCCAATGGAAAAATGGAGATACTAAATGATAGGTGCTGATGAAATGTGATTCACCATATTTGTTCTATAATTGTGTGTGTGTGTGTGAGAGAGAGAGAGAGAGAGAGAGAGAGAGAGCAAATTTTAGCACCATCCTCTCTGCAAGATAGCCATTGATGTATAGAGAAGTGTTACAAGGTTACAAAGGTAAAAGAAAAACTTATGTCCTGGCCTACCATGGTATATGATTGCAAAATTTGCAGCTGCTGTTTTAACTTTTCCCACAAACTTTGTTAGCAGTGCGTAGAAATTTACTCAAAAGAATTGTTCATGAAATTTTAGATCAGTTCACAAAGGCCTCCTCTGGCACTGGTGACCTTGTAACCCTGAATGATTAATGAGAATTAAGTGTCCAGAGTCCACCTGGAGAGAGATAAGATGTGCTCTGCCAGATTCCATTTGCTTCAGACATCCTGCATAATGCAGAATTGTAAATTGCATTCTGTTAAGAAAATATGCTGAGTAGGTCTGTAAATGTGCATTTTAAGTTTGATTCAGTGGTAGGGGATTGTGTGTGTGTGTGTGTGTGTGTGTGTGTGTGTAAAAAGAGGTGGTGGGGTGTACATCAGATTTTGTAAGAAGGAATTTAAGGGGAGGGGGTGTTGGGAGCATGGGCTAGGACATGCATGTTCACATGAAAGAAAATGGACAAAAATGGGGTTAGGTGATGGAGGGATGTGCTACTTTGTAAAATCTTAGTTCAGATTTGTGGGCAAAATCAGTCGCATAAAATTGGTGAACCTCAGGGCTCTAGAAGAGGAAAAATTCTTTTAAACATTTAATCTTGTTTTGTATCTATTTGGTACTTGGGATTCTTTAAAATTAGTACATTTTTTAAACTTACACACCTGCAATCAGTTGGCAGAAAGCAGAACTTGAGTGCAAGAAATATCTTGCTTTTAGTAGGACTGGTAGTTCACAATTTAAGACAGGAAAAAAAAAAGCTATGTACCATAGTATCTATATGCCAGTGTGTCCACATGCTTCCAGACGCTCAGACCAACCAACAGACTGACCAACAACCCTTAACCCTGATGTTCAAGAATTCTAACACTAACCCTAACCTTTATACTAACCTTTACCTCTAATCCTGACCCCACATGTGGACACAAAGGCAGGTGGATACCTTGATACAGGCTGACAGTGGCAACACAACACGTCTTAAAGTGGGTGGGAGGGTGGGACATTTGCGATTTGGAAAAAGGATGCAAGGATGGGGAGTAATAAAATGCATGTCCTAGTTCATGGATATTGGAGAAAGAGGGGTGATTGCTCAGTATGTGTATGAACAAAATAGTGGGTAAGCCTGGGGGAGTGGGGGGCAGGGAGAGATTTTAGAGAAGAGGTAGTATGTTTAAAAAAAATAATAAAAGGAAATTCAAATTTTTTTAAAAGTAAGAAAAATTAGCTTGATGGAATTCATAATCATATAATCATATTGGGGAGTGATAAAAGTGTGCGTGTGTGCATGTGCGTGTGTGCATGCACGCGCATGTGCAGAAGGGGTGGATAGGATGCATTTTAGGAAAGACGAGTTGAGAAAGGGGGAGGAGGATGGGAATCGTATTAAAGTCGGTGGGAAGAGGGGCTGAAAGGGGGTGTGTGTGTGTATTTTGAAAGTGGTGGCAAGGGGGTGAACCTTTTCTTTCTTTTAGTGTTTTTGTTTCCGAAGGCAAGTTACGCTATAGCATACCATGGTATTCTGTTTCCAGTATTATGTTGCTGTCAAACCAGAACAAAGTTGTGTGCTTTGTATGGAAAATGCAGTTAAAATGATGGATGCTATCAGATTTGTGGATGTCTGTGGTTGTGGGGTTTTTTGTGGTTTTTTTATGTGTGTGTGTGGGAGGTGAAGTAGCAAGAGAATAATGGTATGGGACATGGAAGTGGGGATAATATGCAGAAGAGAAAAGATAGAGACAGTGCATACATGGATCATGTTGGTTTTGTGAGGGGGGGGGGGATAAGCTACAATGGTAGGATGCATACAAATATGTTGAAGGGAGAATACCTGAGTAGTATGTAGCTTTTAAAAAAAAAATTTTTTTAATTGTTTTTTTAGTATTTAGCTATATTTTTGTTGGCTTTTTAAATTTCAAATATTCACGACATGAGTTTCTGATCCCACTGTATAACGAACACTTGTCGCTTTTAATTGCTTTTTTATGGGTTTTTTTTTTGTGTTGTCTATTTCTTCAATATTTTGCTTCAGATAAAAAGAAATATTGTATAACATTGCATTGCCTTAGAACTGTAACATGCACAACACTGGGCATTGAATGTTAGGGTGGCCTATGGCACCAAAGTGAAGTGACTTGCAGTTACCACAGTTTAAATCAGACAGCTCTGCTGGGACAATGATAGAACCAAACCAAAACCAAAGAAAAAGTCGTTCGGGTTTTCTCTATGAATTTACTTTTACTTGTAAATCGGATCATATGTTGGTTTTAAAAAATCAGCCTCCAATGACTTTCTGAAACAAGTCCTGACATAATTGTTTGTGTGTATCTTGCGTATATGTTTCCAATGTTTATTTGAATAATCGTATTTTGTTCCTATAGGATATTTTAGTGTATGCTTGTCTATGGGTAGTACAGTGTAGATGTGTATGCATCTTTAAAGTTAAAGATGGTTAATGTGGGGGAGTTTGTTGTTCATTTTTTTAATCTTTTGCTCTGGTCAAATGTGAACATAAAAACAAATCTAGCAGGACTTTCACTAGGGCTTTTTTCAGATATTTTGGGGGGTTCAGTTGTATAGCTTGTTTTATTAAATAATTAGGTCAAGACTTTCACTGGGGCTTTTTTAAAGATATTTTGGGGGGGGTTCAGTCGCATTGCTTGTTTTATTAAATAATCATTAAGTCAAGACTGTCACTGGGGATTTTTTTCAGATTTTTTTTTTTTTTTGGGGGGGGGGGGGGGGGGGGGGTTTAGTTACATTGTTTTATTAAATAATCATTAGATCAAGAGCGTTGATGTAACTTGCATTTTTGTTTCCTCATGGAAATACACATTCAGAATTAAATCTTCTGATGTCAGGACAGAATTTTTTTTCTTAACTACAAGAAGTTCTACCAGAAATCATGTTTTAAACGTTGAGGTTTAACATGCTTATTTGACTATTGAATTTTGGGGATTGTGATGATACAGCATGTGTTGCAATTTATTCTTTTGAGGGGATTTAGTTGTTAGCTTGATTAGGCTTTTGTGGTTGATTTAAAAATAAAATTTTAGAATGTTCTTTTGCTTTACTTAACAACAACAAAAAATTCATTGGATCACATACCTTAAAAAAAGATTCCTGTGATGGCCTTAAAAAAGAAAAGTCTTGAAACAATCTTTTATGTTTATTCAGTTACATGCTTTAAAAGTTTGAATACTAGAAAGCAGCGTTGTGTGTATATCTTGTAAGAGAATGTTGCTGTGTGTGTGTGTGTGTGTGTGTGTGTGTGTGTGTGTGTGTGTGTGTGTGTGTGCACCCATCAAGGTAAAGACTTTTTTTTTTTAATTGTTAATGTTTATTGTAATTTAGATAAACATTTGGCTAAACAAAAGTGACGTGGGCTGGGGTCTTTTTTTTTTTTTAATCATTGAATCAAGAACATATGAATTTATCAATATTCCCCGTGTGTGTGGTTTTATTTTTTTTGTGGGGGGTTTAAAAATAAATCAGTTCAGAATTACTGTGCCATGTACATGTGAGCAGTTTCTTTTTTTTTGTTTTGTTTAATTACTGGAAGATCAGCTTGATTCTTTTGTGCAATTTTTTTGCAACCTAATCAGTTGTCACTTTTGTTTGCATTTTTTTTTTAGCCAATTTGTTTGCAATGTTTTTGTTTTTATTTAAACGAAATCGTCAGTTTGTTTGCAATGTTTTTTCTCAACCAAATCAGTTGAATGCACCGATTTTTTTGGTGTTGATTTTTTTTCTCAACCAAAATGGGTAGTCAGATTGTTCGGAATTTTTGTTTTGTTTCTAAACCAAGTCAGCTGTTGATTTGTTTGCAATATTTTTTGGGGGAATCAAATCAGTTGATTTATTTGCAATGGTTTTTTTTGTTGTTTTTTTTTGTTCTCAACTAAATCACCTGTCAGTTTGTTTGCAATGTTTTTTCTCAACCAAATCAGTTGTCAATTTTTTTGCAATGTTTTTTCTCAACCAAATGTCAAATTATGTTTTTTTCTAAACCAAATCAGTAGTCGACCCGACATTAGTAGTTTTTTTGTTGTTTTTTTAATCAAGAATCTGAAACTTTGACAATTTTTTTTTTGCAGTGTGGGTGGTGTGGTGGCTTAAAAATTTTTTTTTTCATTAAATGATGCATTTTGAACTAAAATTATTTGGCTCTTAGTTGACTTTGATTTTAACTAAGGAAAAGATGATGACATGCCAGGGTTTGAGTGTTTTTGTTTGAAATATGTAATCAAATTAAAGACGTTACTTTTGATATATTGTGTGCATGCATGTTTGTAGAGGAAACATTCTGTGAAATGCACCCTTTTGGAACTTCCATGGACTTTTTCTTTGATTTTTTTTTGGCTTTATTTTAAGAATTAAGATAAAATATTATTGTCAATTGAAACACAAAAGTCTTCTGCTGGCTGTTTCCTCCCCCTAAAGTACACTTTAAAAAATTATAGTTGCTTTGTATCTTGCATACCACTTTTAGTTATGGCAGATTTAGCAGCATAAAGTTAGGGCTGCTCTCCCCAAAGAGAGTACACCGATTTCTTTCTTCTTTTCTGTCCCTGTCTGTATCTTAAAGCAAAGTCAAAATTAATTCTCTGATGTAATTTGAAATGTATTGTAGGTGGGTTGTTTTTTTTATTTTTTATAATGGTATGTAAGAAAAATACATGAAAAAAAAGAAACTTTGATGTTCTAGTAATTGACGTTTGAAACGTTTTGAGTATTGAATGTTTTAGATATCTTGCTATTTAGTGTGCATACCTGTTAGAAAATCACTGGTATGTGTGAGTGTGCACTACACTAGGTTTTTTGTGTTTTTTTTCTGTTTTGGTTTGGTTTTGTGTGTGTTTAAAAAAAAAAAAATTCCCCTTTTTCCTGTAGATGAAATAAAGTGTCATTGACTTTGATATTAGCATGACTGCCATCGCTTTGTGGAGCTTGCAAATCTGTGAACTGATCTCCCTTTTGTTGGAAGATTTTACAGCAACACAGCAATAGTCTTAAGAAAAAATGTGTATAACAAATGAAAACTGCTTAGACATAAAAGTGACGTGCTATTTGAGAGAGAGAGAGAGTGTGAGTAAGTGTGTGTGCGTGTGTGCACACATGTGCACACAGCACCTTTTAAGGATTTTTTAAAATGCTAATGTTTATTGTAATTCATATAAACTGTGGACTAAACAAAGCAAGTGATGTAGGCTGAGGTGTTTTTTTTTTAATTCATTAAATCAAAAACACATTATTAATGTTATCTCCAGTGTGAGGTTATGGTTTGGGTTTTTTTATACTTTAAAAAAGTATATAGGTATAACATCTATCCAGAATTACTGGCTAGTGTAAATTTTTGTCTTTTTTTTTTTAAGTACTGGAAGATCCTGAAATAGGATTTTTTTTTTTGTTTGCAATGTGCTTTTTTCTTAACCAAATCAGTTGTCAAATGGTCCCCCCCCCCCCTTTTTTTTTTTTTAAACCAAATTAGTTGACCATTTGTTTGCAATGTTTTTTGGGAGCCAAATCAATTTTCAATTTGTTTGGGGTTTTTTGCAACCAAATCAGTTGTTGATTTATTTGCAATTTTTTTTTGGAACCAAATCAGTTTTCAATTTATTTGCAATGGTTTTTTTTGTCTGCACTTTGTCAATTGTAAAAGAATGAAACCCAATATTGGAGTGCTGTCTTGTTTTCCAATCAAGAATCTAAAACTTTCACAATTTTTCTTTGCAGTGTGGGTGGTGTAGTGGCTTTTTTTAAAAAAATCATTTTTTGGTTACTAAATGACGCATTTTTAACTAGAATCATTTGGATGTTAGTTGATATGAATTTTAACCTAGGAAAAAGATGATAGAATTTCATGGTTTGAGTGGTTTTGTTTGAAATATGTTTTGAATGAAAGATATTACTTTTGATACATTGTGCGTATACATGTTTGCATGTTAAAAATTCTGTGAAATGCACCCTTTTGGAACTTTGAATGACTTTTTTTTTCCTTGGAATTTTTTTTGTTTTATTTTAAGAAATCAAAAAAAAAATTTTTTAAAATAAAGACAAAACTTTGCCGTTTTAGTGTTGAAATTTGAAATGTTTGTTGAGTATTGGAATTTTAGATATCCTGCTAATTTATGTGCATACTTGTTAGAAAATTAATGGTATGTGCGAGTGTGTACTGCACTTGGGGGTTTTTTGTTTGGGTTTTTTCTTTTTGGGGGTTTTGTGTGTGTTTTTATAATGTTTTTAAAATTTTTATTTTACCTTTTCCCTTTAGATGAAATCAAAGTGTCATTGACCTGATATTAGCATGACTGGCATTGCTTAGTGGAGCAGGCAAATCTGTGAACTGATCTCACTTTTGTTGGAAGATCATTGCAGATTTTACAGCAACACAGCAATATTCTTAAGAAAAAGTGTGTAACAAATGAAAACTGCATAGACTTTAAAGTGACATGCTATTTGAGAAAGTGTGTGTGTGTGTTTGTGTGTGTGTGTGTGTCAAAGTCAAAGTCAAAGTCAAACTTTTATTTCCAGATGGTACATTGAGTAAGCATTCCAATTGCTTTTTTTCATCAAGCCATCCATCTAAAAAAAAAAATAATAATAAAAAAAATAATAAATAAAAAATAAAAAAGGAGAAAAAAAGAGAGAATAATCATATTTGAACAAGGAAAATCTTAAAGAAGATATGTGGTACAAATGAAAAGATTAAAAATGAACTTGAATAATATTCACACCAAAAGAAGAAACTACACACACACACACACACACACACACACACACACACACACACACACACACACACACACACACACATATATATATATATATATATATATATATATATATATATATATATATATATATATATATATATCACACACAAGGAAAATAATGCATGGTTCCTTAAAAATCATTTTACACACACACATACAAACCTATATCAATTCCCTCCTCCAAAACAAGTACGGTGCATACAAAGAAAAACAATACATTACAAAGCAATGGATTCGAAGCAGAAAGGAAAGACAATCACATTAATTGCCTTCCTTTTTCTCAGTCCTTCACTCCCAAACACTTGTGTTTATAGATTTACACAAAACATGTCAGCATTCTAACAAATAAGTGCATTTAGGTACATAAAAAAAATCGCAACTAACTTGAGCACCAGCTCATCAATTGTATAATTAAAAAATCAATCAATAATTTTTTTTTTAATTAAAAAAAAAAAAAAAAAAAAAAAGTATATATAGATAAATAAAATAATAATAAAAAAAAATATATATATATATAAAAAAATAATTTAAAAAAAAAAAAAAAAATTATCCCACAAAAGGCACATACAAGAGAAAAAAAAAAAAAAAAAAGCACACAAAAAAAAAAGCAACATTTCCTATAACTAAATATTTCATGTACTGTATCACAACACACACACACCACACACACACACACACACACACACACACACACACACACACACACACCACATACCAGAACAAACATCCAAACCAAAAAGAAATCAAACAGATAAAATCAGGCAACCCCCCCCCCCCTATAAAATGTTAAAGCCTAACCAAACAACATCAGCATCAACAACAACAATAACCACACACCAACTCACTCACTCACACACACACACACACACACCACACACACACACACACACACACACACACACACACACACACACAGAGTAAAATCAACCATCAAGGTCTAATATCTTATCAAGTCATCAGCAGATCAGTATCCCTTAAAAGTAACATCAAGAGATGAATATAAATGACCATAGTGTGTGTGTGTGTGTGTGTGTGTGTTTAATTCAGCATCTTTTCACATTGATTTTAGACAAAATAGTGTGTTGTGTTGTATTTGTGTGTGTGCGTCTGTGTGTGTGTGTGTGTGTGTGCGCGTGCGCGCATGCTTAAGTGTGTGTGTGTGTGTGTGAAAAATACATCACCTTGTAGATATTTGATAGAGTTGACTTTTTTTTTCTTTTTTTTTTTTAAAGTTTTGCTTTGAAAAAATATTCTGATGAAATGTCTGTTGAAACAAAACATCTAGTGTTGGCTAGAGTGCTTCCCCCTCTCTCCACCCCTCGCGTCTTAAAACACGCTTCGAAGTTTACTCTTTTTTTTTAAAGGTTTAAAATGATTCTCTGATGTCAGCAACAGTGTTAATTTTTGCTTTAATGTTTTTTGGGTTTTTTTGTAGTCTGAAAAAGATCTGAGAGGAAACCCCTTTTCAGTGTGTGGGTTGAAAATGGTTACAGTGTAAATCACAGAAAATCATTTCAGATGTCTGGCTTATTTGTATGTAAACATGTTAACTTGCAAGTGGACATTACAGTTTGTGTGAGTGTGTACTTTTCCAGATTTTTTTTTTTTTGCTTTTAGAATTTTTAGTTTGCTTTGAATGTTTTCTTTTTCAGTAGATGGAATTGAATGACAGTTAAGTTTGATATTAGCATGACTTGTATTGCTGTGTGGCGCTGGCAATTCTGTGAACTGATCTTCCTTTGTTTGGGAGATCGGTGCAGATTTTTCAGAAATGCAGCAATAGCTTAAAGAATGAATTTTTTTTTATAAACATGAACAATGTAACGGCTTGTAGTGTGTAATGTGTGTTGTGTAGTGTGTGGTTGTGTTGTGTTGTGTAGTGTGTGTGTGTGATAGAGAGAAAGAGTGAGTGTGTCTGTGTGTGTAAAATTACTTAATGGGTTGTCTTCTTTTTTGTTGGCTTTTTTTTTTTTTTGGGGGGGGGGGGGGGGGGGGG
>CM060342.1:31011078-31023578 GCA_030674155.1 Stramonita haemastoma
GGTTTTGTTTAGTTCAATGTCCTTCACTACTTGGTGACACCCCGCATTCAAACCATCCTCTCTCTCTCTCTGTCTCTGTCTGTCTGTCTCTCTCTCTCTCTCTTCTCTCTCTGTCTCTCTCTCTGTGTCTCTCTGTATGCTCTCTCTCTCTCTCTCTCTTCTCTCTCTCTCTCTCTCTCTCTCTCTCCTCTCTCTCTCTCTCTTCTCTCTTCTCTCTCTTTCTTTCTCTCTCTCTCTCTCTCTCTCTCTCTCTCTCCTCTTCTCTCTCTCTCTCTCTCTCTCTCTCTCTCTCTCTCTCTCTCTCTCTTCTCTCTCTCTCTCCCCCTCTCATATTTGTACACGAGTATGAAAAATTATGTGTCCTTAAATGTTGGAGTACTGGAAGGAGTTGTAGAGGGTTTAGTGAATGAAGATCACTTTTTTTTTCCTGTTCCTCACCCTAGATCTCTTAGACTCACCAATGGTGAGTTTTGTGTATGTGACCGTTTTTGCCAAACCCCCCCCCCCCCCCCCCCCCCCCCCCCCCCCCCCCCCCCGTGAAGGTGTCTGCATTCCAACTTCAGGGACGATGAAGATCATAAAGGAGGGAAGGGAAAGAGTTCCTGTTATAGGAACTATGTTTTCTAACGCTTTGCAACATACTTGTTGAAGACACAAGCAACAATTGCACACAAGCATATTAAGGAAAAGCATTGCGCCACACACATGCACATGCGCACACACACAAAACAACACAACACAACACAACACACACGCAACACCAACACACACACACACAACGCACCACACACCCACAAAACAACACAACACAACAACAACACACACACAACACTAACACACACACACACACACACACACACACACACACACACACACCACACACACACACACACACACACACATTAAAGAAACGATCAAAGAGAAACAATTAATTACTTTGGAGTGGGGTTTTCTTTTTTCTTTTTTTTTCTTTTTTCTTTTTTTTTTTCTTTTTTTTTTTTTTTTTTTCTTTTTTCTTTTTTTTTTTTTTTTTTTTTCTTTTTTTTTTTTTTTCCTTTTTTGGCTAATCTTTCATTTTTGCAGGGGAAACAAGCTGGTTTGACATGGAGCTCATCAAGCGCATTCTGAAGGATTGCCAGAGCATTTTCCCAAACGTGACTTACGCTGTGGGAAACACGCCACCTATGTGGGGGGACAGATGGGCTACATGCTGTGCAGCTGCGACCAGTAGGTGACCTCTCTTCTTCTGCTGCTGCAGCAGAATGTGTGGTGATTTACAGAGAGCATTAAAAAAGTCTCTTCACACTTTTTAGTAGGCGTGAGATTTTGGGGGTTTGGGGGGGGGGGGGGGGGGGCTGTCACATTTCGTCGTTTGTGTCAAAGAGGGCTGGTTAGTATACTGCGTATGTGAATTGAAGAGAGAGAGAAGAGAGAGAGAGAGATATGCATTAAATGCAAGTAAGCATGCGCAAATTTGGCTTGGGTTTGTTTTTTTCTTCTCGTGGAAGTTTGGTGGTTTGTGTGTTTCTTGTGTTGTATACAACTTCCAGATAAAAGCGGTTTTCTCTTAAGACTTTTCCTACCTGCAGATATATGTCTTATCAGGCCAGAGGCACATAGCTTGCTGTTAAGAGTCTGGAAGTAATCATAGCTGCTGTATATGTACTTAAAAGGAGGAAAAGCAGTCCCTTTCAAATGAGCATCTCGGTGGTGGCTGGAACCTGCACTGTCGAATCACAAGCTCAACACTCTAACCACTAGGCTATCCCCACCCCACCCCACCCCACCCCACCCCACCCCACCCTCACGTCCAGACAGAATGAAGAACGATTCGTATCAATATGCCTGCCAGTATCGTAAAATTGCCCTTAAGGGATAATTAAAGTGGCTTTGACTTGACTTGACTTGACTTGCCTGCAACTTTTTTCTTTCTTCTTGTCCCCAGGATGCCAAACTGACGCAGCCGCAACGACAGTACAGCGAAGAGGAGCTGGAGAAGATGGAGGTGCGTTACTACAGCCCCGAAATACACGCAGCCTCCTTCGTGCTTCCTTTCAACATCAGACAGGTAAGGGGGGAGACATGTCAGGGGAGGAGGAGAAGAAGGGGAGGAGAAGAAATGAGAGAGAGAAGAAAAAAAGGGGGGGGGGGGGGGGGAATGATAATCATGGGTGGTGCTGTTCTTGTGGTGATGCGTTCTTCCTAGGGAGAGTAGCGCAGAGAAATCTGTCGTGACTTGAAGAGGTGTACAATGCTACAATACAATAGTGTTGGCCATCTTCTTTAAGATCTGTGTAGCTTCCTTTGTGTGTGTGAGTGTGTGTGTGTGTGTGTGTGTGTGTGTGTGTGTGTGTGTGTGTGTGTGTGTGTGTGTGTGTGTGTGTGTGTGTATTCATTCCCATTGAACTTCTTCATGATTTGCCACCTGGGCAAAAACTCTGTGCTGAGATTTTGGAGTTATCATGACTGATACGTGGTGGTTCAGTATGTTTGACAAGTTAGGTCTGTATCCTGTAGATTAATTCATTAATCTGTCCAGGTGTATGTGTGTCTCTGCATGCATTCTGGCTAGGGGTGGAAGTAATAGAGGGGAGAGTGGTCAACATATTTCACATATGCTTGGGCTTGCGTGTATGATTTATTGCACTATTGATGTTGGCCTTCTCATGGTTTTCTACTCTTCACTGTGACAATGTCACATACAGCTTCTTTAATCCATCTTGTGTGTGTGTGTGTGTGTACACATTGTGTGTGTGTGTGTTTGTGTGTGCGCATGCATCCATGCTGTGTGCGTGCATGTGTGCATGCATGTGTGTGTATGTTCACAGGCGCTGAAGGGAGTCCTGAACAGGTAGCGAGAGAAGTCTGACAAGAATGGCTGTTGATCCCATCCTGAATCCTTCAAGCCCCTGCAATATCCTCCTCCTTTTGTGTCTCTTGTGTACTTGGTCAGCTGGTTTTGTGTACGTGTGCATGTGTGGTTTACAGGAGCAATTTCTTCACCAAAAGTTGTGATACAGGACGTTTTAAAAACAGTTTGAGGGTTTTTTGTTGGTCTGGTATGATACCATAAGTACTAACCAGTTTGCGTGAGTTTTAAATGTGCACACTTGCTGTTCGTTTTTAACGTGGTTGAATAGGGGTTTTTTGCTAAAAGAAATCAACAGGTGTTAATGGTTTGAGTGACTAAACCAGGGTTTTTGTAGGATTAGAATTTATCAGTAGTGTAGACGTTTTAATACCAACCAGTTGATTGTTTTGCAGTTGTTTGTTTCTTCAGTTTTTGATTTTAACTAATCAAAGTTTGTTGTTTTTTTCCGGTCAAGCAGGGTAATCTATTGACGTTGAACAGCTCATTTTTGGGTTTTTTAAAAAAAAAAAAAAAAAAAGGTTTAAGAGTCATTATGTGAAGAAGTAGGAACCTGGTACAGTTTATTGCATTTTGCTTGGAATTTATTGCAGGGTGTTGTGGGGTTTTTTTGGTTTTGTTGTTTAGGGGTTTTGTTTTGGTTGGGTTTTTTGGTGGGGAAGGGGGGGGGGGGGGTCTGGGTTTTTTGGGGGGGAGGGGAGGGGGGATTTCTTATGTTAACATGTTTTATCTAGTGGGGAGGATTAGCAGTTGTGAAAGGTTGTGTGATTCATATCAAGAGCGAGAAAAAGTATTTCAAGAAAGTTGTGTTTGACTTATCATGATCATTTTTTAAAGTAAGATTTTTGGTTTTTTAAATTGCTTCTTTTAAATGACAAGATTGATTACTTTCAGATATGTGTGTGTTTGGGGGTGGTGTATTGTGTGTGTGTGTGTGTTTTGTGGGGTGTGTGTTGTTGTGCGTGTGTGTGTGGGGGGGGGGGGGGGGGTATGTCTGTGAATGTGTGTGGGTGGGTGGATGTGTGTGTGTTTTAGAGATTTTTTTGTTTGTTTAAAGGAACAAAAATAGTTTTAGTACATGAAGGAAAAAAATTGTTTTTTATTTGGAGGATTTTTGTTGTTTGTTTTGTTTTGGGGTTTTTTTTGTTGTTGTTTTTTTATTTCTTTTTTTTTTAGGGAGAGGATTTTTTATGAAGAAAAACAGATAAGTAGCAGCCATAATTGTACATGTAGTATGTGCATCATTTGTGTTTTTGGAGAAGTGTTCCATCTATTAAACAGGAATTGAAAATGCAAGTGTTTACATGCGCGTGTCTGCATGTGTGTATGTGTGAGCGCTCGCAAGTCTGTGGTGCTAAGATGTGGAAGATGTTACACTTGCAAAGGGTATTCCACTGTAACTCTCTCCCTATTTTTCTCTCTCTGTATCTCGCTATCTCTCTGTCTGTCTGTCTGTTCTCTCTCTCTCTCTCTCTCTCTCTCTCTCTTCTCTCTCTCTCTCTCTCTCTCTCTCTCTCTCTCTCTCTCTCTCTCTCTCTCCAGCTTGGCATATCAACTTTTATTATCTGTAGTTGAAGTCAAACCCAAACCTGAACATTTTTTTTTTCCTGTCAAAATGACTCACATCATGCACATAAACAATACTCCAAGCTATTCTTGTCTTATTTTGTTTTGTTTTGTTCCGTTTTTGCTTTTTTGTTGTTGTTGTTTTTAAGGGAGGGGGGGGGGTGCCTCAAGAGTATTTGTGACTCTTCACCACAAAATGAGTTGCATTACACCTTACACACTTTTCTGCTAGCGGCCATTTTAGGCAGGGGGGGGTCAGGTTGTCGATTTTGAGATTTTGATTGATTAAAAAAATACTGTAAATTTTCTTCTACCATGTGCTGAAGAATCAAGGCATAATTTTGTTTCCCTCTGCTTTAACTCAGTCCCTACGATCCAGTGCAAGCGCAGGATTTGACCTTCAGATTTTTTTTAACTCATTGATGTCAACTTTTTGTACAAAAAGCCAGCAGCTGGCTTTCAGTTTGACCTTCCACCTACATGTCAGCAATAAATCCTGAAAATTTCATGTACTTGATAATGATAATAATAATACATGGAATGTATATAGCGCTATATCTTGTAAAAAAAAATAATAAAAATTTAAAAAATCAAAGCGCTTACTTGTGTATGATTTTTTTTTTTTTTTTTACTATTCTACACAAATGGCCTGTATGCAGCAATACACATAGTAAAAAATCAGTAGGGAGTGAGTTAATTTAAAGGCACATTTCAAAACACCCAACTCCTCATCCTGACCTTCTCTGACAATGCAAAATTTGTCGGTTTCTCTTGTTGTCACTTCCTGGAGTTTAGCTCTTCAGTTTGTAATAACTTTTCATAGCATTGCCCAAGTTTTCTATCTTTCTTTGTCATTGAACACCTTTTTTTTATTTTTTTTATTGCAGATTGATGAATGTTAGGCATTAGAAAATTGACCTTTAGTACAGTGTGACTCATGATGTGGTGTAGTGTCTCATTCAAGGTATACTTCATACTTCACACCTTACATGTGACGCTCCACCACGAAATGACTCATTTTGCACCTGACCCACTTCTCCGCAAGGAGCCATTAAAGGCAGGTGGTGGTTACGTTGGCAATTTTGAGAGTTTGATTGATTATAAACCTATAGCCGTTCCTCTACCTTGTAGTGAAATATCAAGGCATGTTTTGATTCTTTTTGCTGTAAATTGTGTTTTAAAAAATACCCAAGCCCTCATTCTAACCACCTGTCACGATGCTAAACTTGTCGATTTTTCATTTTGTCACTTCCCACAGTCTGTCATTTCAGTTTGCAATCACTTTTCTTAGAATTGTCCGAATTTCAATCCGCTACTTGTATTGAATAGTTCTTTTATAGCAGTTTGATAGCATGTCAATTACTAAAAGTTGTCCTCCAGTGCAATGCGACTCGTTATGTGGGGGAGCGTCACGTGACACCTTACCTTTCCTCTCTTGATCATCTGCATTGTGCACATTGGTGAATCCTAATCCAAACTTCTGCATAGCCCACAAATGTTACCTCTTGCACGCATTATAAAATAAGAAGAAATGCCTAGAAGTTGTAACTGTTCACATTTTAACTCGACACACTAACACACGCACACACACACCACACACATATACATGCACACACACACACATATACATGCACACACACACACACATGTACATGCACACACACACACACACATATACATGCACACACACACGCACATGTACATGCACACACACACACACACACACACACATATACATGCACACAACACACACACACACACACACAACACACACACACACACACACACACACACACATGTGCACGCATGCACACACACATGTGCACGCATGCACACACACACACACACACACGTATGGTTAAACAACTTTCTCAATTTTATCCATGTTTTAAAATTTGTCAGGTTGCTGCAATGAGCCACATTGTGCCATTTGCACGCTTCATGTAGTATGTGTCTTTGTGAGAAAACAAAAACAAAAAACCCACTGCATATCATAAAACGCTTTTGCCAGGTGGGGGGTTTTGTAGAGTTTTTTGGTGTTCAGAGCAAGGTTGTTCTAAATATTGACACAGTGGCTGTGATTTGTAACTTGTTCAAGATGATTGTCTTTTGGAATGAGTTGGTTTTGAAAAACACTGTGAATTGTTCAAGATGATTGATCTTTTGGGATAATGTGGTTTGGAAAAACACTGTGACTTGTTCAAGATGATTGTCTTTTGGGATAAGGTGGTTTGGAAGAATACTGTGACTTGTTCAAGATGATTGTCATTTGGAATGAGTTGGTTTGGAAGAATACTGTGGCTTGTTCAAGATGATTGTCTTTTGGGATAATGTGGTTTGGAAAAACACTGTGACTTGTTCAAGATGATTGTCTTTTGGGATAAGGTGGTTTGGAAAAACACTGACTTGTTCAAGATGATTGTCTTTTGGGATAATGGGGTTTGGAAAAAAAAACTGTAACTTGTTCAAGATGATTGTCATTTGGGATGAGATGGTATGAAGGATACTGTCAATTTTTTTTGGACAGATCCATTATTGGAGATAATTGGACCAGAATTGGCTGTTTTGGACAGTATTGATTGCTGACACATGGTGTTGGGGGTTGGGGGGATTTTTTAGGAAGCTGCATATAATAAAGTGATGTGCACATTTTTTTTTTTAAGTTGAACACATGGTTTGTCCAAAGTTTTGTGTGTGTATATGTCTTGTTTTGAGGTGTTACGTTATATTAACATTCCCAGACAAAAACCAGTACTGTTTGGAGTTTTTTTTTTATTGCATTTTCTTTTTCAATGAATATTATTTTGATCCATAATGGATTGTTTCCGAATCAGTCTCTCCTCTCAACTGCCCAGCATGCACAAATGTTGCCGTAGTCAAGTTCTTGTTGACAAGTAAAGGGAGATAAGGCTTCTCAAAGGAAGCCGAGTCTGTAGTGAGTCAAGTGTGTAGTATAAAATGAATGTGTATTAAGCAGAGTTGGTATGTAAGCAGAAAAAAGTGTATATAATTTTGTTGTTTGGAGGGAAAAGTCATGTTCCTGAATTTTGTTCTTCCATGCCCCAGACTTGCCAAAGTGGTAGTGTCAGCATCTTTTTTTTTTTTTTAATTCTTTGGCTAGAGCTCTGAGGTTCATCTCTTAGTACCTGACTTATTGCAGGTGTCAGAAATCAAACTGTGGTTGAATTTCTATCCCACCAGGGAAAACTGTCGAATGAAATTCTTTTGTTTTAATTTTTGCTTAACACTATTTTTTGTCTTATTTTGTGACAGGTTTTTTTAAAATAAAAATTACCTTTTTTTCTTCTTTTGGAGGGAAAATTTTTCTTTATTTTTTAATTCAAAATTTTATCTGCTGTATGTTTGAATTAATTGTGTATACATTTAGTTTTATTGAGAGTACCTTTGTAATGGGTCGTTGGTTTTTAAATGTGACTAGATCGATCGATCTCTCTCTCTCTCTCTCTCTCTCTCTCTCTCTCTCTCTCTCTCTCTCTCTCTCTCTCTCTCTCTCTCTCTCTCTCACACACACACACACACACACACACACACACAAACACACACACACACACACACACACACACACACACACACACACACAAAACACACTCACACAAAACACACACACACAAAACACAACACACACACACACACACACACACACACACACACACACACACACACACACACACACACAAAACACACACACACATTCTCAACCTTATTCCTGATTCCTGATGTATATCATCAGTTGCGTTACGCTGTTTGTAAGAAGTTTTGTTTGCTGTATACACTGTGTGGAGAGTTGGTTGATGTCATCGACAAAGGGAGAGATGCCTACCACTTTGTGAGATTGTTGTGTAACGTTGAGAATGGCGCACATAGCTCCTGGTCATGCACTAGTATGCACACTTTCACGCACGAAAAAAAAAAAGGGGGGGTGGTGGAGAAAATCGGACGCATATGTTTTGTTTTCCTGTGTTGGTTTGGTTTTTTTTTTAGGTGTGAGGGGATCTGTGTGTCCAAGTATTGCATTTTGTTTTGTGTGCTGAAAGTGTTGACATTTGCAATCTGCATTTTCGTTAAGGAGATTACAGTTGGAATGGTGGAAGTTTGAGATTTGAGAAGGACGGGGGGGTGGGGGGGGGATTGTTTTGTTTTGAGGTTCACCAATGATGAAATTTTGAGTGTACAACCATTGTTTTGCCTACCTTTAAGGTAGCCACATTCCAGCTTCGGGGAAGATGTGAGAGAAACACCCCATACTGTCATTGGTGGTGCAGCAGAAGGAGTGCCTGTTCTGACTGCTGGTTGGGTTATGCTGCAGAAGTGGGGTGTGCCTTTCCTGGAGGTTCACCACTAGTGAGATTTTGCATACGCGACCGTTTGTACACCTTTGAGGTAGCCGCATTCTGACCTCGGGGAATATCTACACATGGCACTAGTGTGGATGGTTTATTTTTCATTCTGTCATTTGTTCCTACTGGCATGCAACAGCCTACCGTTCTCAAAGGCGGAACAGGTTTTAATGCATGCACCAAGATTTCTTTATGCATTCACACATGGGGGCTTCCGTGTCGCACTCTTCCGAAGGACTTTGGGTACAGTGGTGTCAGTGCTGATGTCAACTAACTCCAGGGAGAATGTCCCCTTGAACTAGCACCTACGTTGAGGCTCGAACTCACTCCTTCAAATTGCAAGTTTAATACTCTAACCACTAGGCTATTTTGTATTGTTTTATTTTGATACCTCAACTAAGTATTGGCATATTGTTGTAGTTTTTGAAACACAGCAAGTACGCTGAATGAAGATCCGTTTCATAAGACATTGTGATCAGTGGCTACGGTCTCTTGCTCTTGATTTTTGTTTTTTCAAAAGTTGCACACAAAAAAATGTCCATGTTCTTTGATGATATGTAATTGTTTAAACAATGAAAATATCGCCAATGAAATTAAGAAATACATGCATGCATGCACGCGCACACACACACACACACACACACACACACACACACAGTACACACACACACACACACACACACACACACACACACACAACACACACAGTACACACACACACACACACACACACACACACACACACACACACACACTTCATGAAATGTTTGCAGGTAAAGTTGTGAACTTTCTGTATCTTGATTTCATGTGATAATACCGTACAAAGTGTTGTTCTGGTTCAAAGGGTCGTTCTGCTAACTGATAGCAGATACAGTTCAAGAAAATTGTTGTAATCATGAGTGCTTTGCATTACACTATTCCCCTTTTTCATTTTTGGTTTTATTGTATTTTTTGGTATCCTGTGCACTTACATCATTGATTAAGCAGAAAAAGCTATTTTGCTGCAGTTTCATTATGTTTGTTGGAGTATCTCCACTTTGTTTTACTGCAAAGAAGTTTGCCTGTTTGAACATTGGTGAAGTATTAAAACGTGGTTTTTAACCCAACATATTTTCGTGTTTTCTTTTCTCTTCTGCATTTCTTACTGCTGTCTGTCATAGAGCAATTGCCTAGATAGATAGATAGATAGATAGATAGATAGATAGATAGATAGATAGATAGATAGATAGATAGATAGATAGATAGACAGACAGACAGACAGACAGACAGACAGACAGACAGACAGACAGACAGACAGAAAAGTATACATACAAGTTTACAAACAAATTTGACTAAGAAACAAATGCTTAGATAAAACAAACATTGAAATTTGATGAAGAAGTAAACACATCTCTATCATACAACACTCGTGTATCTTTGAAGGAAGGTAACAGGACTGTCTAACCGCTCACCTGCCTCACAGGTCAAACATGAGGCTCAGGGCTCAAGTCCCAGCCTTGACCTTTCCTTCCAGTTTAATGGGAAAATTTGAACTGAAAAACATGTCTTTAAGAAAAGACTCTGAACCAGATGGACTCATGTGCTACGGACTTATGTACATCATAAGACCCCACAGCTGTTAAAAACTGAAAAGATCAGAGAGGTATCTCCCGAATGTTCTGGCAAAACTGGTAGTTTCGATTCCGTACTGTTTCCCCCAAATCACAATACAGCTACCTTAATGGTGGGGAGAAAATGGGCGCATACACAAAAATCTCACCATCCTGAACCTTGGAACTCTACTCCAAAGAACAACAACAAAAAAAGATAAATGAATCTAAAAATTATACATGTCCTTGAAGGCAATGCAACTTCCTAAATGGTTAGGACAAAAAAGGTCACATACACAAAAATATCGCCACTGGTGAACCTCAGAGCTCTGACTGAGGAACAAAAATCGAATAAATGAATGAATGAATTTTTAATACTACTGCTGCGCTTCTCTCCTCTCGCTTCTCTCTCTCTCTCTCTCTCTCTCTCTCTCTCTCTCTCTCTCTCTCTCTCTCTCTCTCTCTCTCTCTCTCTCTCTCTCTCTCTCTCTCTCTCTCTCAAACACGCATGCACGCGCACACACACACACACACAGTTTCATCTATCGCTTAGAAAAGAAAACATACACATAAAAAAAGCCTGAATGCAGCAACAACAAAGACAAATGAATAAGAGAAAAACTATCCAACACCACATCTTTATAACACAAAAATGAATGAATGACTGATCAAATGAATAAATAATACATGAAAACTAAGAAACAGCAACAAAGAAAAGTGGGGGAACACCCATTTATGTTGATAGCAGCTGTCTCATATTGGGTGGCCCTTGTTGCTCTGGTCTCATGGTGACCTCAGTATCAGTTTCCCCATACACTTCTGTGCTGAGTTTGTGTCAAAGCCTTCAGGGCTTTTGGGAGAAAGCACCCTGGGTAGGACATCTCGCTTGGTCTGACTCTGTGACAAAGCTATCACTGTCATCAATAAGGGGCTTAGCGAATGGTGTTCTTCATATGTTTGTTCAGGACAGGCGTAACTGAACACCGCCAAAGTGACCCAGCAGCAGTGCAGGGCCCCTCTGACTAATGGCCCCATGGCAGCCTGACACTAATGGGTTCCTGTGGACATCTGACCCTGAAAATGTAACATAAAGAATCTGGGTGAGCGCCACGTAAAGATAACCTCAATCTCCCATCATGTTATCGACTTCTATGGGTTTTCCCAGTTCTCATTTCTGTTTTCTTTCTTTTTTTTTCTTCTTTTTTTCTTTTTTTTTCTTTTTTTTTTTTTTTGGGGGGGAGCTGTTTTCGTAGGTCTATAAGACCTGGGACACAAAGGCTATGCACATACCAGCGTATGCGTTGGGTTGAAAGTTTCCAAAGGTCCGATTCTATCCTTACAAACTGAACATTCAAACCCCACAACTTGTTTTTTTTTGTTTTTTTTGTTGTTGTTTTTTAACTTAGGATACGAACTCTGTCGCGTTTGCCACTTGGCTTTTGTGTAGTAAACTACACAAAAAAATGATCCTAGATGGAAATAGAAATAAAAATATCAAAATGTGAGGAGGAAAAAGATCCAGGTGTGACATTTGACAAAAGATTATTATTTGACAAGCATGTGATTAACAGTATACACGAAGCCAATCTTTGGTGAGACCTATATTCTGGAATATGGGAACTTGGTATGGTACCTAACACTAATAAGACAGTCACAGGCCCTTGAAAGAGTTCACAGAAGAGCAACGAAACTGATTTTTTTAAAATAAAAGACTATTCATATCAAGAAAGATTGAAATAGCTACGACTGCCATCACTGAAACAAGAAGAGAGGGATCTGATACAGACATAGTGAGATATTCAGTGGGTTTGATGGTCTCAATATGGAGCAATTCTTTGTAGACTCAAAGAAAACTACAGCAAGAAACAACACCAACAAGATTTTTTAAAATAGATATTTAAATAACACTTTAGAACAAGGACAAGAAAGTTTATATTTAGCAATAGATTAACCAATCATTGGAATAGACTAACAAGTAATATCAAACGAGCATCTGATATAAATAGGCTGCATTCAAGAACCTCGAAGACAAAAAATGAAATACTGAAAGAAACAATACATGACTTTGATTAATTAAGAAGAGAATGAGCTAGTCAACGACCTGACCAACATAGAAAA
>CM060342.1:31028578-31083578 GCA_030674155.1 Stramonita haemastoma
AAGAGGTATGACTTTTTGTAGTGATGTTTTGTGTGAAATAAGCATTTGATACACTTTGGGTGTCCTAATGTAGCTAATGGTATATCAGTGGCAAATTTGCATACATGATCATAGCGTTTGGCTACTAAAATCATGAGATATAGTTTGATACTTATGAAACTAATGGGTCACACAGGTCCATCAGAATATAGCATGCCTGATTTATTCTACTAAAAGGGATTGCCTGAGTCACCCTTCCGTTAATAAGACTTTTTTAAAAATGCATTTTGGAGAGGGAACACTATCATGAACTTTGTGACATGAGTACAGTTGACCAGCATTCCCTCCTTTCCTGACAACCCTGCATCAAAAGTGCACATGCATGCATACGTACACGCGCACACACACACACACACACACACACACACACAACACACACACACACACACACACACACACACACACTCTTGTAAAAGCAATTTTGCCCACATTTTCTGAGCAGTCTCTGGAAAATGTTTTTGAAAATGCGAAGTTAGCCTTTGCCATTGTAGGATATTTATAGCACAGCCCACTTGAATATTTATTGTAGTTACATTATTATTGTTAAATGTTCTGACTTTGTTGAGCGTAAATTTTGCTCCCGTCTTTTAAGAGTATTTTTATCCCCTTTTAAAAAAAAAAAAAAAAAATTTATGCTATCTTATAACGTTTTTTCTTTCCACCCCTTCCACTCACTTCCATAACTTCCATTATTACACTTTCACTTTTCTCGTCTGATATCACTTAGAGTGAACAGACGTTAAATTGAAGACAACACCACACACACACACACACACACACACACACACACACACACACACACACACACACACACACACACACACACACACACACACGGGGACCGGATAGCTTAGTGGTCAGAATATTGCACTCGCATTTTGACGACCCGTGTTCAATTCCCGTTGGAGGGCATTTTTCCCCTGGAGTTAACATCAGTGCTGACTCCACTCTCCCCATAAGTCTTTCGGATAAGACTGTAAACCAAGGCCCATGTGTGAACGTACGCACATCATCTTGCGGACATGTTAAATCCTGTTCCGCTTTTCATAAGGTAGGTCATTGTGTGCGGTGGGAACAGATATTACACAACTGCATACACATGGGGACTGGTAATCCTGTTCCGCTTTTCATAAGAGTAGGTCATTGTGTGCCGGTGGGAACAGATATTTACACAACTGCATACACATGGGGACTGGATGGAAAAAATCACGAGTGCTTATCCCATTATCTTCAATATAAAAGACTAAAATAAATTTTTAAAAAATAAAATAAAATAATAAATTCACGCACACATCCAGGTTCGGTTCCTGTTCAAGATTTTTCTCCTGGAGTTGATATCAGGGCTGACTCCACTCTCCCCTCAAGTCCTTCAGATGAGACTATAAACCGAGGCCCTGTGTGTGAATGCATGCAGAACATCTTGCACACGCGTTAAATCCTGTTCCGCTTTTCGTAAGAGTAGGCCATTGTGTGCCAGTGGGAATAGATATTTACAAAACTGCATACACGTGGGGACTGGCTGTAAAAAAGCACGAGTGCTTATCCCATTATCCTTGATATAACACACACACACACAACACACACACACACACACACACACACACACACACACACACACCACACACACACACAATCCAAGCATGCATGCATATGCACATACTCTCGCACACTTTCTCCCCTTCATGTGTTTATTACAGTAGCTCGTGTCCATTTGTTATCAGATAAATGCCCAACGTAAGAAGTGGAAAAAAGAGAAAAGCATGAAGAGTGGAAACAGGAACCAAAGGTCCAACCAGCATTTCTAGTTTCTTCCTTCCACGATGCAGTAGAATGTGTTCCTCACACAACCGCCTCTTCAGTCAACAGAGAGCTTGTAGAAACAGAAACCGTCTCCTTTCTTCCCATGATCCTGGCGTGCAAGGAAGTAGCCATCATCAGTAAATGCCCAGCAGTTAAAGTGGACCATGTCGGCAAGGACTCCAGGTGGGTGCCGACCACTGCCGGGGCATCATACCTCCAAACTGAGATACATGACTCTACATGTGGTTTTATTGCTCTGTTGGGCTCCCTGAGTAAAAAAAAAAAAAAAAAAAAGGTTAGGAATGGTGGATGAAAAATACTTCAGCTAAGTCGTGATGGCCTGCCTTTAACGCTCGCCAAGGTTAGTGGTCTTGACTGTTAAAAAAAAAAGAAGAAAAAAAAAACAGTGGTCTTGACTGTTGAAGACCACTGTCAGTTTCCTGGTCCTCTAGGATGGAACTGCAACTGTGCTGAAACATTTGCCACAAGAATTTGAAATTCTCGTGTATGCTTGAAACACTTGAGTGGGGGCCACAAGTCATGAGGGCGGTGAGTAATTGCCCAAAATCCGCTGTTCACCAAAAATTTGAAAATAGGAAGAGGCAAATTTCAGGTTGGCATGCAACCTCTCACTGCTCTCAAGCATGTTGAAAAACCAACAGCCTCTGAAGCCCATGTTTGCATTGCTTGTACAGGGACTCGAAATACCCTGTCTCTTTGCTTCCGCTCCAATTAGATATCGCCCTGATGTTTTAAGCTTGCTAATTGTTTTGGTTTTTTTCCCGCTGGTATTTGCCCTCAAATGATCACTGGCACCAAATTTCAGATTGCATCAACCTCTTGCTTAAAGAACTAAATTAAACAAAACCTGACTAAACTAAGCCGAGAGAACTAGATAAAACTAAATTAAACAGAAGAAAATAAAATAGTGTAAAAAAAAACAAAAACAAGTAGAACAAAAATCTCGGCAAAAATGAATGAAATAAAAGCGTAAAAAAATTAAAGAAAACTAAACATGATTAGAGGAATTAAAATAAAATGAGACAATAAAAAAAGAGGAATAGTAAAAAAAAAAAAAAAAAACTTAGATAAACAAAAACAATTAAGTAGATTTAAACCCGAAATATAGATAAAAAGCCATAGGATCAAAGGCAAGCAATCTTGGTGGCAGTGATCATGTTGGGTAAAAAAAATTTTTTTAATCCACCTTCGAAAGCACAGTGATACTGGTGTTAGAGGGGGAAAAAAACCCACCTTCAAAAGCATTGACACAATTTTCAATATCCAAGTCTGTCATCTCACTTTTTAAAATTTTCTTACCCGCCCCCCCCCCCTTCTGGCCTTTGATTCATGGGAGTTTTGATAGGGTGGTAAAGCCATCATGTGGATCATACTGATGTTTGGTGGTATGGTGCTTCAGTATTGTTGGCATCCTATCAACACCAGCATGTGCAACTACATCAGCAGAACTCCCAACAGGAACATCAGCTCCTTATGCAAAACAAACGTGTAACGCTGCAATCGACCAGCCCACTGTGATATACCTGGCAAAGGACAGGCTGGTGAACTTGCAAACCAGGGGGTACAGAAATAAGTGTGAAACCAGCCTCACCTTCAGTGAAGAAGAAAAAGAACAACATCAAATCAATGGCCCAACTCCGAGTAAAGGACAACTTAACCAACTAAGAAGAGAAGATCAGGCCATTAAAAAAAACTATGCACTCGGCTCAACAGGCAAAGTCATCACATATCCACAAAGCTGAAACTCGCACCTTCTCCCCTGCAGTAAAGAAAACCAGACTGGCGAGTACATCCTTAAAGGGGGCACTCTGTACAGCGATTTCAGGAAGGTTGTGTGGCCGACAGATAACCCTACAAACCAAGCAGTACATCACACAGAGGAGTTGGAAAGGACTTGCCATTATTTTTCCCAGACACTTCTGACGGTGGAAAGCAAACGAGAGAAGACTAGAAGACTAAGTCAGCATTAGTGCCATCATCAGAACCCCTACCCAAACCCAGCATGTGTAACTGCACCTCAGAACTGTTGCTGTCATCAGAACTGTTGCCGTCATCAGAACTGTTGCCGTCATCAGAACTGTTGCCGTCATCACCAGAACAGCTACCCAAACCCTGCATGTGTAACTGCACTTCAGGAGTGTTGCCGTCATCACCAGAACAGCTACCCAAACCCTGCATGTGTAACTGCACTTCAGGAGTGTTGCCGTCATCATCAGAACAGCTACCCAAACCCTGCATGTGTAACTGCACTTCAGGAGTGTTGCCGTCATCACCAGAACAGCTACCCAAACCCTGCATGTGTAACTGCACTTCAGGAGTGTTGCCGTCATCATCAGAACAGCTACCCAAACCCTGCATGTGTAACTGCACCTTGGGAGCATCATCATCTGTCATCAGGAGAACCCCTATCAAGAGAATGCATGTGTGAGTAGTAAAAGTTACACCAGAGCTGATATGTTATATGATATAATTAGACTTTCTCTTCAAATGCCAGAATTGGTGGGGGGGGGGGGGGGGGGGGGCATAAGAATACAATAGTGAAGGTAACATATTTAATTCTGTACAGGTTGTTAGATACACAATGTGACAGCCCTGACATGGCCCTCATGGTTGGGGCTATGTCAACATGAAAGAAAAGTTGAGAGGACTAGAATCTGTTGTATCTGATCTTGAATGGTGTGGCAGCACTGAAATGGCTTTTGGCCAGGGGGCGGGGGGGGGGGGGGGGGGGGTTATGCTCTTAGTCAGCTTTTTACCTGTATGTATAGGGCTTGTATACAGTTTTGGCAGCTGCTAATGTAGCATTGGAAATTTGCCGAGTGATGAGTATCATGTTGTAGATTTGAAGAGATTTTATTAGTTTTATATAGAATGAGAATTAGTGCCTTGTGTCGAGGAAATTTTCTCAACACCATCTGCTTTTTATGAATATATTTCATCTAAATTTTAACGAAATTGGTAAAACATGCAAGTCTAGATACAGATAATTAATCCATTTAGAGAAAAAAGCGCACTTATTTCATATTGGAATACTTCTTAAAATATTTGTGGATTTTTTTTATAAAAACCTTCCTCATTGATCACTAGTGTTAAACATCAAGGAAAAGAACTGAGAGAATTAAAGAAGTCTTAAAATCATTAGGTATATGAAATGTTTTCTCTCTTGTTGGTTTTGTCTGTGCTAGTCATTTGTTCACTATTTTGCTCTGTTCCTTTTTTTTGGTTATTTTCCCCAATTTTAATCATTGTGACATGCATTTTCGGTCCAGACCATCATGTCACCATTGGGCACTGTCACATCCAGTTTTCCAAGTCCCCTTTGAATGCTGCCAAAGTTATGATGGAATGCCTACCTGCATGAAGAGGAACCAAGAGAACATAACTTCACCTCTGCACAAAGTTCTGGTTAGAATTTTACATATATTGTATTTCATCTTTTGTTAATTCATTCATGGGCTAGAGCTTCAAGGTTCACTGTCCTTCTGTCCCAGGTGCTGTACACTCTGAATATTAACAGACTTTCTTCAAGTCAAAAGATAACTGAACTGGGTTTTTTTTTCTTTTCAATTTTTCAAATTTTTAGCAATAATTATAAAGGGATATTATATGCTTATATAAATGTGCCAACAGTCCTTGTTTAATACTTTGTGCATTAGAAAAAAAAAACCCAGCAATGATAATGTCGCTTTAAAAAGAAGTCTATGGAACATTTTTCAAAAATACCCCAAAGTTACAGATGATCAAAAATCAAGAAGTGACAGAGGGTAAAAAATCTGAGGCCTATGATCTGTGACCATGGTCCTCACAAGTGTGGACTTTTTGTCTGTGTGCAACATGTGAGCATTTATTTTCTTACTTTTTGTTTAATTTTCCATGTTTTGATCCTGGTGATGTAATCTGTTAACAGGTGCCATGATTATGAGTGGGAACAGTTCCACAGCCATTGCACTGCCCTGTATCACAGCTTTTCTACACTGCCATGTTAATGCATTACTGTCGTGCCTTCCTGCATGATACGGAGCCAGGAAAACCTGCTCCTCACTTCTGGACCAAGATGAGGTAAGAATTTTCTCTTGGGTGGTCAACTCTTCAAAATACAGCTCGGTGGTCAGAGCACTCGCTTTCCCCAAGCTAAAGTTTAGCAGTGTTGAGTGTGGCCACCTCTTGGGTGGGTGATTATTTGTGCACCTTGGCTTCAGTATAGTCCCCCAGTTCACTTGTCTGTGGAGTGGATCCAAAATATGATCTTCAAAACATTGTCCAGGGTAGAAAGTTCCTTTTTTACTTGCACATATGCAAGTCATGTGCAGTCTGTGTTAAATAAATTTATACAATTTTCTGCTCTCAGATACAATGATAGCAATATACTGTTACTCATCTGTCAGTGTATTCCTTCACTTGTTTGTTTAAAAAAGAATTGGTAAAAAAATTTTAATAAATTTTATACTATTTTTGGTAGGTTTCTGAAGACATCTTTATGAACATTTAGGCTGTGGCCATAGTAAACCCGGCATTTTGACGCTGTCAATTTTGCCGGGACGGGTGAAAAATGCTGCCTGGCTGAATTACTCTTTGGCGTCACTGATGGCTGTGCGTGGCCATAGTAGAGCTGGCCCGGCCCCTTTTTTTTAACCCGTCATTTTGACGTTTGAGCAACACGTCCGTTTGCCAGGTTGACGGAAAGGAAAATAATCAAGAAAAACTTATTTATGGTGCTTCAAAAGTTCTGACTACACAAACCAGTAAATTGACCCTTCCCGATTACATTCCAGTGGTTTTGATAAAAGTTTTGTGGGGGGATTTTACTTTTTATGTCGAACTATTTTCTGTCGCGTGGGGGCCGAGTATCAGACGCCACAGCCGTCAAAGAGACGGCCGTCAAAACAACGGGACGGGACGGGTTTACTATGGCCGTAGCCTTACAGATTGATTTTTTTTATGAGTAAACTGAATGCATTGAAATAAGAAACTGAAGATATATTTAACATTGTATGTTTAAAAAAAAAAGTATTTACTGTAGCCTTAAAAAGCAGTGAGATCAGCTTATTTGAATTAATAAGCTAAAGTAGCTCATACAATATCTGTAAGGAATAATAAGGAATAATTGTAAATTCAAAACTTTTTAAAATGATGTGATCAAATGGAGGTTAATATTCATATTCCTAAAATGTTCAGGATTTTCAGTGTTGGTTATGATGACTTTACTGCTTTCAGGGACTCGGGGGCTGGTGTTAAAGCCGACACCCTGATAACCTGCAATGCTAGAAAGTGCCCTACACCACAGATGTTCTACCTGCAGTGCTACACAGCTACCTACACCACAGATGTTCTACCTGCAGTGCTACACAGCTGTCTACACCACAAATGTTCTACCTGCAGTGCTACACAGCTGTCTACACCTCAGATGTTGTACCTACAGTGCTACACAGCTGTCTACACCTCAGATGTTGTACCTACAGTGCTACACAGCTGTCTACACCACAGATGATATACCTGCAGTGCTACACAGCTGTCTACACCTCAGATGTTGTACCTACAGTGCTACACAGCTGTCTACACCTCAGATGTACCTGCAGTGCTACACAGCTGTCTACACCTCAGATGTACCTGCAGTGCTACACCTACACCACAGATGATGTACCTGCAGTGCTACACAGCTACCTACACCACAGATGATGTACCTGCAGTGTTACACCTACACCACAGATGATGTACCTTCAGTGCTACACGGCTTTCTACACCACAGATGATGTACTGCTGTGCTACACCTACACCACAGATGTACCTGCAGTGCTACATAGCTACCTACACCACAGATGATGTATCTGCAGTGCTACACCTACACCACAGGTGATGTACCTGCAGTGCTACACCTACACCACAGATGATGTATCTGCAGTGCTACACCTACAACACAGATGATGTACCTGCAGTGCTACACAGCTTTCTACACCACAGGTGTACCTGCAGTGCTACACAGCTTTCTACAACACAGATGATGTACCTGCAGTGCTACACCTACACCACAGATGATGTACCTGCAGTGCTACAAAATTCTCTACATCAGATGTTGTACCTGCAGTGCTACACCTACACCACAGATGATGTACCTGCAGTGCTACACCTACACCACAGATGATGTACCTGCAGTGCTACACCTACACCACAGATGATGTACCTGCAGTGCTACAAAATTCTCTACATCACAGATGTTGTACCTGCAGTGCTACAAAATTCTCTACATCACAGATGATGTACCTGTAGTGCTACAAAATTCTCTACATCACAGATGTTGTACCTGCAGTGCTACAAAATTCTCTACATCACAGATGTTGTACCTGCAGTGCTACACAGCTACCTACAACGCAGATGATGTACCTGCAGTGCTACACAGCTACCTACAACACAGATGATGTACCTGCAGTGCTACACAGCTTTTCTTCCTTGTATTTCAACAAGATGCTGATGATATGTGATTCATTATATTTGTTGTATGATTCATTTTGAGAGAGAGATAGTTTTAAAACCATCCTGTTCCTGAAATAGTTGATGATGATAGGAGGAATATTACGAAGCTACAGAAGTATAGACAAATACATGTGCTGGCCTATCATGTTATACAAATGCAAAATCTGCTGCTCCTGCTGCTTTAACTTTTCACATTAACTTTGTTAGCAGTTCAAAGGATTTTAGTCATGCAACCAAAACAAGCCAAAAAACCCTAAAAATTGTGGGGGTTTCTGTATGAATTTGTTTTTGCTTGTAAATCAGATATGTCAGTTCAACAAAATTGGCCTCTGATGACTTTGGAAACAAATCCTGACATAATCTTTTGTGTGTATTTTGCATATATGTTTACAATGTTTATTTGCATAATCAGATTTTTTTTCAGAATGGCTTGGATTTTTGTTTTGTTTTTTGTTTTTTTGTTGGTTTTTTTTTTTTTTTTAGTGTATGCTTGTCTATGGATAGTATACTGTGGATGTGTATACATCTTTGAAGTTGAAGAAGATTAATGTGGGGGGGTTGTTGTTGTTCCTTATATTATGTTTTGCTCAGGTCAAACGTCGATGTAGAAACAAATGAAATGAGTTTTACTGTATAAAAAAACCTTTTTATTTGAGTTTCATTATTTTATTTTCATTAAATCGAGAGCTTTCATGTCACATTTTTGTTCTGAAAGATGGGTTTGATTTATTCTCCAATATTGGCTGGACTGAAAATGTTTTTGGAAATTACTAGAAATTTAACCAAAAACTCTGGTAGAATTTAAATTTAAACTCTGGTAAACTCTGGTAGAATTTAATTTTAAATGTTTCTGTTTGACGTTTTCTTTTGACTGTTGAATTTTTGGATTTCTGTGGATATTACAATGTGCGTTGTATTGCATTTTTCTTTCATGGGGGTTTTGTGGTTGGGGCTTTTTTAGTGGTTTTGTTTTTTTATATTGTTTTTTATTTTTTTCCTCTTCAGATCACATACCATAAAGAGTCCTGTGATGGCCTTTAAAAAAAAGTCCTGAAACAAATCGTTTATGTGTATTTTAAGTATATGTTTAAAATGTTTGTTTGAATACTTGAAAGAGGTTGTACTTGTGGAAAAGAAAGTAATGAGATGTGTGTATATACAAAAAGGGAAGGAGAGACAGGGCAGAGCTGATGTTATCTAAAAGATTTTCAGAAAAACGGTGTTTAGATGTTAGACTGCATCATTCATGGGAATGGAAAAGAAAATTTACTCTAAACATTTTTCCCAATAGGCTTTACAATTTCGAATGGAAAAATGGAGTTACTAAATGATAGGTACTGATAAAATGTTATTCACCATATTTGTTCTATAATTCTGTGTGTGTGTGTGAGAGAGAGAGAGAGAGAGCAAATTTTAGCACCATTCTCTCTGCAAGATAGTCATTGATGTATAGAGAAATCTTACAAGGTTACAAAGGTGTATAAAAAAAACTTATGTCCTGGCCTACCTTGGTATACGATTGCAAAATTTGCAGCTGCTGTTTTAATTTTTCCCATGAACTTTGTTAGCAGCGCGTAGAAATTTACTCAAAAGAATTGTTCATGAAATTTGAGATCAGTTCAGAGGCCTCCTCTGGCACTAGTGACCTTGTAACCCGAATGATTAATGAGAATTAACTGGCCAAACAGATTCCACTGGAGAGAGAGATGTGCTCTGCCAGGTTCCATTTGCTTCAGACACCTGCATAATGCAGAATTGTAAATTGCATTCTGTTGTCAAGAAAATATACTGATTAGCTCTGTAAATGTGCATTTTAAGTTTGATTCAGTGGTAGGGGTGTGTGTGTGTGTGTGTGTGTATAAAAAGAGGTGGTGGGGTGTACATCAGATTTTGTAAGAGGGAATTTAAGGGGAAGGGGTGTTGGGAGCATGGGCTAGGACATGTATGTTCACATGGTTGAAAATGGACAAAAATTGGGTTAGGTGATGGAGAAAAAAGAATGGAGGGATGTGCTGCTTTGTAAAATTTTATTTCAAAGTTGTGGGCAAAATCGGTCTCATACACAAAATTGGTGAGCCTCAGAACTCGAGCCAAGGAACAATTAAAAAAAAAAATTGACCTTGTTTGGTATCTATTTTGTACTTGGATTCTTGGAAATTACACACCTGCAATCAGTTCGCAAAAAGCAGAACTTGAATGCAAGAAATACCTCACTTTTAGTAGGACTGGTAGTTCACAATTTAAGAAAGGGGGAAAAAAAGCTACGTACCATAGTGTCTATGTGTCAGTGTGTCCACATGTTTCCAAACCCACAGACCAACCAACAGACTGACCAACCACCCTTAACCCTGATGTTCAAGAAGTCTAACACTAACCCTAACCTTCATACTAACCTTGCCTCTAATCCTGACCCCACATGTGGACACAAAGGCAGGTGGATACCATGATACAGGCTGACAGTGGCAACACAACACGTATTAAAGTGGGTAGGAGGGTGGGACATTTGTGATTTGGAAAAAGGATGTGAGGAAGGGAAGTGATCAAATGCATGTTATAGTTCATGGGAATGGAGGAAGAGGGATGATTGCTCAGTATATGTATGGACAAAATAATGGGAAAGCCTGGGGAAGTGGGGGGCAGGGAGAGATTTTAGAGAAGAGGTAGTATGTTTAAAAACAAATAATAAAAGGAAATTCAATTTTTTTTTAAAGTAAGAAAAATTAGCTTTATGGAATTCATAATCATATTGGGGAGTGATAAAAATGTCTTGTGTTTGTGTGTGCATGCTCATGTGCTCGTATGTGCAGAAAGGGTGGGGAAGATGCATTTTCGGAAACAAGTTAAAAAAGGGGGAGGGGGATGAGAATCATATTATGGGAAGAGAGGGGGTGAAAGGGTGGGTATGTGTGTATTTTGAAAGTGGTGACAAGGGGGTGAACCTTTTCTTTCTTTTAGTGTTTTTGTTTCTACAGGCAAATTATGCTTTAGTATACCATGGTATTCCGTTTCCAGTATTATGTTGCTGTCAAACCAGCACAAAGTAGTGTGCTTTGTGTGGAAAATGCAGTTCAAATAATGGATGCTATCAGATTTGTGGATGTCTGTGGTTGGTGGTTTTTTTTTTATCTTTATTATTTTTTTTTAAGTATGTGTGTGGGAGATGAAGTAGCAAGAGAATAATGGTAGAGGTGTAAGACATGGAAGTGAGGATAATATGCAGAAGAGAGAAGATAGAGACAGTGCTTACATGGATCGTGTTGGTTTTGTGAGAGGGGGGGGGGGGGGGGAGGGGATGATACGGTACAATGGTAGGATGCATACAAATATGTTGAAGAGAGAATACCGGAGTAGTATGTAGCTTTTAAAAAAAATGTATATATATATTTATATTTTTTTAGTATTTAGCTATATTTTTGTTGGCTTTTTTAAATTTCAAATATTCACAACATGAGTTTCTGATCCCACTGTATGATGAACACTTGTCGCTTTTAATTGCTTTTTTGTGGGTATTTTTTGTTTATTTCTTCAATATTTTGCTTCAGATAAAAAAAAAATTGTTTAGCATTGCATTGCCTTAGAATTGTAACATGCACAACACTGGGCATTGAACGTTAGGGTGGCCTATGGCACCAAAGTGAAGTGACTTGCAGTTACCACAGTTTTAAATCAGACAGCTCTGCTGGGACAATGATAGAACCAAACCAAAACCAAAGAAAAAGTCGTTCGGGTTTTCTCTATGAATTTACTTTTACTTGTAAATCGGATCATATGTTGGTTTTAAAAAATCGGCCTCCAATGACTTTCTGAAACAAGTCCTGACATAATTGTTTGTGTGTATCTTGCGTATATGTTTCCAATGTTTATTTGAATAATCACATTTTGTTCCTATAGGATATTTTAGTGTATGCTTGTCTATGGGTAGTACAGTGTAGATGTGTATGCATCTTTAAAGTTAAAGATGGTTAATGTGGGGGAGTTTGTTGTTCATTTTTTTTAATCTTTTGCTCTGGTCAAATGTGAACATAAAAACGAATCTAGCAGGACTTTCACTAGGGCTTTTTTCAGATATTCTGGGGGGGGGGGGGGGGGGGGGGGGGGGGGGTTCAGTTGTATAGCTTGTTGTATTAAATAATTAGGTCAAGACTTTCACTGGGGCTTTTTTTCAGATATTTTGGGGGGGTTCAGTTGCATTGCTTGTTTTATTAAATAATCATTGTCAAGACTTTCACTGGGGATTTTTTTCAGATTTTTTTTTTTTTTGGGGGGGGGGGGGGTCAGTTGCATTGTTTTATTAATCATTAGATCAAGAGCGTTGATGTAACTTGCATTTTTGTTTCCTCATGGAAATGCACATTCAGATTAAATCTTCTGATGTCAGGACAGAATTTTTTTTCATAACTACAAGAAGTTCTACCAGAAATCATGTTTTAAACGTTGAGGTTAACATGCTTATTTGACTATTGAATTTTGGGGATTGTGATGATGATACAGCATGTGTTGCAATTTATTCTTTTGAGGGGATTTAGTTGTTAGCTTGATTAGGCTTTTGTGGTTGATTTTTTAAAAAAAATTTTAGAATGTTCTTTTGCTTTACTTAACAAAAAAAAAAAAAAAATTCATCGGATCACATACCTTAAAAAAAGATTCCTGTGATGGCCTTAAAAAAGAAAAGTCTTGAAACAATCTTTTATGTTTATTCAGTTACATGCTTTAAAAGTTTGAATACTAGAAAGCAGCGTTGTGTGTATATCTTGTAAGAGAATGTTGCTCTGTGTGTGTGTGTGTGTGTGTGTGTGTGTGTGTGTGTGTGTGTGTGTGTGTGTGTGTGTGTGTGCACCCATCAAGGTAAAGACTTTTAAAAAAATTGTTAATGTTTATTGTAATTTAGATAAACATTTGGCTAAACAAAAGTGACGTGGGCTGGGGTCATTTTTTTTTTTTAATCATTGAATCAAGAACATATGAATTTATCAATATTCCCTGTGTGTGTGGTTTTATTTTTTTGTGGGGGGTTTAAAAATAAATCAGTTCACAATTACTGTGCCATGTACATGTGAGCAGTTTCTTTTTTTTTGTTTAATTACTGGAAGATCAGCTTGATTCTTTTGTGCAATTTTTTTGCAACCTAATCAGTTGTCACTTTGTTTGCTTTTTTTTTTTTAGCCAATTTGTTTGCAATGTTTTTGTTTTTATTTAAACGAAATCGTCAGTTTGTTTGCAATGTTTTTTCTCAACCAAATCAGTTGAATGCACCGATTTTTTTGGTGTTGATTTTTTTTCTCAACCAAAATGGGTAGTCAGATTGTTCGGAATTTTTGTTTTGTTTCTAAACCAAGTCAGCTGTTGATTTGTTTGCAATATTTTTTGGGGGAATCAAATCAGTTGATTTATTTGCAATGGTTTTTTTGTTGGTTTTTTTGTTCTCAACTAAATCACCTGTCAGTTTGTTTGCAATGTTTTTTCTCAACCAAATCAGTTGTCAATTTTTTTGCAATGTTTTTTCTCAACCAAATGTCAAATTATGTTTTTTTCTAAACCAAATCAGTAGTCGACCCGACATTAGTAGTTTTTTTGTTGTTTTTTTTAATCAAGAATCTGAAACTTTGACAATTTTTTTTTTGCAGTGTGGGTGGTGTGGTGGCTTAAAAATTTTTTTTTTTCATTAAATGATGCATTTTGAACTAAAATTATTTGGCTCTTAGTTGACTTTGATTTTAACTAAGGAAAAGATGATGACATGCCAGGGTTTGAGTGTTTTTGTTTGAAATATGTAATCAAATTAAAGACGTTACTTTTGATATATTGTGTGCATGCATGTTTGTAGAGGAAACATTCTGTGAAATGCACCCTTTTGGAACTTCCATGGACTTTTTCTTTGATTTTTTTTTGGCTTTATTTTAAGAATTAAGATAAAATATTATTGTCAATTGAAACACAAAAAAGTCTTCTGCTGGCTGTTTCCTCCCCCTGAAGTACACTTTAAAAAGTTATAGTTGCTTTGTATCTTGCATACCACTTTTAGTTATGGCAGATTTAGCAGCATAAAGTTAGGGCTGCTCTCCCAAAGGAGAGTACACCGATTTCTTCCTTCTTTTCTGTCCCTGTCTGTATCTTAAAGCAAAGTCCAAATTAATTCTCTGATGTAATTTGACATGTATTGTAGGTGGGTTGTTTTTTTTATATTTTTTATAATGGTATGTAAGAAAAATACATGAAAAAAAAGAAACTTTGATGTTCTAGTATTGACGTTTGAAATGTTTTGAGTATTGAATGTTTTAGATATCTTGCTATTTAGTGTGCATATCTGTTAGAAAATCACTGGTATGTGTGAGTGTGCACTACACTAGGTTTTTTGTGTTTTTTTTCTGTTTTGGTTTGGTTTTGTGTGTGTTTTTAATTTTTTGTAATTTTTTATATTTTTTTTACCTTTTTCCTGTAGATGAAATCAAAGTGTCATTGACTTTGATATTAGCATGACTGGCATCGCTTTGTGGAACTTACAAATCTGTGAACTGGTCTCCCTTTTGTTGGAAGATCATTGCAGATATTACAGCTACACAGCAATAGCCTTATTAAGAAACAGCAGGTATGACAAATGAAAACTGCATAGACTTTAAAGTGACATGCTATTTGCAAGGCAAGGCAAGGCAAGGCAAGGCAAAGTATTTTATTCGAGGATAATAGATAAGCACTCGTGTGCTTTTTTACATCCAGTCCCCGCCCTTTTCAGCCCTTTTCCCCGCCCTATTTAAGAGAGAGAGAGAGTGTGTGTGTGTGTGTGTGTGTGTGTGCGCGCACGCACACACATGTGCACACATGCACTTTTCAAGGATTTTTTAAAATGTTAATGTTTATTGTAATTCAGATAAACTGTTGACTAAATAAAACAAGTGATGTAGGTTGAGGTTGTTTTTTTTTAAATCATTAAATCAAAAACACATTATTAATGTTATGTCCAGTATGAGGTTATGTTGTTTTTTTTTGTTTTGTTTTTTAAAAAGTATATATGTATAACATCAATCCAGAATTATTGAGTAATGTGAACTTTTTTTTTTTTTTTTTTTTAATTAATGGAAGATCCTGAAATAGGATTGATTTTTTTTTTGTTTGCAATGTGTTTTTTTCTTAACCAAATCAGTTGTCAAATGGTTCCCCCCCCCCCCCCCCCCCCCCCCCCCCCTCCTTTTTTTTTTTTTTAAACCAAATTAGTTGTCCATTTGTTTGCAATGTTTTTTGGGAGCCAAATCAATTTTCAATTTGTTTGGGTTTTTTTGCAACCAAATCAGTTGTTGATTTATTTGCAATTTTTGGGGGGAACCAAATCAGTTTTCGATTTCTTTGCAATGGTTTTTTTGTCTGAACTTTGTCAATTGAAAAAGAATGAAACCTGATATTGGAGTGATTTCTTGTTTTTCAATCAAGAATCTAAAACTTTCACAATTTTTCTTTGCAGTGTGGGTAGTGTGGTGGCTTTTTAAAAATTTTTTATTTTATTTTATTTTTTGGTTACTAAATGATGCATTTTTAACTATGATCATTTGGATGTTAGTTGATGTGAATTTTAACCTAGGAAAAAGATGATAGAATTCCATGGTTTGAGGGGTTTTGTTTGAAATGTTTTGAATGAAAGATATTACTTTTGATACATTGTGTGTATACATGTTTGCATGTTGAAAATTCTGTGAAATGCACCCTTTTGGAACTTTGAATGACTTTTTTTTTCTTGGATTTTTTTGGGTTTTATTTTAAGAAATCAGAAAAAATATTTTTGTCAATTGAAACACAAAAAATCCCCTCATGTCTGCTGTTGGCTGTACAGTTTTCTCCCCCTTAAACACACTTTAAAAAATTTATAGTTGTTTTGTATTTTGCATTTCACTTTTAGTTATGGCAGATTTATCGGCATGAAGTTAGGGCTGCTCTCCCCAGGGAGAGCACACCCATTTTTTTTCTTTCCCTGTTTGTCCAAATTAATTCTCTGATGTAAGTTGAACTGAATTGTTGGTGTATGTAGGAAACGTATCAATATATATATAAAAACGAAACTTTGCTGTTTTAGTGTTAAAGTTTGAAATGTTGGGGGGTATTGGAATTTTAGATATCCTGCTAATTTATGTGCATACCTGTTAGAAAATTAATGGTATGTGCGAGTGTGTACTGCACTTGAGATTTTTTGTGTTTTTTTTTCTTTTGGGGGGGGTTTGTGTGTGTTTTCATAATGTTTTTATAATTTTATAAAACAAATTTTACCTTTTCCCTTCATATGAAATCAAAAGTGTCATTGATCTGATATTAGCATGATTGGCATTGCTTTGTGGAGCTGGCAAATCTGTGAACTGATCTCCCTTTTGTTGGAAGATCATGGCAGATTTTACAGCAACAGCAATAGTCTTAAGAAAAAGTGTGTGTAACAAATGAAAACTGCATAGACTTTAAAGGGACATGCTATATGAGAAAGTGTGTGTGTGTTTCTTTAATTCAACATCTTTTAGCATTGAGTGATATCAGACAAAATAGTGTGTGCTGTGTTGTATTTGTGTGTGTTCAAATTCATTTGTCTTTTCACAAATTGTGATATTAGACGGGAAGGGGGGGGGGGGGGGGGGGTGAGTAGGTGGGTGTATGAGTGTCAGAAAAAGAGGGTGTGGTTGGCAATATATGGGATAAAGAATTTCAGGGAGTCAATACTTGCTAAAAAAAAAAAAAAAAAAAAAAAAAAAAAACACCAACTTTTTGTCACTAACCTATTGAACTACAGTAAGCAAAAACGGGAAATGCAGTTCTAACAATCTCTAACGAAATCAGTAATTCCAATGAAAAATATAACTAAATAGTTACTTAATTTCACATAAGAAAACACAAAATACCCTCCAAAAAAAAAGAACGGGATACCCAAAAATAACTGCGAAAAATCAGCTGCAATCAGCATCATCTCCTAGCCCTCGCCCCCCAAAACCAAAAATAAACAACAATAGGAATACAAATACCCAGTACAGGAAAAATACTACCCCCCCCCCCCCCCCCCCCCCCCCCCCCCCCCCCCCCCCCCCCGAAAAAAAAACAAAAACAAAACAACAAAAAAAACAAAACAAAACAAAAAAACCCCTTACAAACAAACAAGAAAACAAACAAAAACAACACCAACAACAAAAAACATCCAATTAGAGCATCTTTAGAGTCCAAAGCAATCACAATAACAGACCAACTGGACTATGAATCAGCGATCTAAAAAAGTCGTACATAAGTGACATATTGCTAAAGATAGCTGATGGAGAATTTACCATCAAAACGGGAATATGCCCTTTTAAGCTGCTGCATGTTAGCACATGATCTACTGTTATATCATTACCGCATATGCAAAAAACATTTCCAACATATTTTGTCTTAAAGCAATTCAATTTCCATCTACAAGCTAAGGAAACAATCTGCTTTGAACAATATACATCACGTTCTCGTGTTTTAACAAAAGACTCAAATTTACGTAGTTCTTTGTGAGCACCTAGACACCCGAGCCTCATTTCCTCGCACTGAAATAACTTTTCTTGTGATTTTATTACAATATGATAACACTCTTGAAGTGAAAATGGGAGTACTAAATGTGACACCTCCAATGAACCCTTTGCTCCTTTCTTTGCTAGGATGTCCACTTTTTCATTGTAGTAAAAACCACTGTGGGATGGAATCCAACAGAAGGTTAGTTCCGAGCCCTTTAAAGATAAAACATGAATTAAATGACAAATTTCAATAACGACTTCAGATCTAACTTTTGTTTGCAAGGAACTAATGGCATGAATTACAGATTTAGAATCTACACAAAACAGAATCTGAAAGATTATTTTAGGAAAACTAACGAGAAAATTTAGGGCCATCAATATTGCGATTAGTTCTGCTGAAAATATCGAGATATCTTTTCCAAGATGAAATTGGTTTTCAGTTTTTAGATCTGGTATAATATAAGCAGCACCAGCGTTATTGTTTAATACTGAGCCGTCTGTGAACACTTTTAAGTGATTGGGATAATTGTCTTCCAAATGAATTTTGGCATGAGAAGACACTAAATTGATATTGTCTTTTTTCGCTAGATCAATATAATTGATGTCAAACTTTGCTCTGAGTTCCAGAATGGAACTGGGGGCACTACATCCGCTGTGCTATATTACCTGTTGGATTCAACCCAGACTTTGTAAAAATATCTGATGTGTATGTTCTCAATGTGGTATGTGATGATATAGATCTTGCTCTCTTTGGAAAATGGTTATCTGACTTAAGATTAATGACTGATTCCAAATCGTTTTGAACAGTCAGACTTCTTAATACAAATTTACTGCAAGCAACACTCCTATAATCTTCCAAAGGTAAAACCCCTGAGGCACTGTATGTTTTAAAACATGAAGCATGGATAGGTAGGCCAAGAGCAAGTTTATATGCCTGCAGTCTATGCTTTGGAGTTTTTTCAAAAGATATTTTGGGGCACCAAAAAATACTTCCTGGGCAAAGGTTAATTTTGAACGAATTAGTGATGTTGAAAGATGCAACAAGGTGAAAATGTCTTGGCCCAAGGCTGTTTACTGACAATTTTCAAAATGCTTAAGCTTTTTCTGGCTTTAGTTAAAATGTATTCAATATGTTTATGCCATGTTAATTTTGATGTTAGAAAAACTCCAAGGAATTTAACTACTTGTTTATATTGTAAAATTCCACCGTTTATTTTAAAACTAGGCATTTCAATTGGATTTGCTCCATTATTAAACAACATCATGTGAGTTTTATCTCTTGATAGTTGTAATCCATTTTCAGTCATATAATTAGCAATAGCATTTAAATCGTTTTGATACAACTTTTTAGCATAATTTATAGATCTAGCAGAAGTGTTTTTTTTCATTGCAACTTTCATCCATACACATATATCATCAGCATATTGAGCCAATTCTACATTTTTTGAAAGATTGTCTGGCAAGTCATGCATCAAAATATTAAATAACATGGGAGCAATAACTGAACCCTGTGGAATACCCATTTGTAATAATCTTATAGATGAATATGTAGTCCCTATTTTAGCCTGTGTGTGTGTGTATGTATGTGTGCGCATGCTTAAGTGTGTGTGTGTGTGTGTGTGTGTGTGTGTGAAAAATACATCACCTTTTGGATATTTGATAGAGCTGACTTTTTTTCTTTTTTTCTTTTTTAAATATTCAGATAAAATGTGTTGAAAATAAAACATCTGGTGTTGGCTTGAGTGCTTCCCCCTCTCTCCACCCCTCCCATCTTAAAACACACTTTGAAGTTGTTGTTTTTTTTAAAGGTTTAAAATTATTCTCTGATGTCGGCAAGAGTGTTATCTTTTTTTTTAATGGTTTTTTTTTTTTTTTTGTAATCTGAAAAAGATCTGAGAAGAAGCCCCTTTTCAGTGTATGGGTTGAAAATGGTTACAGTGTAAATCACAGAAAATCATTTCAGATGTCTGGCTTATTTGTATGTAAACATGTTAACTTGCAAGTGGACATTACAGTTTGTGCGAGTGTGTACTTTTTCAGATTTTTGTTTTTGCTTTTAGATTTTTTAGTTTGCTTTGAATGTTTTCTTTTTCAGTAGATGGAATTGAATGACAGTTAAGTTTGATATTAGCATGACTTGTATTGCTGTGTGGCGCTGGTAATTCTGTGAACTGATCTTCCTTTGTTTGGGAGATCGGTGCAGATTTTTCAGAAATGCAGCAATAGCTTAAAGAATGAATTTTTTTTATAAACATGAACAATGTAACGGCTTGTAGTGTGTAATGTGTGTTGTGTAGTGTGTGGTTGTGTTGTGTTGTGTAGTGTGTGTGTGTGATAGAGAGAAAGAGTGAGTGTGTCTGTGTGTGTAAAATTACTTAATGGGTTGTCTTCTTTTTTGTTGGCTTTTTTTTTTTTTTGGGGGGGGGGGGGGGGGGGAGGGGGGGGGGGGGCATAACTTAAAAGATTACGGTTAACTCTTAGTAGAAACAAAAAAATTGTCAAAGTTCTGGTTAAAGTGCTTCTACCATTCCCATCCCTCCTACTTAAACTATATTTTGGTGGTGTTTTTTATGGTGGATGGTTGTTTTGGTTACTAAAAGGTTAAAAATTATTCTCTGATGTTGACTAGAAAAAATAAATTGTATTTAGAAAAAGATTTGAAAAGAAACTTTTGACTTTTCAGAGTTCAGAATTTTTGTTTATATCGTTTGAGTTTTGTTTTTTAGAGATGTCTTTTGCTGTTTTGTGTAGATGAACATAATTATTTGCAAGTGCTTAACTTCACTGTGTGCAAGTGATAAATGCACTCTTTCAGTAATATGTAAACCTTATTTTCTTTGTAAATGAAATCTAGTGTTGCTATGATTTTTGATATAGCATATAATTTGCATAGCTGTGGTGTTGGCAGATCTGTGTACTGATTTTTCTGCTGTTGAAAAATTATGGCAGATTTTACTGCAACATAGCAATGTTCTTAAGAAGGAAAAAGTTCAGCTGAAATGATTGTCTGTTAAAACAAAACGTCTATTGGCCAGAGTGCTTCCCCCTACCCCCACCCCTCCCATCTTAAAACGTGTTTTGATGTTTACTTGAAAAAATTGTTTGGGTTACTAAAACACTAAAAGAAAGATTTAAAATGATTCTTTGTCAACAAGATTTTTTTTTAAAATTTGTATTCGAAAAAAGATCCAAGAAGAAACCACTTTTCAGTATATCTGTTGAAAATGGTTACAGTGTAAATCATAGAAAATAATTTCACTTGAATGTAAACATGTTGACTCGCAAGTGGACATTACAGTTTGTGCGAGTGTGCACCTTTTCAGATTTTTTTCTTCACATTTTAAAATTTGCTTTGTACGTTTTCTTTTACAGTAGATGGAATTGAATGTCAGTTAAGTTTGATGTTAGCACGACTTGTATTGCTGTGTGGTGCTGGCAATTCTGTGAACTGATCTTCCTTTGTTTGGGAGATCAGTGCAGATTTTACAGCAACGCAGCAATAGTTTAAAGAACACATTCATATAAACACGAAAAGTGTAATATGTGTAGTGTAGTCTAGTGAAGGGTAGTGTGTTGTGCTGTGTAGTGTGTGTTTGTGTTGTGTTTATGTGTGGGGTTGGGGGTGAGTGAGTGACAGAGTGTGTGTGTGTGTGAGTGACAGAGCGTGAGTGTGTGTGTGTTTTTTTGTGTAAAATGCTTTTTTTTTTTTAATTTAATGGGTTGTCTTCTTTTTATTTGCTTTTTTTTTTTTTTTGGGGGGGGGGGGGGGGGGGGGACTTAAAAGATTAAGGTTAACTCTTTGTAGAAACAAAAAAATTGTCAAAGTTCTGTTTAATGTGCTTCCACCATCCCTCCCACCTAAACTGTATATTTTGGTGGTGTATTTTGTGGTAGTTGTTTGTTTTGGTTACTAAAAGGCTAAAAATTATTCTCTGATGTTGACTAGAAGAAAGAAATTGTATTTTAGAAAAAGATTTCAAAAGACACTTTAACCTCTCAGAGTATTAAGTTTATATCTTTTGATTTTTTTTTAAAGAGATGTTTTGCTGTTTTGTGTAGATGAACATAATTATTTGCAAATGATTTACTACATTGTGTACGAGTGATAAATGCACTCTTTCAGTGATCTGTAAACTTTATTTTCTTTATAAATGAAATCTAGTGTCGCTATGATTTTTGATATATCATAATTTGCATAGCTGTGGTGCTGGCAGATCTGTGTACTGATTTTCCTGCTGTTGGAAAATTATGGCCGATTTTACTGCAGCATAGCAATGTTCTTAAGAAGAAGAAAAAATTCAGTTTAATATCTGTTTAAACAAAACATATGGTTTTGGCCAGAGTGCTTCCCCCACCCCTCCCATCTTTAAATGTGTTTTGATAGTGTTTACTTTTTTTTTTTTTTTTTTTAGTTACTAAAAGGTTTTAAATAATTTTCTGTCGGCAAGATTGTTGTTTTTTCTTTTATTTCTTTTATTTTTTTTATTAAAAAAAGATACAAGAAGAAACCACTGATCTTTATATCTGTTGAAAATGGTTACAGTGTAAATCATAAAAAATCATTTCACATGTCTGACTGACTTGAATGTAAACATGTTGACTCACAAGTGGACATTACAGTTTGTGCGAGTGTGCACCTTTTTCAGATTTTTTTTTTGTTTTTAGATTTTTTAGTTTGCTTTGTATGTTGTTTTTTTTTTTTTTCCAGTAGATGGAATTGAATGACAGTGTCAGTTTGATATTGGCACGACTTGTATTGTTGTGTGGTGCTGGCAATTCTGTGAACTGATCTTCCTTCATTTGGGAGATCAGTGCAGATTTTACAGCAACACAGCAATGATCTGAAGAACACATTCATATAAACATGAAAAGTGTAAAGGCTTGTAGTGTGTAATATGTGTAGTGTAGTGAGGTGTTGTGTTTTGTGTTGATTGTGGTGTGTGTGTGTGTGTGTGTGTGTGTGTGTGTGTGTGTGTGTGTGTGTGTGTGTTGTGTGTGTGTGAGTGTGTGTGAGTGATAGTGAGAAAGATAGTGTGTGTGTGTAAAATGCACGGTTTTTTTTTTTAATTTAATGGGTTGTCTTCTTTTTTGTTGGCCTTTTTTGGGGGGGAGGGGGGGGGGAGATAACTTAAAAAGATTCAGGTTAACTCTTAGTAGAAACAAAAAAATTGTGAAAGTTCTGGTTAATGTGCTTCCATCCCCCTCCCCCCCTCCACCCCACCGAAGCTATATTTTGATGGTGGTTTTTGTGGTAGTTGTTTCTGTTACTAAAAGGTTAAAAGTTATTTCCTGGTGTTACTAGAAAAAGTAAATTTTATTTAGAGAAAGATTTGAAAAGAAACTTTTGACATTTCAGAGTTTTAATTTCAGAATTTTTGTTTATATTGTTTGATTTTTGTTTTTGTTTTTTTAGAGATCTCATGTAGATCAACATAATTATTTTCTAGTGCTTTACTGCATTGTGTGCAAGAGATAAATGCACTCAGTCAGTGACCTGTAAACATTATTTTCTTTGTAAATGAAATCTAGTGTTGCTATGATATTTGATATATCATAATTTGCATAGCTGTGGTGCTGGCAGATCTGTGTACTGATTTTCCTGCTGTTGGAAAATCATGGCAGATTTTACTGCAACATGGCAATGTTCTTAAGAAGAAGAAAAAGTTCAGTTTAATGTGTTTAAACAAAACATGGTTTTGGCCAGAGTGCTCCCCCCACCCCTCCCATCTTTAAATGTGTTTTGATAGCGTTTACTTTTTTTTTTTTTTTTTTTTAGTTACTAAAAGGTTTTAAATAATTTTCTGTCAGCAAGATATTGATTTTTCTTTTATTTATTTTTTTTAATCAAAAAAAGATAGAAGAAGAAACCACTGTTGTATATCTGTTGAAAATGGTTACAGTGTAAATCGGAAAATCATTTCACATGTCTGACTGACTTGAATATAAACATGTTGACTCACAAGTGGACATTCGCAGTTTGTGCGAGTGTGTGCATTTTTCAGATTTTTGTTTTTGTTTTTAGATTTTTTAGTTTGCTTTGTATGTTGTTTTTTTTTTTTCCAGTAGATGGAATTGAATGACAGTTAAGTTTGATATTGGCATGACTTGTATTGCTGTGTGGTGCTGGCAATTCTGTGAACTGATCTTCCTTTGCTTGGGAGATCATTGCAGATTTTACAGCAACACAGCAATAATCTAATGAAAACATTCATATAAACATGAAAAGTGTAAAGGCTTGTAGTGTGTAATATGTGTAGTGTAGTGAGGTAAAGAGTAGTGTGTTGTGAGTTGTGTAGTTTGTGTTTAGTGTGTGTGTGTGTGTGTGAGATAGAAAGAGTGAGTGAGTGTGTGTGTGTGTGTGTGTGTTTACTTAATGGGTTCTTTTTTCTGTTGTTACTTCTTTTTTTTGCGGGGGTGTAACTTAAAAGATTAGGTTAACTCCTAGTATAACAAAAAAATTGTCAAAGTTCTGGTTAATGTGCTTCCACCATCCCTCCCACCTAAGGTATATATTTTGGTGGTGTTTTTTGTGGTGGTGGTTTGTTTTGGTTACTAAAAGGGTTGAAAATTATTTTCTGATGTTTACTAGAAGAAAGAAATTGTATTTTAGAAAAAGATTTGAAAAGAAACTTAACTTCTCAGAGTATTAAGTTCAGAATTTTTGTTTATTATCGTTTGATTTTTTGCTTATGTTTTTTTAGATATGTCTTGCTGTTTTGTGTAGATGAACATAGTTATTTGCGAGTGCTTTACTGCATTGTGTGTGAGTGATAAATGCACTTAGTGATGTATAAACATTATTTTCTTTGTAAATGAAATCTAGTGTTACTATGATTTTTGATATATCATAATTTGCTTAGCTGTGGTGCTGGCAGATCTGTGTACTGATTTTCCTGCTGTTGGAAAATCATGGCAGATTTTACTGCAACATAGCAATGTTCTTAAGAAGAAGAAAAAATTCAGTTTAACATCTGTTTAAACAAAACATCTCGTATTGGCCAGATTGCTTCCCCCACCCTCCCATCTTTAATCGTGTTTTGATGGTGTTTATTTTTTTTTTTTGGCTACTAAAAGAAAGGTTTAAAATAATTTTCTGTCAGCAAGATTGATGATTTTTCTTTTATCTATTTTATTTTTTATTCCAAAAAAGATACAAGAAGAAACCACTGTTCAGTATATCGGTTGAAAATGGTTACAGTGTACATTTTTACAGTGTAAATTAAAAGAAAATCATTTTAGATGTTTGGCTTATTTGTATGTAAACATGTTAACTTGCAAGTGGACATTAAGTTTATGTGAGTAAGCACTTTATCAGATTTGTTTTTACATTTTCAAAATTTGCTTTGAATGTTTCCTTTTTCAGTAAATGGAATTGAATGATAGTTGAGTTTTGATATTAGCACAACTTGTGTTGCTGTGTGGTGCTGGCAATTCTGTGAACTGATCTTCCTTTGTTTGGGAGATCATTGCAGATTGTACAGCAACACAGCAATAGTTTGAAAAATGAATTCATATAAACATGAAAAGTGTAAAGACTTGTAGTGTGTAATATGTGTAGTGTAGTGAGGTGAAGCGTAGTGTGTTGTTTTGTGAAGTGTGTGTTTGTTGTGTTGTGATGTGTTGTGTTGTGAAGTGTGTGTTTGTTGTGTTGTGAAGTGTGTGTTTGTGTTGTTTTGTGAAGTGTGTGTTTGTTGTGTTGTGAAGTGTGTGTTTGTTGTGTTGTGAAGTGTGTGTGTTGTTGTGTTGTTCTGTAGTGTGTGTGTGATTGAGTGATAAGAGTGAATGTGTGTGTGTGTGTGTGTGTGTGTGTGTGTGTGTGTGTGTGTGTGTGTGTTTTACTTAATGGGTTGTCTTTTTTTTTTTGTTACTTTTTTCAGGGGGGGGGGGGGGGGACTTAAAAGATTATGGTTAACTCTCAGTAGAAACAAAAAAATTGTCAAAGTTCTGGTTAATGTGTTTCCACCATCCCTCCCACCCAAACTATATATTTTGGTGGTGTTTTTTTGTGGTGGATGGTTGTTTTGGTTACTAAAAGGGTTAACAATTATTCTCTGATGTTGACTAGAAGAAATATATTGTATTTTGCATTGTATTATTATATCTGAGTATTAAGTTTAGAATTTTTGTTTATATCTTGATTTTTTTTTTTTAAGAGATGTCTTGCTGTTTTGTGTAGATGAACATAATTATTTGCAAGTGCTTTACTTCGTTGTGTACAAGTGATAAAAGCAGTCTTTCAGTGATCTGTAAACTTTATTTTCTTAGTAAATGAAATCTAGTTTCGCCATGATTTTTTATTTAGCATGATTTGCATAGCTGTGATGCTGGCAGATCTGTGTACTGATTTTCCTGCTGTTGGAAAATCATGGCCGATTTTACTGCAACATAGCAATGTTCTTAAGAAGAAGAAAAAATTCAGATGAAATACGTTAAAACAAAATGTTCATCTGATATTGGCCAGAGTGCTTCCCCCACCCCTCCCATCTTAAAGCGTGTTTGATAGTGTTTACTTTTTGGGGTGGGTGGGGAGGGGGGGCTACTTAAATAAATGTTTAAAATGACTGTCAGCAAGATTGTTGATTTTTCTTTTATTTATCATCTTCTTTTTTTTTGTAATCGAAAAAAGATAACAAGAAGAAAGCAATGTTCATCTGTTGAAAATGGTTACAGTGTAAATCATAGAAAATCATTTCACATGTCTGTCTTGAATGTAAACATGTTGATTCACAAGTGGACATTACAGTTTGTGCGAGTGTGCACTTTTTTTTTAACAGATTTTTTTGTTTTCTTTGTACGTTTTCTTTTTCGTAGATGGAATAGAATGTCAGTTGAGTTTGATATTAGCACGACTTGTATTGCTGTGTGGTGCTCGCAATTCTGTGAACTGATCTTCCTTTGTTTGGGAGATCATTGCAGATTTTACAGCAGGACAGCAATAATCTAATGAACACATATGTGACGCTCCACCACATAATGAGACGGAGTGCACATGAGGTCAATTTTTAGTTATTGACATGTTATTAATGTACAATAAAGTGGCTATCAAATACAAAAAACAGATTGAAAATCGGACAATTCTGTGCAACATTATTACAAATTGAAATGATAGACTGCAGGATGTGACAAAATGAGAAACGGGCAAGTTTATTTTAGTAACAGGTTGTCAGAATGAGTGCTTTGGTATTTTAAAAACACATTTAAAAGCAAAAGGAATAAAAATTATACCTTGATATTTCATTATAAGATAAATAAACAGATCTAGTTTAATAATCAATCAAAATCACAAAATTGACAACTTGACCCCCACCTGCCTTTAAAGGCTCCTAGCGCAAAATTGGGTAATGTGCTAAGCGACTCATTTCGTGGTGGAGCGCCACAATTATAAACACAAAAAGTGTAATATGTTGTAGTGTAGTGTAGTGATGGTAGTGTGTTGTGCTGTAGTGTGTGGTTGGGTAGTGTGTTGTGCTGTGTAGTGTGTGGTTGGGTTGTGTGTGTGTGTGTGTGTGTGTGTGTGAGTGAGTGAGTGAGTGATAGAAAGAGAGAGAGAGAGGGTGTGTGTGTGTTTACTTAATGGGTTGTCTTTTTTTGTTGTTTTTTCTCTTGGGGGGGGGGGGGGGGGGGGGGTAACTTAAAAGATTAAGGTTAACTCTTAGTAGAAAAAAAAATTGTCAAAGTTCTGGTTAATGTGCTTCCACCATCCCTTCCACCCAAACTATATATTTTGGAGGTGTTTTTTGTGGTGGCTGGTTGTTTTGGTTACTAAAAGGGTTAAAAATTATTCTCTGATGTTGACTAGAAGAAATAAATTGTATTTTAGAAAAAGATTTGAAAAAAAACTTATCTTAGAGTATCAAGTTTAGAATTTTTGTTTATATCTTTTGAATTTTTTTTTAAAGAGATGTCTTGCTGTTTTGTGTAGATGAACATATTATTTGCAAATGCTTTACTGCATTGTGCACGAGTGATAAATGAAACATGAAAAGTGTAAAAGCTTGTAGTGTGTAATGTGTGAAGCGTAGTGTTGTGTTGTGTAATGTTTGTGTGTGTGAAATGCACCATTTTTTAAAAATATTTAATAGGTTTCCTTCTTTTTTTTATTGGGGGGGGGGGGGGGGGGCAGTAAAAAGATTCAGGTCAACTGTCAATAGAAAAAAAACTTGTCAAAATTCTGGTTAATGTGCTTTCCACCATCTCCAGATTTTACTGCAACATAGCAATGTTCTTAAGAAGGTGGGGGGGGGGGGGGGGGGGATGTTGTGTGTGTGTGTGATGCAACCTTTTTTTTTTTTTTTTTTACTTGGGGAGGGGAGGGGGGACTCTTTGTGCTTAAAGTGAAATAATTTTATTCAAACAAATTGACTTTTTTTTTGGACTGAAGCACTCTTCAGCTCCAAGTATTTTCAGTGCTGTTGACAATTTCTGGGCATTCAGCTCTTGTCAGAATAACATTGTGGGTTTTTCCATTCACAACTTGTACTCTTGGTTATAATTGTGAAGGGAGTGTGTGAATATGTTTTAAGTTGTTTTTTTTTCCTTTTATCTGCTACATCTATTATAGCTCTGAACTGATGACTGCCGTTAGCAGAATAGAAAGTAATACTGAAAGAAAAGGTCAAGTCATGGAGTGATACTTGATGTTAGTTGACTTGCATTTTTGATTTTTTGTTGTTGTTGCTTTTGATCTTCAAATTCTATTTTAAACCTCAGGATTGGATTTGTTAGGGTTTTGTTGTTGTTGCTGCTCAAGGTTTAGAATTATTATCTGGTGTTGAAGAGGGTGGAATTCTTTTCTTTAGATGTTATTAGAAAAAATTCTGAAATAGACTTTGCTGTGGGAAGTGTGTGTGTGTGTTTAGCACATCTATTTGAATCACTCAAGTGTTATTTTTTTTGGTATGCATTTCAATCATTAAAAGTGGTTCTTTTCTGTATGCATTTCAATCATTAAAAGTGGTGTGTGGTTTTTTTTGGTGTTTTTTTTTTTTTTTGGGGGGGGGGGGGCTTGTATGCATTTGAATCATTAAAATTAGCTTTTGTATGCATTTGAATGATTAAAAGTGGCTTTTTCGGTTTGCATTTGAATCTTTGAAGTTGTTTTTGGTGTGCATTTAAACTGTTGAAATTCATTTTGGGTATGCATTTGAATCATTGAATTTTGTTTTGGTAATGAACACCACAACCAAATAGATTACATCATGGTGAAGAGACGATTTAGGTCTAGTGTAAACACCGCATTGACACGAAGCTTTCCAGGAGCAGACCTGCCAGTGCCTTAAATCCTTTAGTGCATATATGTACACATACAGATACTCAAACATGCACATTGAATATCCCGTGATTCATGTCAGCATTAGGTGGGTTACAGAAATATTGATATACCCAGCATACAACCTGAACTTATTTATTTATTTTTATATTGAGGATAATGGAATAAGCACTCATGTGCTTTTTTTTACATCTAGTCCCTGTGTGTATGCAGTTTTGTAAATATCTGTTCATATTGACACACCGTGGCCTACTATTACAACAAGTGAAACGGGATTTAATGTGTGCGCAAGATATTCAACGTGCGTTTGTGCGCGGGGCCTCGGTATATAGTCTCATCCAAAATGAGCTGCTCTGAAGTCGAAATGTGTTGGCTGAGGCAGGCAAGCAGGCAGACCTTGTGCAAAGCTACAAGCACGGGAGAAGACTGAGCACTAGGCACTCTGCCCGGTTAGGGAACAGAGAGGGAGAGAAAGATTATTAAAGCTGTTGCTAAAACCTGTTATAAATACCCTCCCTCCAGCCCATTTGTTATAGATTGTATTAGTCCCAGCAGAAGTATTCAATCATAGGGAATTATGGAACTTGAGCTCCCTCCCTCTCTGTCAGGCAGAAAAGCCAATTGACAGGTCCAAGGTTGCTGGTCCATGGGACATTTGCACAACAAGATTGGAAAAATGACTGAAGTTAATTCTATCACAAAACAAGTCCTCACCCTCTACATTCTCATGCTAAGGAACGGAATTTGGATGAATTTAGGGTGTTCTGAGGTAGAGGATTCCTTCAAAAATGTGGCTTAAAAAATAGTGTACACCCATTGCAACAAATAACTCGTACAAAATTTAAGAGAACACAATTTGATTGTGGGCGGCATATCTGTAATTACAGCATCGCTGGATTGAAGACATCAATCATTCCCTATGTCCCAAGATAACTGTTTCCTTCATTGAAATGACTCAAATCCAGAAGCTATGCTACATGGGAACAAATTCACTGTAAGTTTATCACTACCTGACCATGGCCCCACATGCACACTCATCTCTCATTAACTTTTGAAAGCCATGCAACTCTGTGATTACCTGTATGACATTCCTTCATACACTGTGGGGTGTTTTTCTTTTAAACAAAGCAAGCAAATTGAATCCAAATTGACAATTAGCAACATTACTAAATTAATATTTTTTAGTTACTTTACAGATATGCCCCAAATTGACAAGTGGCAATATTACTGAATTGATATGAAGGGTTGTTACATTTATAGCTAAAATTTATAACCTTTTCCACAAACCAAAAGCTGCCGAACACCACTATTTAAGTATATTCTATGCCGCTTTGTCAAAGCATCACCTTGTGGAATATCATTGAGACTTTAATGAAAAAAATGGATACTGTCAATCTTCAAAAATGCCTTTTCCACCTGTAACTGAATTTTTTTTTTAAAGAAAAAAAAAGCAAATATCCATACACACACACAGCCGCACATATACACACAGTGTAGACAAAGTACTAATATTTAGATGATTGAGTGCAGCAGCCAAAATGTAGAACCTAGTGAGGCATGACGCCTTTCTTGTGTTATTTTACATCCCAGTGGAGTTTTGAGGCCAGACTTCGGAGACGGCTGTCTGTATAGTGCGGCCTTCGTTGCCACTTTCTGTCGCAGGGACGTGAATATAATCACAGTCAGCTAACAACTTCCTGTAGCAGTTTCCGGTATATGCACATCTCTACACGTGATTGACAAACAAGGTTTGTTTTGCATCGGTTTCTTTTCCTTTTTCCAAATGATAAGAGTCGGAATGGTTGGTTGATGGTGCAATCCTAAAATAGCAGATAGCTCCTCTGGACTGTAATACAGTCAAACGTACCGATCGTCCAAGTAGGGGTTTTATACTTGCCTAGCCTAGTGCACGAACGCTATCTATAATCAATCTATCCCTTAGTCTGGCGACCGTGGGGGCACCCCTGAAGGCTTGACAACCAGTTCCCTCCATTCCTCTCTCTGTTCTGCCTTTCTCAAAGTTTTGTCGAGATCTAGGCCTGTCCATTCCCTGATGTCCCCCATCTCTTCTTTGGCCTGCCTCTTTTTCTTCTTCCTTGGATAGTCGGTGCTTTGCAGTATTGTTTTTGCAAGTCCTTTTGCACGGATTGTATTCATTAATTTTATGATCAAGACCATCACGATGCCACATGCTGTGTGTTTTTGTGTTGTTCGCACTATCCGCCTTTAATTAGGTTTCAACAGACTCTGAATAAACCGATTTTTTAAATAATCTTTTTAAACGGTCTAAATCAATTAACACATTCATTAGCCTGTTACAGTGTTAGTGTTAACACTGCATAAAGGTGAAAAAAAAAGGTACAGGTGTCCCATAACCTGTGTGGTCATAGGGGAGCGAGGCATCAGAGATCTCAGCTTCTCCAGGGGCCAGCATGTTGAGGGCGGCACCCATCACCTCTCCCTCGCTGCTTTACCTTCCCTGACTCTAAAGAGGGCAGGTACCCATTTACAGCTCATTAGTGCTGACTCCACTCTCCCCCAAAGTCCTTTGGTTGAGACTATAAACCAAGGCCCCGTGTGCGAACACACAGAGAACATCTTGTGCACGTGTTAAATCCTGTTCCATTTTTCGTAAGAGTAGGCCATTGTGTGCTGGTGGGAACAGATGACATAAATTACAAAACTGCATACACCCGGGAACTGGATGTAAAAAAAGCAAATGTGTGCTTATTCCATTATCCTTTATGTAAAAGAATAAATAAATAAAGATAAGTAAAACATACACACACGCACACACACACACACACACACACACACACACACACGCACACACACTGTTATGCAATGTTTTAAGACTATTGACTAGAAAAGACACATTTTTAATATAACATATATTTCATAATACACACATACATATATGTATATATGCACATGTCTGCATACATACATGTATACGTACGTACATATGTATACATACACACATACAAAATACATATTTGATTACATACAAACATTCGATTCATACGTACATAAATACATCATATACAATTACATACATACGATTCATACATGTATACATGTATACAATTACATAGATCTATACATACATGTGTATGTGATTCATATATATAATAGTATACATATACATATATATATATATATATATATATATATATATATATATATATATATATATATATATATATATTATACATACATGTATCATACATGTATACATACATACATACATACATTACATGTATACATACATGTACATACATACATACATGGGTCACTCTTCTGAAACCTGTACAATTTTGTTACATGGTTTGGGAAAAATCAAAATCTGCATTTGATGCTGTTTTCAGTTGTTTTTAAGAGATTTATGATTGCTTGATCAGGTAAAATCAAAAGTAAATTGATTACTCTCTGAGAACTTTAAAAAAACAATACTTTATCCAATGAGTTGAAAACGTTCGCGCGTAACAGATGACACCATAAGAAGGAAATATTTTTTATTTTATATGCAGAAAAAGATTTCATTTTAACATGGCAGAACCAATCAGCGCATAGTCTCATCTAGAAGGGGAGAGAAAATGATGTTATGCATTGGATTCCTTAATATTCTTCCGCTAAACAGCCTCAGGGATTGAATTTGAGAAAATATAATCCTTTTGTCGTCTCGGTTGTAACGCGATTTTTGAGACACCACTGACATAATTTTTGTTGGAGTGCTTATTGTATAAAAACTTTCCGACTTACAAGTCTGTTAAACATCCATAATTCATAAGAATAAGTTTTATTTTGAGAACAAATGGAAAGTAGGCTGCTCACACTTGATAAGACTAGAAGTTTCATTGCACAAGGCAGGTCATGAATGCGACACCGCGGTTACGCGCGAACATTTTTTTTTTTTTAATTTAAAAAGTCATGTGTTAGAATCCAAATAAGGTATAAAATGCAATATAATTGTTTGCATGTTTGGTCATCTTTAGTTTTCAGTGCAGCTGTTCTATCTAATTGGTACCTGAAGTTAGAATTTTAGCAAATGCAAACCACTCCTACGGCAATGTAACAAAATTGAGATTGTAAATGGTGGATTTTTCAAGAAACAAATCAGTTTATGGATGTAATTCCTAGTTGTAGCACATAGTTCTTGATTGTGCTGATAGTTGTACCACTTTTGATTAAATATGTCAAGTTACACACCTCAAAACAAATTAGAACAATTTTTATTTGGCTATGAATATGACACCCCTCTCCTGCATAGGTTTCAGAAGAGTGACCCACATACATACATACATACATACAGAGTATAATGTTTATATTCTTGAAATCTCTGTATTGATCACTATCAGGTGGTGTCAAAGAAAGGTGAAGGAGAGACAAGAAGCATCAGTCACGATGTCCTCCACTACAGAAAAAGGACGCCGACCCAAGAAAAGGAAGATTGACAGATCGGCGTGAGTTTGTCTGTGTGTTGTGTGCCCTTGTCTGAAAGAGTGGCTGTTCAAAGTGAATAGTAGTGTTCTGAAAGACTGTTATCACAACAGAAAGGGAAAGCAAGTACACTCTTTATCTCTCTCTTGAAGAAAAATACATCTCTCTCTTCAAGAAAAATTCATACATCTCTCTACACTCTTTATCTCTCTCTTCAAGAAAAATACATTTCTCTACACTTTTTACCTTTCTTTTCAAGAAAAATACATCTCTCTGTACTCTTCATATTTTTCTTCAAGAAAAAAAAACAACCCCAGCTCTCTGCACTCTTTTTCTTTCTCTTCAAAAAACCCCCCACATCTCTTTACAAATACATTTTTTTCTTTCTCTTCAACCAGTCAGTTATCTGTTGATAAAAAAAAATGTATTGTATGCCAAGTTACTGATGTGATGTACATTACATATATGTCGCCCTCCACCACAGTCTACTATAACAACAAAGCAGACGAGACTATAAACCGAGGCCCCGTGTGCGAATGCACGCAGAAATCTTGTGCACCCGTTAAATCCTGTTAGTACTGTTACGCTTTTCGTAAGAGTAGGCCATCATGTGCCGGTGGGAATAGATGACATAAACAAAACTGCATACACACTGGGACTGGATATAAAAAAGCATATGATTACTTATTCCATTGCCCTCGATATATTATAAAACAATAAATAATAATAGTAATAATTATTATGATCAGCTAAGATACTGACAAAGAAGTGAACGTTTTGCAGACGCGCAGACCCGGAGGAGAATGAGGAGGGGCGTCGCGTGTTGGCGCAGTTCAAAAGTGAAAGTGGAGAGGTGCTGGGGTCACCTTTTGACCTTCCTCTCAACATCACCGTCGACAAACTTCAGGCTGTCTGTAACAGCCTTCTGGAGACGGTAAGAGTGTATAATAATATATGTGTGTGTGTGTGTGTGTGTGTGTGTGTGTGTGTGTTGTGTGTGTGTGTTGTGTGTGTGTGTGTGTGTTGTGTGTGTGTGTGTGTGTGTTGTATGTGTGGTGGTGAGTTCTTCAATTTTTGTTTGTTCACTGTGAGTGATATTATTAGATGAATTTGCAGGGGGGAGGGGGGGGGGGGTAGTTGATAAGTTACATGGACGCTATGGCTACATCATCGTTATTATTTCTCCAGGGTGAGACCACACCATATTCCTTCTTCGTGGACGACGTGGAGATTATCGCTGTTATTATTGTCATCATTATCACTGTATTTTGTACCACTTTATATCACAGCAGATTTCTCTGCATGAAATTCGGGCTGCTCTCCCCGGGGAGAGCGCGTCGCCACAAGTGCAGAGCCTACCCATTTTTTTTTCTTTTTCCTGTATGCAACTGTATTTGTTTCCCTATCAGAGTGGCTTTTTTCTACAGTTTTGCCAGGGTCAACCCCCTTGTTGCCGTGGGTTCTTTAACGTGCACTAAATAGTGATGTGTAACACACAGGACCTCGGTTTATCATCCATCGGGTTATTATCATCCTCGTAGGGTGAGACCACGCCGTATCCTTCTTCTGGACGATGTGGAGATTACCTTTATCTTATATTCATTTCACAGTTTATCATCGTTACACTTTTCTCCAGGGTGAGACACGCCGTACTCCTTCTTCATGGACGATGTGGAGATAATCACCATTATTATCATTATCATTCATTATTCACTGTATCACTATTATCTCATGTTATCTCATCGTATATATTTCTCAGGTGAGACCAGCCGTTCCTTTTCATGACGATTGAGTATCACCATTATTATTACATCATTATCATTCATTATCATCATCATATCATCATTATCATCATGTTATATCATCGTTATCACTATTTCTCCAGGGTGAGACCACGCCGTACTCCTTCTTCATGGACGATGTGGAGATTATCACTTTTATTATCATCATCATCATTATTACTGTCATTATCATCATCATTATTATTACTGTTATTATCAACATCATTATTATCACTGTTATTATCATCATCATTATCACTGTTATCTCATCATCATCATTATCACTGTTATCATCACATTATCACTGTTATTCATCATCATTATCACTGTTTTATCATCACATCGTATCATCACTTTATTATCATCATTATCACTTTACATCATCATCATCATCATCATTATCACTCTTATCATCATCATGTTGTCATCATTTCTCCAGGTTGAGACCACTCCGTATTCCTTCTTCGTAGACAACGTGGAGACTTATCACTGATATCATCATCATCATATCACTCTTATCATCATCATTATCCCTGTTATCATCATTATCATCACTGTTATCATCATCATTATCATCGTTACTATTTTCTCCAGGATGAAACCACACCCTACTCCTTCGTCGTGGAGGATGTGGAGATAATCACCGTTATTATCATCATCGTTATCATCACTGTTATTATCATCATTGTTACTGTTTCTCCAGGATGAAACCACGCCGTACTCGTTCTTCGTGGAGGATGTGGAGATAGTGGAGAGCCTGGAGAAGACGGTGAGCAAGGAGACGCTGCAGAACGCAGAGCAGATGCTGGACATTGTCTACCAGCCCCAGGCCGTCTTCCGCGTACGCGCCATCACGCGCTGCACCAGCTCCCTGCAGGCACACACAGAGCCTGTGGTCATCGTCTCCTTCAGCCCAGATGGCAGTGGTGAGTGGAGGTATGTAGGGAGGTGACGGTTGAGTACGTAGGTTATTGGCCTGTGGTCATCGTCTCCTTCAGCCCAGATGGCAGGTGAGTGAGTGACCAGTAGATTTTTTGGCCTGTGGTCATCGACTCTTTCAGCCTGACGGCAGGTGAGTGAGTGAGTGACCGGTAGATTTATTGGCCTGTGGTCATTTTCTCTTTCAGCCCCGATGGCAGGTGAGTGAGTGACCGGTAGAGGTTGTCTGTGCCCACCTTTATGTGTGTTGTGTGTGTGTGTGTGTGTGTGTGTGTGTGTGTGTGTTGTGTGTGTGTGTGTGTGTTGTGTGTGTGTGTGGTGCACATGCATGTGTGGTGTGTGTGTGTGGTGTGCACATGCATGTGTGTGTGTCTGTGTGTGTGGGTGCGTGTGTGAGAGACACAGAGAGAGAGAAGGAGTTTGAGAGATTTAAATATGATTTTATTTTGTACATTTCTCCTTCTTTTTTGAACGCTTAGACAGCAACTATTCTTGTCTGTCATATGAATGAAAATGCTTTGAGCTGCTGTTAAATACCTGATAAGTCAGGCTCAGCACATCCTACTCTGACATGGGAGAGAGTTGTTATCTTTTAAGTTTTTTGTTTTTGTTTTTTTTTAAGTCAGGAGAATTGACTGAGGCAGAAAATAGACAAGAAAGAGGTGACAGGAAAGAAAGGACCATGGCAGAAACAAAGAGAGGGATAGAAAAGAGGGAATTCCTAGCACAGATTTTTCAGAAGGTGGGGATGCCATTTATACTGACAGGCCCCTGCATCCCTCATGGTACAGGAGAACATTTCATTTGTGTGTGGCGGAAAAAGTTATTCTTGCAGTACTGTAAGGATAGATGCGTTGTCTTTTGAAAACATATTGGGGGAAGGGGGCTGTTGATTTAATATTTGACATATAGAGATTCATGGCATTTGTGTATACATATGTAAAGGTACATTTGTATTGGGGGCGGGATAGCTACGTGGTCAGAGCACTCGCTTTCCCCAAGTCAAGTTAAGCAGCGTCGAGCGTGGATACCAGTTGGATGGGTGACTGTTTGCGTGTCATAGACTCTGTACAGTCCCCCCAGTCCACCCAGCTGTGAATGTGCACCTGCCCTCTCTAGGGTCAGGGAAGGTAAAGCAGTGAGGGAGAGGAGATGGGCGCCGCTCTCAATATGCTGGCCCCTAGAGAAGCTGAGGTCTCTGACGCCTCGCTCCCCTACGACCGCCTAGGTTATGGGACACCTTTACCTTTTTTACCTTTTACATTTGTATTGATGTGTCACAGGTACTTGGCCAGTGCATCTGGGGATAGAACTGTGAAGTTGTGGGACTTGAACACTGAGACGCCACAGTTCACCTGCGAAGGTAAGGATGCTGACATGATGTGTAGTCTGTAGTTTTTGTGTGTGTGTTTGTATTTATGAATACGTGTCTTGTGTGTGTGTGTGTGTGTGTGTGTATATCATTTGATTTTTATGGATTGATTTATTGCACTTGTGTTGTGTGTGTGTGTGTGTGTGTGTGTGTGTGTGCACGCGTGGGTGCGTGCTGCTTGCGTGCATGCGTGTATGTGCGTGTGTGTATGTATGTGCATGTCATTTATTTGATTGTAATGTATTAATTTATATTTCATTCATTTATTTGTTTCTCATTTTACTTGTTAATTTACATACATGTTCTTTTCCATGTTAATTAGTGGTTGAGAGGTGACACACCTACCTAGAAAACGAGAAGTGTTGGTTTAATCCCCGTTTTGACTTGGAAAGCTTTCCCCCATCATCCTCTAAACCTTGATGGTGGTCTGAATGCTAGTCTTTCAGAGGAGACTATAAACCAAGGTTCTGTGCGCAACACGCATTAAGCACACATTAAAAAAACCCCACACCAACAGGAGAATTTCCCTGGGTAAAGTTTAGATTTTTTTTATACCACTTTATTAAAAAAAAACAAAAAACAAGCTCCTGTAGGGAAAGATAAATGGGTTCACTACTCTTGTGGTGATGATGTTCTCTGCTTAAGGAGAGCAGCCGAAAGTTCACCTAGAGAAATCTTCTGTGACTGAAAGTGGTTTTTTTTTTGGTGGGTGGGAGGAGGGCTGTTGTTCCTCAGCTAGAGCTCCGAGGTTCACCAATGGTGAGATTTTGTGTAGGAAACCATTTGTGCCCACCATGGAGGTAGCTGTATGTCTACTTTTGGGATGATAGTCTGCTCGCGGTTTAAAAAAAAATTGTATTCTGTTCCTACCAGCACACATAAGCCCAGTGTTCTGGAAGGCGGAACGGGTTTTAACATGTGTGCAAGATGTTCTGCATGCGTGCATACACAGGAACTCAGTTTACTGTCTTTATCCGAAAAACTTTTGGGGGGAGTGGAACTGGCACTGATGGTAACTCCAGGGGAAAAATCTCCTTGAGTGGGCATCCTGGTGGTGGCTCAAACCCAGGCTGTCAGATTACTAGCACAGTGCTCTAACCACTAGGCTATCCCACCCCTTAATGGTATGTTTATTCATTTATTTATTTATTCTTTTATATCGAGGATATTGGAATAAGCACTCATGTGCTTTTTTTACATTCAGTCCCTGTGTGTATGCAGATTTGTAAATTTTGTCATCTGTTCTCACTGGCACTCAGTGGCTTGCTTTTCTGAAAGGCAGAACAGGATTTAATGTGTACACAAGATGTTCTGCGTGCGTTTGCACACAGGGCCTTGTTTTATCGTCTCATCTGAAGGACTTTTGGGGAGAGTGGAGTCTGCACTGTTGTTAATTCCAGGGGGAAAAATCCCCTTGAATGGGATTCGAACCTGAGTCATCATATTGTGAGGGGAATGTTCTAAACACTAGGCTTTCCCGCCCCTTAACCCTTCCAGTATGGTAAGCCTGTTTTCAGGTTCAGCTTTCTGCTACCCTTCAGTCCTGCAAGGAGGAAAACCGGCACAACCAAATTTTCCTTCAATTCCTGGGTTTCTGAGGTTCAGAAGAATGTAAAACATGTACCATGGTAAATTTTACACACACACACAAAGCTTTATAAACATTTTCATGGGAAAGGAGAAGCAGTGTTTGCTGTTTCCAGAGTCCGTTGATGCCAGTTAGCCACATGACGTATCACTATAAACAAACCCTCCTCTGGTACTGTTATCACCAGAAAATCAGCTGCCAGGACTGAAGGGGAGAGCGCCGGGGCAGAAATTCAGGACAGGGGAAGTAATTGTCAGCAGATATTCAGTACTGTAGGGGTTAATGGTGTAGACAGCGCACAAATCCAACATCACTCAGTCAAGAATGCTATATTTAGTGTGCTCCTTCCTTTTACCTAGTCCCAAATATGGTCAGTTTCTGTTATAAATAGTCCCAGCTGGGCTGGGATGGGATGGATTAATTAGCAGCTGAGAGGAGCTGAAAGTGGGGGATGCTGACAGCTGTGTGTACAGAGTTCTGGAGTACAGTGTGTGCATCCTTTGCAGGGCACAAAAACTACGCCGTGTGTCTGGCCTGGTCACCAGACGGTGAGAAGCTGGCCTCCGGTTCCTTCACCACACAGAACAATGGAGAGGTCTGTACTGTGAATTATGTGTGGTTATTTGATATTATCAGATTTGATAGTTATTTATCTGTGAAGTGCAGCTCTGTGTGTGTGTGTTGTGTGTTTGTTTGTGTGTGTGTGTCTGTGTGTGTGTGTCTGTATGTGTGTGTGGTGTGTGTGTGTTGTGTGTGTGTTGTGTACTTGTGTGTATGTGTGCACACATACAGTTGAGTTTTGTTTGTGAGTGCGTGTGTTTGCGCGTGTGTGTGCACGCGTGTAAAAACTTTGCGTGCATTAAATTACATGAAAGCCCATTTGAATGTTTAAATTGAGAGAGATAGACAGACAGACAGACAGACAGACAGCACACAAGCACACACACACACACACACACACACACACACACACACACACACACACACACACACACAACACACACACACACAGTCACCCCTGGCAAAAGCAATACACAGTTGCAGTAAAGCATGGTGTGACACGAATGTGGTTGTTGCAGTTGATCATCTGGGACCCAAAGACAGGCAAGCAGATTGGACAGACCCTGACAGGCCACAGAAAGTCCGTTAAGTACCTTGCCTGGAAACCACTACACTTGTAAGTAGTCCCTTGTTTGTTTGTTTTTTAAGTAGTCCCTGAAACTGCCTGTAATTCTGCTACCTAGAAACCGTTACACTTGTAAGTAGTCACTGTTACTACCTGTCATTTTGTCACCTAAAAACCATTACACTTGTAAGTAGTCCCTCTTACTGCCTTGAAACTGTTACACTTGTAAGTAGTTCCTGTTACCGCCTGGAAACCATTACACTTGTAAGTAGTCCCTCTTACTGCCTTGAAACTGTTACTCTTGTAAGTAGTTCCTGTTACTGCCTGGAAACCATTACACTTGTAAGTAGTCCCCTTTTTTAAGTAGTCCCTGTTACTGCCTGTAATTTTGTTACCTAGAAACCGTTACACTTGTAAATAGTCCTTGTTACTGCCTTGAAAACTTTACACTTGTAAGTAGTCGCAGTTACTACCTGTCATTTTGTTACATGAAAACCATTACATGTGTAAGTAGTCCCAGTTACTACCTGTCATTTTGTCACCTGAAAACCATTACACTTGTAAGTAGTCCCAGTTACTACCTGTCATTTTGTCACCTGAAAACCATTACACTTGTAAGTAGTCCCAGTTACTACCTGTCATTTTGTCACCTGAAAACCATTACATGTGTAAGTAGTCCCTGTTAGTGCCTGGAAACTGTTACATTTGTAGGCAGTTCCTTTTTTTAAGAAGTCCCTGTTACTGCCTGTAATTTTGTTACCTAGAAACCGTTACACTTATAAGTAGTCCCTGTTACTGCCTGGAAAACTTTACACATGTAAGCAGTCTTTGTTACTGCCTAGAAACCATTGCACTTGCAAGTAGTCCCTGTTTCTGCCTGGAAAACTTGACACTTGCAGCCTGTGTGTGTTACTGCCTGTAATTTTCTGGTCAAGAAACCATTGCACTTGTAAGGTGTGTGTGTTATTGTCTGTACTTTTGTAACCTGGTATACATTACACTTGTGCATAATGCCTGTAATTTTGGGGTTGATATTTTGATTGCTCATGATTGTAATCACTGGTTTTGATAATTGTGTGTACTCTGGATTTTTTTTCTTTGAAAAGTGTTGTTTCGGGTTTCTTTTCCTTTTTATTTTTTGTTTGGAGGGGGAGCTGGGTGTGTGTGTGTGTGTGTTGGGGGAAGGGGGGGGTCTGTTTCGGTAAAATGATAATTATGTAGATAGTTTGATTGCATGTAGTGGCACGTACTGACAGTTCTGACTGTATGTTTCAGAGATCCTGAATGCAGATACATCGCCAGTGCTTCAATAGTAAGTATGGCAGACAAAAACTTTTCTTTTTAATCGATCTTGAAGTCAAAGTTGATCACTGTTGATGCGGTCTGATTTGGGTTTATGTAGCTGCATTCCGACTTCACCTTTTCCCATCAGGTAACCCACTATTGGGCAGCCAACCAGCTGCTAACCCTTCCCTATGTATCACCCACTATGGGGTTACAGAAGCGTACAAATGTGACGCTCCACCACGAAATGAGTTGCTTAGCATCTGACCCAGTTTTCCGCTAGGAGCCATTAAAGGCAGGTGGGGGTCAGGTTGGCAATTTTGAGATTTTGATTCATTATAAAACTATAGCCATTATTCTACCTTGTAATGAAATAGCAATGCATGATTTTGGTTTCTTTTGCTTTCAAATTTATCTGAAAAAATAGCGAAGCCCGCATTCTGGCCACCTATTATGATGCTAAACTTGTCTATTTCTCATTGACGTGACGTCCTGCAGTGTATCATTTCAATAATTTGTAATGAATTTGTATAGAATTGTCCAATTTTCAATCTGTTTTTTATGTTGAATAGTCTTTTACTTGCATATTAATAACATGTCAATAACTAAAAATTGACCTCTGGTACAATGCGACTCGTTATGTGGTACAGTGTCACAAATGTGCACAGTACACGTGTACGGGGAAAGAGGGTCTCTCTCTGTCTTAATGTAGGGATAGTGTTAATCCTTACAGTACTGAATATCTGCTGACAATTACTTCCCCTATCCTGAATTTCTGCCCCGGCGCTCTCCCCTTCAGTCCTGTCAGCAGGTTTTCTGGCGATAACGGTACCAGAGGAGGGTTTGTTTATAGTGATTCATCCTGCAGCTAACTGGCATCAACGCACTCTAGAAAATGTGACGCTCCACCACATAATGAGACGGGAGTGCACATGAGGTCAATTTTTAGTTATTGACATGTTATTAATGTGCAATAAAGTGGCTATCAAATACAAAAAACAGATTGAAAATCGGACAATTCTGTGCAACATTATTACAAAATGAAATGATAGACTGCAGGATGGGACAAAATGAGAAACGGGCAAGTTTATTTTTGTAACAGGTAGTCAGAATGAGTGCTTTGGTATTTTCAAAACACATTTAAAAGCAAAAGGAATAAAAATGATACCTTGATATTTCATTATAAGATAAATAAACAGATATAGTTTAATAATCAATCAAAATCACAAAATTGACAACTTGACCCCCACCTGCCTTTAAAGGCTCCTAGCGCAAAATTGGGTAATGTGCTAAGCGACTCATTTCGTAGTGGAGCGCCACAAATAGTTTTGATACGGCAAACACCGCTTCTCCTCCACCAGAATGTTTATAAAGCTTCGTGTGTGTGGTATGTAAAATTTACCTAGGAACCCATTTTGCACTCTTCTGTACCTCAGAAACCCAGGAATTGAAGGAAAATTTGGTTGCACCGGTTTTCCTCCTTACAGGACTGAAGGGTAGCAGAAAGCTGAGCCAGGATAACCGGCTTGCCGTTCTGAAAGGGTTAAGAAATTCTTGTATAATTCCTGTATTTGTTGTGTGTGACAGGATACGGATGTGCGGATATGGGACACGTTTCTGGGCAAATGCCACGTGATTCTGTCTTCGCATGCTGGCACAGTCCATTGCGTGAAGTGGGGAGGCACTGACCTCATTTACACCGCTTCTTCAGACCGCACCATCAAAGTGTGGCGGTTTGATGTGAGTCGTCTGCTTTTCTCTCCCCTTCTTTGGCTTGTGTTTGTTTGTGGTGATTGTAGTGTTGTGTGTTGTTGTTGTGTGTGTGTGTGTGTGTGTGTGTTGTGTGTGTGTGTGTGTGTGTGTGTGTGTGTGTGTGTGTGTGTGTGTGTGTGTGTGTGTGTGTGTGTGTGTGTGTGTGTGTGTGTGTGTTGTGTGTTGTGTGTGTGTGTATGTACATAATGTGTGTGTCTGTGTGTGTTGTGTGTGTACACAATGTGTGTGTGTGTGTGTATGTGTGTGTGTGTGTGTACACAATGTGTGTGTGTGTGTGTGTGTACACAATGTGTATGTGTGTGTGTGATCATGTGTGTTGTGTCATCATGTGTGTGTGTGTGTACAGGGGGTGTTGTGCCGTGTCTTGAACGGCCACAGTCACTGGGTGAACACGCTGTCTCTGAACACAGACTACGTCATGCGCACAGGAGCCTTCGACCCGTCCAAAGCCAAACTGGTGAAATCGGACACCACCGATACCCGTGAGTTTTTTTTTCCTTGGATTTTTTAGGGGTTGTTTTGGTTCTTTGAGTTGTATTTCGTCTGTGTACCTCCGATACCCGTGAGTTTGTTTTTTTTTTTCTTGAGATTTTTGTTTTGGTTTGTTTTGGTTCTTTTGTGTTGTATTTTGTCTGTATTTTTGTGTGTGTGTGTGTGTGTGTTTTGTGTGTTGTGTGTTTTTGCATGCACAAACACACAGACACACACATTCTCTCTCTCTCTCTCTCTTCTCTTTCCTCCTCTCTCTCTCTCTCTCCTCTCTCTCTCTCTCTTCTCTCTCTCTCTTCTCTCTTCTCTTCTCTCCTCTCTCTCTCTCTCTCTCTCTCTCTCTCTTCTCTCTCTCTCTCTCTCTCTCTCCTCTCCTCTCTCTCTCTCTCTCTCTCTCTCTCTCTCCTCTCTCTCTCTCTCTCTCTCTCTCTCTCTCTCTCTCTCTCTCTCTCTCTCTCTCTCTCCTCTCCTCTCTCTCTCTCTCTCTCTCTCTCTCTCTCTCTCTCTCTCTCTCTCTCTCTCTGAGAACTTTTTTTTCTCAGCCCTTTCTTACAGATTGTGAAAAATAACACAGTGGTCCACTGGTTTACTGTCTTCACACAGTCACATTTAATACATACAAGATTAAAACATTTCATAACAACAGTTTAAATAATGGAATCAACATTATTAACAACAGCAACAACATTAATGATGATGATGATGATAGCAACAACAGTAATGATGATAATAATAATAATATCAACAATAAAGAGCAAACAATAATGATGATGATAATAATGATAGCATGGTCTGTTCTCAGTAAAAAGAGCACTCTTGATTGTAATCATAATCATCATCAGTACAGTTGTTTTCTTGCTCTTGTTCTTGTTCTTGTTCTTGTTGTTCTTCTTCGTCTTCTTCTTCTTTGTTGTTGTTGGCTTAAACAAAATTTTTATTCAGAAAGTCATATATACTCACACATAAAAGCATCAACAAACATCAACAAATGTTGAACAGCTTATACTAGTGTGCTCAGCAGCAAAGATGAATATGTGACGCTCCACCACATGATGAGTTGCATTGCTTCCAAGGTCAAACTGTAGTTTTGGGCATGTTATTAATCTGCAATAAGAGGGCTATTCGATACAAAAAAAAAACCAAAAAAAAAAAAAGATTGAAAATCGGACAATTCTATGAAAAGTTATTAGAAATTAAAATGATAGATTGCAGAAAGTGACAAAAATGAGAAGTTTTGCATCATAACAGGAAGTCAAAATGTGGGCTTGGGTATTTTTAAACATGTTTTGTAGCGAAAGGAAGCAAAATTACTCCTTGATACTTCAGTGCAAGGGAGAAGAATGGCTATTGTTTTATAATCAATCAAAATCTCAAAATCGACAATCTGACCCCCCACCTGCCTAAAATGGCTCCTTGCGGAAAAGTGGGTCAGGTGTGAAGCGACTCATTTCACATGGTGGAGTATAGTCACATATGTTCAGCTTTTACACCAGCCAGGCAGCTGTTAGCCAAGAAGAAAGACAGTTTTTCGCAGATACATTTCACAGGTGTCAGTTTCCCCCACTTTCAGCTACTCTCAGCTGCTATCATCCCATCCCAGCTGGTGCTGATTATGGCAGAAACTGACCACATTTGGACTAGGTAAAAGAAAAGGGAACGCTAAATTTAGCGCTCCGGACTGAGTGATGTTGGATTTGCGTGTTGTGACTTCAGACGATTGTTGAGTTAAAAATCATCTCTTCTTCAAAAGTCGCAGCACTGGGAAAGGAACAAAGGGCAGTAACAGGAAAGAGAGACGAGGGGAGAAAACCTCACACAATGTTCCCTTTTTTTAAAGTACAGACTATAGTAGATATTTTTGTTCATAAACCATATGACATTACATTAAAAAATGACATTCAATTCTCATCACATAATATTCCATCTTTAAGTACAGTAGATGATTTTGTTTATAAACCATATGCATTACACTAAAAATGACATTCAATTCTCATCACATAATATTCCATCTTTAGGCACAAAGCAGATGATTTTGTTTATAAACCATATGACATTACATTAAAAATGACATTCAATTCTCATCATATCATGTTCCATCTTTCGGCACAAAGCAGATATTTTTGTTGATAAACCATATGACATTACATTAAAAATGACATTCAATTCTCATCATATCATGTTCCATCTTTCGGCACAAAGCAGATATTTTGTTGATAAACCATGTGACATTACATTAAAAATGACACATTCAGCTCTCACTCGCACTATAAAAGGGATATTCATTAAAAAAAAAGAAAAAAGATCACCATTGATTTAATCATAATAAAACATTGACTAACAACAACAGCAATCACAGCAATAGCATCAATAACTGTTATGAGCCTAGAACTGGTGTGATTTGAAGGTGAAATCCTGCACTTTTTGGAATTTTGTTAATGTCTGTCTGGTGCTATAGGAAGATGAATTCCTGCTCTGTGGAATATCCATGCCTTAGTCAGTGTGTGTCTGGAACTGCGTGCTGCCATTAAAAAAAGCACCTTGACTTTTGTGTTAATGGGTGACACCACAGGTTTGAGTTTTTTAGTAGTTTAGGTAAAAGAGGACAGAGTAAGGCTCTGTATCCTAGAGGCTTTACACAAATCTTTTTGTTTTTCCTTCGTTGGTCCTTGGCTACAGCTGCAAGGCTCACTAATGGTGGGATTTTTTAAAACCATGATTAACAAAGGCACATTTTGACTTCAGCGATGGTATCTAAACATGACACCTGTGTGCATGCGTTTTTTAAAAAAAAATTGTCCTTCGTTCCCACCAGCACGCATTGGCCTAACTCTTGTAAAAAGCAGAACAGATTTTTAACACGTGCGTGAGATGTTTTGTGTGCATTCACACACAGAGCCTCGGTTTATAGTCTCGTTTGAAGGACTCTCGGGGATGCGGAGTCCGTACTGATATCAACTCCAGGGTAGAACTTCCCATGGTGTCTCAATCCTGGGCTGTCAGATCATGATCACAGCAGTCTAACCGCTAGGCACAGCAGGCAAATCCAGCATCGCTCATTCAAGGGTCCAGGGCTAGTGCTGTAATTAGCCTGCCCCTTCCTTTTCTTCACCCCCCCGTTTTGGTTTTTTCTTCAAGTGCGATCAGTTCCTGTCATAGTAAGTGCTCACTGGCTGGGATGGAATGGAACATTTGTTGTTGTTTAAAGACAGTTTACATTTTTAACAAACCTCTAGTCTGAGAAGGAGACCAGTTTTCCATGCTTCAGGGATCTGACCTTCTACCCAAATCTTCCTGAAGATCGCCTCACTCAGGAGCACATGGAAGGCAGGGAACATACGCCTGAAGACCAAATTAAGAATTTTCAAATCATACGTGATTAGCACCCTCCTTTATGGATCAGAGTCATGGAAGATGACCAAAACCATCAGCAACAAACTTGATGTCTTCCAAAACAGATGCCTCAGACGCATTCTATGCATCTTTTGGCCGAATACCATCACCAATGAAGAACTCCACCGAAGAACAGAAACTGAACCCATCTCCATGCAAATCAAACAGATGCGTTGGCGATGGATAGGACATGTGCTCCGCCAGCAGACTACAGCCATATCCAGAATCGCCCTACGATGGACTCTAGACGGTCGAAGAAAGAGAGGCCGCCCCAAGGAAACTTGGAGGAGAACAGTAGAGAGGGAGATGAAGGAAAAGGGTTGGACATGGGGCCGTCTGGAGCGTGTTTCAGCCGACCGACATCAGTGGCGGGCTCTAGTTGAGGCCTTATGTGCTACCTGAGCACAAAGAGGACTAGATGGATAGATAGTCTGAGAAGGAAAGTAAGGTGAAACATGGAAGGAAACACTGTTTTTATTCTTTGCTTCCAATTTTTTGTAAATTTTTTATAGCAGCTGAGAGTAGCGGAAAGTGGGGTAAAATGACAGCTGTGTATTTTATCCCGCCCCCTTGACCACTGTCCACTGTGTGATAGGCAAGGCAGTTCTGCCACGTCTTCAGGATAGATCATACTGCTACAGTACTGGACGGAATGCTGGACAGTAATCGACTAGAAAATCTTAAAGGTGACGTTGATAAACACAGAAAATTAATTCCTGATCACGGTATTTTGATAAAGACTGAAGATGACAATTAAGTGTTCACACTGGTCAATGATTGTCCATAGTTTCCTTTTGCCACAGTGTGTGTGTATGTCTGTGTGTGTGTGTGTGAGACTGTGTATGTCTGTGTGTCTGTGTCTCTGTGTGTGTCTGTGTGTGACTGTGTGTGTGTTTACTTATAGATTCTGGCATTAAGTTACAAATGGTTTTTATTTATTTTTTAAAAGTCTCTGGCATTATAGTCTCTGGCTGAAATTACTGCAAAATATTGGGTTTATCTAGCTAGCTAGCTAGCTGTCTGTCTGTATAGATGGATCTATCTATCTATCCTTAAGGTATACATCAGTTTCGTGTGTGGAAAATGTAGTTTGAATCGGCTTGAAGGCTGGAGATAGTTTGGCAAGGTTACACTGGCATAGTTATACCCAGACTCCGAAATGGCCCAGTTATGTTACATCATTGACATGGTTACATCCTGTGAAATGGCCAAGTTATTCACTTATTGTTACATCATTGACATGGTTACATCCTGTGAAATGGCCAAGTTATTCACTTATTGTTACATCATTGACATGGTTACATCCTGTGAAATGGCCAAGTTATTCACTTATTGTTACATCATTGACATGGTTACATCCTGTGAAATGGCCAAGTTATTCACTTATTGTTACATCATGGACATAATTACATCCTGTGAAATGGCCAAGTTATTCACTTATTGTTACATCATTGACATAATTACATCCTGTGAAATGGCGAAGTTATTCACTTATTGTTACATCATGGACATAGTTACATCCTGTGAAATGGCCAAGTTATTCACTTATTGTTACATCATTGACATAGTTACATCCTGTGAAATGGCCAAGTTATTCACTTATTGTTACATCATGGACATAATTACATCCTGTGAAATGGCCAAGTTATTCACTTATTGTTACATCATGGACATAGTTACATCCTGTGAAATGGCCAAGTTATTCACTTATTGTTACATCATGGACACGGTTACATCCTCAGAAATGGCCCAGTTATGTTACATCATTGACACGGTTACATTCTCAGAAATGGCCCATTTATGTTACACCATTGACATGGTTACACTAGCATTGTGTTCACAGTGTGATAACCTGAAGTGCCTCAGGTCATAGTCATTATACTTAGCCTCCTACTAGCCATGATTGACCCCGATATGTGTTTTGTCATGTCAGAAATACTTTGTGATAGCTTCTGATTGTTCTCTATCACTCATGCATGTGCCAGACTGTTCAGTACTTTTTGCATTGGGCCATGTTTGCCTGCATGTTTTGGGCTATCACTGTTTGAAGTGTTATTTGACAGGGGTTGCATATCGAAAATACCAGCATCCTTGACGTGTGAATGTGTCAAACTTAATGATGGGTAAACGGTTACATATATGTGAACAATTTCAGCATTTGTAAACCTTAGAGATCTAACACAAAAAATACCCAACAAAAAATGACCAGGACATGTAAAAAAAAAAAAAATAATAATAATAAAAAGTAAAAAAAATATATATAGTATATATATATGTATATAGCAGTGAAAATTGTTTGGGACAATTTTATAATCACACATCTCGGGGTCTGACCTGTCCAATAAAAATATATTACAGCAGTATGTATTCATAAAAAAAAACCAACATATACAAAAAGCACACAAACCCCTTTCCAAGCCACCAGTGTTCTCCCAAAAGCACCTGGAAAGACAGAAAGAAATCCACCTTGCTCAGCTCATCAGAGATGCATTGCTTGAAAATATCAGTGCAGCGTTTCATTTCTTAACCCTCTTAGTCCTGACCCGAGATTTGCCCGGATTGAATAATTGCCCCCCCCTGAATCCCAACCCGGGATTGGCTGGGATTTACGCACAGTAGTTTTCCATCATGCTGTGACCTATACCGATCACTACCACATGTCAGAGCTCTATCAGGCCAGAGGCACAGAGCCTGCTGAGAGTCTGGAAGTAATTATAGCTGCTGGTATGTACTTAGAAGGAGGAAAAGGCGAGTGAGCATGTGTGCCTGACCTGATTTCGTGATGGAATGCAAAATCTAGGGGCAAGTTGTGTTCAGAGAATCTAAATGCAAAGGGTTAAATGACTTCCGAAGGAGAGCTGCCGAGTCCTCTCAAGTCTGGTCCAAAAGAGCTGATTGTACACACATACCAGACTTAACCCTCTTAGTCCTGAACCGGGATTTGCCGGGATTGTATAATCCCCCCCCCCCCCCTTCAATCCTGGAACCACGATTTGCTGATTTGCCCAGGTTTACACACAGTAGATTTCCATCCCCCTGTGACCATCACTAATTGCTACCACATGTCAAATCTCTCTCAGGCTAACAGGTAGAACCCCTGCTGAGAGTCTTGGACATAATTATAGCTGCTGGTATACATGTATGTACTCCAAAGAAGGAAAAGGCCAGCCAGCATGTATGTGTGCCTGACCTGATTTCGTGATGGTATCAGTGTGAAGTCTAGGGGCAGTTTGTGTTCAGAGAATCCGAATGCAAGAGGGTTTTTAAAAAAAAAAAAAAAAAAAAAAAAAAAAAAAGGCAAAAGTGATGAAGGCAGTGACCGCCACCTAACCGGTAAAAGCATTGTTGGAACAGTCCACGGGAACGCTCTCCTCATAGTGAGGCGAGAGACTCCCGGAGCTTTTGCACCTGCCGAACCCGGTCTTCCACACCTGGCTGATGTCGTGCAGCTGGCTCCCGTCGTTCCTGTAGAAGTGGGGGGCGCCCCCCTCCCTGCGCAGGTGCTGGGCATCCCCAGGGGCCAGGTGGGGGCTGGTCTTGAAGTAGTGCAGGGAGGGGAGGGTGGAGCCGGCGCTGACGCTGTCGGTGAAGTAGCCCTTGTTCTCCTGGCATCCCAGCAGCCCTTGAGAGGTCTGCACACGGAGAGGGAGGGGAGAGACATGGGGTGAAACGCAGCTGAGAGAGAGAGAGAGAGAGAGAGAGAGAGAGAGAGAGAGTGTGTGTTGTGTGTGTGTGTGTGTGTGTGTGTGTGTGGTGTGTGTGTGTGTGCACGCAGCGCGCTCACAGAGGGGAGAAAGTGGGGTGAAACACAGCTGTCAGTTTACCCTCCCCCCCCCACTTTCAGCTCCTCTCAGCTGCTAATTAATCCATCCCATCCCAGTCCAGATGTGGTCAGCTGGTGCTGTTTTTAGCAGGAGCTGACCACACTTGGACTCTGTGAAAGGAAAGGGCGCGCTGAATTAAGCTCTTTTGACTGAGTGATGTTGGGTTTGTGCACTGTGGAAAGTACAGTCGATGCGTGAACGATGTCAGCAACAGTTAGTATTGATCATGACGATGATGGTGGTGACAATAGTGATAATGATGGTGTTGTCGAACATGAGTTAAAAAAAAAAAAATGTTGATGGTGAACTAGCTATCCCCCCCCCCCCCCCCCCCCTCTTAACCTTTAACCTTAAGGACATGATAGTAATGATAATAAGAATGTATGGAGTTTCGATAGTGCTGAATCTTTGTAACTCAGGCAAATCAAAGCTTGCGCTTACGTTTGAAACATTTACGCACATGTGTGACCGTTCACTAAAGATTAACTGGTTTTAAATTTACACACACAAGCATGCATGCATGCACGCACGCGCATGTGCGCGCGCACAACACACACACACACACACACACACACACACACACACACACACACACACACACACACACACACACACACACACACACACTCTCTCTCTCTCTCTCCTCTCTCTCTCTCTCTCTCTCTCTCCTCTCCTCTCTCCCCCTCTCTCCCCTCCCCCTCCCCTCTCCCCCCTCCTCCCTCCCCTCTTCCTCTCCCCCTCCCCCTATCCCCTCCCCCCATCTCTCTCCCTTCCCTGCCCCTCCCCCCCCCCCCCCCCCCACCCCCAAACCTCATCCCAGCCCTTATCTTACCCTGATGTTGTATCGGATATCTCCAAAGATGAGTCTTTTGAAGATGGCGTCGGGAGGGTGAAAGCGAAGGTGAGGTACACGCTCTTTGCCAGCGAGGTGAAGAAGGACGAGGATTGACAGGTGGCAGCACTGATGTCCGCGATCTGACTTGTCCCCAGGTTCATCTGGTAACACTTGCTCACCCCCCAGGCCCCTCTCATTCCTTGCTTTTCTTTCTGCGAGCATAGATATCATAGACATTTACAAACCAACGCCATGATTTTTTTTCTTCTCCTGTAAAAGGTAGAGTGTCCCATAACCTAATAGAGTATAGACATTTACAAGCCAACGCCATGATTTTTTTTTTCTCTCCTTGTAAAAGGTAGAGGTGTCCCATAACCTAATAGAGTATAGACATTTACAAGCCAACGCCATGCTTTTTTTTTCTTCTCCTTGTAAAAGGTAGAGGTGTCCCATAACCTAATAGAGTATAGACATTTTCAAGCCAACGCCATGATTTTTTTTTCTTCTCCTTGTGAAAGGTAGAGGTGTCCCATAACTTAATGTGGTCGTAGGGGAGCGAGGCATCAGAGACCTCAGTTTCTCTAGGGGCTAGCATATTGAGGGTGGCGCCCATCTCCTCTCCCTCGCTGCTGTTACGTTCCCTCACCTAAAGAGGGCAGGTACCCATTGACAGCTGGGAACTGGTGAACTGTACTGAAGCCAAAGAGCACTAACTGTCACCCATGCAATTGGTAACCACGCTCGATGCTGCTTAACCTTGGCTTGGGGAAAGCGTGTGCTGTGACCACTGAGCTATCCTGTCTCCTTTACCTTCTGGTTATTTGAAGCAAAATTTTTGGATTTTTGTTGTTGTTGTGGTGGTTTCCTCAGCTAGAGCAACGAGGTTCACAATTCATGAGGTTTGTTGTGTATGCAACCATTTGTTTTGTCCACCATGAAGGTATCTGCATTCCAACTTCAGGGATGTATGCTGGGTTTGTTCATGATTCCGTAATCTGACGAATGCTGACATAAATTACAAAAATTTTAACTTGCATATTTTGGTCTTCTGCATTTGTATATATAACACACACACACACACACACACACACACACACACACACACACACACACACACACACACAACACACACACAACACACACACACACAACACCACACACACACACAGCAAACAACAACACACACGCAGAGGAAAGCTAAAGAACCATTACACACACACACACACACACACACACACACACACAACACACACACACACTCTCTCCCATCTCTCCCATCCCTCACCCATCCACATCATCCACTCTCTCTCTCTCTCCTCTCTCACACCTCACACACAGCGCAAAGCTTACAGACCGGTAGAAAGTATCTCCAGATAGGTCTTATCCCCCACCCGGCCCCATAATGATAAGTGGGTTACACATACATGCCTACATTCACTGACCTTGACGAATAGCGCCATCCGCAGGTCATTCTGACGTTTTTCGTAGCATAGTGATAGCTGATATGGAGACCGGTTTGGCCTCGAATGTCTTCAAGGGGCATGATTCGCATCCAGTTCATCGGGAATCGGTGCCTCTGAATAATGTGTTGCCTTCGAATTCAGGATGGTGGAGATAAATGCTGACATTCTGAAAGAGATTGAAAAGCAGCGGTGTTCAGAATAAGCGCAGCGGTGCTGTTTGATTAACTGGATGTGTCGGTCTGTGATTGTTTGATTAACTGGATGTGTCAGTCTGTGATTGTTGTTGATTACTGGATGTGTCGGTCTGTGATTGTTTGATTAACTGGATGTGTCAGTCTGGTGTTAACTAGATATGTAGTCCTGTGATTGTTTGATTAACTGGATGTGTCGTCTGTGATTGTTTGATTAACTGATGTGTCGGTCTGTGATGTTTGATTAACTGGATGTGTCAGTCTGTGGTTAACTAGATGTGTCGTCTGTGATTGTTTGGATTAACTGGATGTGTCGGTCTGTGATTGTTTGATTAACTGGATGTGTCGGTCTGTGATTGTTTGATTAACTGGATGTGTCAGTCTGTGGTTGTTTGATTAACTAGATGTGTCGGTCTGTGATTGTTTGATTAACTGATGTGTCAGTCGTGTGTGTTAACTGTGGTTGTGTTTGATTAACTGATGTGTCGTCTGTGATTGTTTGATTAACGGATGTGTCAGTCTGTGTTTTTGATTAACAGATGTGTCAGTCTGTGATTGTTTGATTTATCGGAAGATGTGTCAGTCTGGTTACTGATGTAGTCTGTATTTGATAACAGAAGTCGTCTGTGTTTGATAAAACTGGATTTTTGTTCGTGTCTTGTGTTCAGGTTGTCTGAGATACAAGATGTCAGTTGTGATTGTTTGATTAACAAGATTGTCAGTCTTGATAGCAATAACAAATAGAAGCTGTTTGTTTTGCAAAATTAGTTTGCGTTCATTCTTGACAAGTTCTTAAGGTCACCAACATGCAATGCACAGAAAAACAAACACCCTCTATATTCCAACCAGTGTCACACATGCCAGCCCACACACACCATCACACTACGCACACCACACACACACACACCACACATCACACACACACAACACAAACAAGATGTACAATGCTTACTCACTCACCCTATAACAAAAAAGAACATCGTCATCATCTCCCCCCCCCCCCCCCCTCACATTCCAACCAAAGCAATAGCTACAATCCAAACAAAACAAAACACAACAAAAAACACCTCGCCAAAAAAAAAACTACCTACATCACAATATCTCCTCCCCCCCACCCCCCACCCCGCACCTCCTCCCCCAAAACCATACCACCTCTCCTCCCCCCCCCCCCCCCCCCCAAAAAAAAAATCACCTACCTACATCACAATATCTCCTCCCCTCAACCCCCACCCCGCATCTCCTCCCCCAAAACCATACCACCCCCCCCCCCCTCCCCCAAACAGTGTGTAGAGACACCCACCTGGAAATACCTTTGGTCGTTGTACTCGTCTTCGAAAAGGGTTTTGGGCACCAGGAATTTAAGGCTCCCGTCCGATCCGCGCTGCGTCTGGGTGAACATGAAGACGGCGATGGC